>JAJJMB010009862.1:75439-197368 GCA_023531105.1 Papaver atlanticum | reverse complement strand
GGCTGCAATGGGCTTTCTATACTAAGTTTGTGTTGATATCTCAACACCTAATTAGGTCTAATGATATCAATGGTTTTAATGGCGTAGGATGGTCTCTTTTGGAGTTGACGAATTCTCAAAAAGATATGGAGATTTGAAACCGTCTCAGTTTGTTGACATGCTCTCTTTGACGGGTGACAAAAGTGATAATATTCCAGGTTTAGTATTCTTTCCTAAAGATGAAAATTAGACAAATGTCATGTTGATTTATTGTTTATTCATTTTAGGATATTATCTCTCTCTTATATCTTGCTGTACTCACCTTTTTGATGCCCATGCAACTAACTAAATGGTTTTCAAGATGCAGGAGTTCAAGGTATTGGAGAGGTACATGCTTTGAGGTTAATTACTAAATTTGGTATGCGTAGTTTCTTTTGTCTTTCTCTGAATACTATATTGGTTTGTAATTGCTAAATTTAATATCAGTAGAAGGGTTAACTATTAGAATGGGGTACATTTCGTAGGTACATTGGAGAACTTGCTAGAATGTGTTGATCAAGTAACAGAGGAACGCATCAAAAAGGTAATCTTTCACCAGGTTATTAGAAGGTTGAACAGGGTTGATAAAAATGATTTCTCTTCTTCTTAATTCAGTATGGAAAGTGAGGATTGAAGTCACTGAGCCCAAATAACATGTAATCAAGCATATTCTTAGTTTTCTTAGTTGGGTTACACAGGCTCATCCCTACATGGTCACCGTCTTAGATTTTCTTTCCTTGTTCAATTATTTGGGTTTTTATATCCTGTACATGTCAAATAGACAAATACATTTCTCAATTAATAACAATTGATATGGAAGTGAAATGAAAAAATCGTTACATCCCCCTCTTTTTCTGTTTTATTTTTGCCTTTCTATTAATATATTTTCTTCGGAGTTTTGCCAAAAAAGAAGAAATATGAAGAAAATCCTACTGAAAGAAGTAAAAACTGTAGACAATCGTTGCCATTGGAAATCTTCGTCGTCTCACTTCGGGACAATGGACTTGCTCGTTTATATAAAATTTGTTTTCTTTCCTTGTTGATTCAATTATAGACAGAATACTCCTAAGTCTGTTACGTTTGCTATTTATCAGGCCTTGAGATTAAATGCTGATAAAGCTATATTGAGCAAGAATCTGGTAAGCCGTTCTCTCCAAGCTTTTACTTGCCCTAGCAACTATTTTCTCTTTGCACAGTCATTCCTTGGGATGAGGGAGTCCTAGAGTATAAATCGCTTGTGAATAAACTTCTGCCTCCTGTCATGATAATGAATTTTTTTGAGGATGTTTGTGTGAGAATGTTAGTGATTTTACCAAGGTTTATTTTTGCAGGTGACGTTGCGTTCAGACCTTCCATCCTATATGGTTCCTTACACAACAAGTGATCTCCTGTTTAAGAAACCTACGGTTAGTGCTACTTGCTCTTTCTATGTGACAACTACAAGAAGAAAATTCGAGCTACTATTATACTAATAGTATTGTACTATCATCTGTGGTAGTTAAATGTTAGGCATTACACTTGGTGAGCTCGTGATTTTGTGTACCTTCAGCTTCTGTATTTCATCACTGAATTTTGTGTTCCTTTCCTTTTTTCTGCATGGTTTTAGGACGATGGTGAGAAATTCAGGAACCTCTTGAGAGCTATAAGTGCATATGCTGAAGGTCATTCTGCTGATTACCTGATCAGAAGATCGGATTTTTTATGGAAAAAGCTTTAGATAGCTGTCTTTTTGAGAAAGAGTACTCGGTAGAACTGAGATTTTGACAGAAGCTGCTTTTAGAATCTTGTAAGCTCTTCTTCTGTAATATAACTTGTGCATATCTAGGCTGATTTTAGTATAAGAACTAAGAGGTGGTGGGTGGCTTCATTCGTTAATACAGAGGCCGTTTTATTTCAGAAGAATATGCTTGCTGCTGGCACTTTTCTGCCAACATCAAATCAAAATTATGGCTATTTAGGCAGGCAAAATAAGCAAACCATGGAAACCCATTATGAATAACATTTTAATTTTAGTCTCTAAGATCCTCGGTGTTCCACCTGCTCAGCTTATCTTGCCTGTCCTTTTCCAGCTTTCAATTTGCATCTTCTTTTAATTTCTGAAGAGCTTGAATTAAATTCTATAAGCAAGTTTCAGAGTTTTCGCCCCCCGCTTATAGTTTTTGGAATCAAGCACTCGGCAACATCTGCAGGAGTTATTTGAGTTTCATCTATTGAACACCGAATAGTCTCAACAAATGGTGTGAATCAAGGTTCAAGTAGTTTTTGGCTAATATCTTGAACCCTTCAAAGCAACAGTAAGATAATTCAATGTGTTTGTCCATCGGACCTGCTCGAATGAGAGCTGGATTCAGTTTTTCAATGTGGTTGGTAGTAAAGACTATGAGTTGCTCTCCACCAGTAGTTGGCCACCCATCTTAAGAAGCCCCGAGAGAGTTGCTTCCTTTACTCCGTGCAGTATTGAATCCCGATTATGTGCTCTTTGTCGTTACGCTGGTCTGTAAGATCAATCAAACAATCAATGTCTTATAATAGACCTATCCGATGTATCAAGTATGAGTTATCGAAGTTCACTATTAGCTCAAGATCATAGACACCGTAGTTCATGAACTTAGCCATGGCAGTGATCATAGTAGATTACCAGTTCCCGGTGGACCATATACCCGCGTTTCAAAGGCTTTCCCTCTTGCTTTGCTGAAAGCAACAAGATCTTCGATAATGGCCTCCTCCTTAGGGTCCATTGCTGAATGATCCAACTTCGCGGGGTGATTAAACACTACATGGCTCCACATCTCTTTTCTATACCAATCTTGTTCTCTTCAGTTATTAGTGTAAAGCTTTCTTTGCTGATTTTGCTCAAAAATTTCATTTCCTTTCACCATGACGTGATCCAGATAGATAATCATAACAATATCATGGCACCGCTTGAGAAACGTGAGTGTTACGGATTGTTTCGTGTCTGTCTTTCGAGGTTTCCCATTTTCATTGGAAATGCTTAACACCCACCAAAATGTGGCTCCTTGAAACTCATCGTTTATGGCCATTTCATACTCAATAAAATTAAATGAGTGTCAAGAATGAAATGAAAAAACCGATTAAAAAAAGAAGAAGAATGAAATGAAAAAAAATATTAGCCCGTTGAGCGTAAAAAATAGAATTAATACACATTTTTGTACTGCGGGCCAGAAAGAATTCTATAAACATAGAGTCTCTTCTCAATTCCTATGGATACAGTATGAATGCTAGCGCGTAAATATAAAGAAGGTGCCAGAATAACGGTGTCGTAAAAGTAGCCGTTAAGTTATAAATTGAATAGGAGCATTTCCAAAACTCTCTTAGCATGGAGCGAATTTCGCGTTGTTGCCTGACAAACACCATCTTAATGTGAGCCACTGAGCCTAGCACGACTTTGAAACTCTGCCTGTCCAGCAGCGTAGTACAAGTTTTGCGCTTGGGTAGACATGTTTGGCAGAAGAGACATCCCTTGATAGTATGCCTGCAAGCCTCTGACGGTTTTCCTTGGGCCAGATGGCTCTAGTCAACTACATAATGTACTCTGCCGGACCATGTATCCAGGGAAACAAAAGGGCACAAGAGACTGCCTCGCGAAACATGCTGAGGCGTTATTAATTAGCGGAAGTAACCAAGTGAGTCATCAAGCTCGGGCGTACACATGTTTGAAACAAATGCAAATGGTATAATCAATCATATCAAGTATCAACATATCTGGGCTGTGGACCTGTGGTGTAGTTTTATAGTCTGTTTTTTTTTTTTTTTTTTTTTTTTTTTTTTTTTTTTTTTTTTTTTTTTGATAGGAAATGAGAATTTTATTGCAAAAAAAATTAAACCATACCAGATTGTATATCCCTCTCCAGGTCAGCTTGTATGAATATAGGAGGGGATGTCGACCATTCTAAATTAACTAAATTTTTCCTAACAAACTTGGCTAGTGTATCTGCATAAGCATTTGCTTCTCTCTTGACAGACTCGCACTTCCACTCTTTTATTAAAACTAATCTAGAAAAACAGCCTTGGATCACATTTGATGTAGTCCATTTGACGCTCCTAGTGGAACCATTGATTGCATCCGCAACATATTTGTTGTCAGTTTCCAAATGCAGCTTTTGAATTCCTTTAGCAATCGCCCATTCCACCGCTTCCAGTACCGCTATTGTTTCTTCTTGTTCTTCATCTGCAGCTCTTGACGTCTTCCCTTTTGCTGCTTCGAAGACCCCTACATCATTTCTCAATATTAGTCCAATGCCAACAATATCTGAAGTATGTTTACTATCAAAAGATGCATCTATGTTGATTTTTTCATATTGCAGTTCCGGCAAACACCAATGAATCATTTCTCTAACATCAGTGGTTTGTAATCTGTTTTCCTTGGATAAAAAGGATTCCCATTCATTGATTTCCTTCTTGGCTTGACTGAGGATATCATTTGGATTCACCTGCAAATTCTCAAAGACAACAATGCATCTATATTTCCATATTGCCCACATTGCTAAACATATAAATCTAATCTTACTCTGTATCACATCATTAGAGAAATTAGGATCATTAAAAAGATTGTTGAACCAAGAATAAAAATTAGTACCTATAGCAGGTAAGAAAAGATTACTATCAAGACTGTACCAGATTCTATGAGTGATTTGACACTCACAAAATAAGTGTTGGATATTTTCTTCATGTTGACCACATAAAGGACATGATTTATCCTTACCAGAGCTGAATTTAAAGATTCTTTCTCTAACAGATAGACAATTCTGCATACATTTCCAAATAAACATTAGTACTTTGGGAGGTATCAGTCCCCAAAGCCTTTTCCAAGGGAAAGTTTGAGCCTGCATTTGTAAATTATTATTAGTTTCTTGTTCTCTAAGCCAGTTATAAGCACTCTTGACTGAAAAATTACCATCTCTGGTTCTTTTCCATCTTATTCTATCCTCTCCCTGTATTGGTATTCTTATTCTTAGGATCTTGTCTACAATCTCAGGTGGAAAAAGAGCTTTGAGCAACTGAACATCCCACCATTTGGTGTCCTTATAGTCTGATGAAGTCATTTTGTTTAGGAATCAGTTTATATGCAGTAGGTACTTGTTTTATAACAAAAGATAACAACCACCAGAGAGGCTGATAACGTATCAAAATGCATTAAAGCTAGGAACCTTTGAGCTTTTCGGGAACTGACGGGGAAAATAACGATGAATCCTATCATACTACCCCAAAATGCAGAATCCTACTATGCTTTCGACTTAGGCTTAGTATGGTATTGCTGCGGCTTTTGTAAAAGCACTTTTCTGCTGTGCGTTGCTGTGAGAAAAAAGTAGTTAGATGTTTGATAAAATATTAATCAAAGTTAAAGTTGATTAAAAAAGCAATCAAAATGTGTTTGGTAAACTGTCAGATTCAACTATTATTGTTGTAGCAAAGGACAAAAACAGACATATCTCTGAAAATAGTTTTATTCAATTTTATTGGATTTAAAAATAATTAATTTTTTACTATTAAATACAAATATATATAATATTAAATTTACTAATTTCCACTATTAGAGCATCTCCAAGAAGGTGCAAAAAATCCTATGTGGTTTTTTTATTTAGTCCTTTAATTTATGGGGTCTACACATAGAGTAAATATAAGACCTCATACTTAAAAAACCATCTCCAACAATAGAGATTTTTTTTTGAAAAAATAGTGAAAAATATGACATGGAGGTGGAGCCGGAGGTGTAGATAACACTTTCTTGAACACCTTCATATTTAGTAATTGATCCCTCCTAGTTTGTAGGACCCTACTATTGGAGATGAATTTATGCTAAACAGGGGTCTAAAATCCCATGTGTCTCTAAAAACACAAAAATTCACCCTCTGTTGGAGATGCTCTTATTGATTGTTAAAAATATTTATTTTACTTAACCGCTTTTTAGTATATATATAATTTTCAGACAAAAAATGAAATTAAAATTAAGTAATTGTGTAATATTTGGTTTTACTTTTATTATTGACAAATTAATTGAAATGGTATATAAAATAGTTTGAAAATAAAAAATAATAGTAATATTTAAAGAGAAAATATAAGAAATAAAAATAGATTGTATATAAATTTAAGGGTAATTTTTGTCATTTATAAAATAAAATAGAGATAAAAAATTTAAATCAAACATTAATTTTAGATGTGACAAAAGCTTATGCTTTTGTAGTTTTTAAAAGCCCCTCCTCCCCATCTTTTAAAAGTTGAACAATTTGGGAAGTGCTGTAGGGCGTTAGCCCACGGATGTGCGGCCCAATAGCTAGGGTTTTATTCCTATTGTACATAAAGGACTATATCTATGTAACACATACTAACTCTGATTAATGGAAAAATCCTTCTCTCCGTGCCTCTTTATCTTTCCCTATTATCCACTGCAAAACGTTATCATGCACGAAGCTATACCGTAGAGCTATCTTGGATCGATTGATTTTTTTTTCCTACATGGATGATAAACACCAGTTATTTAAAAAAAGAGAAAAAATAATGGTGCTCAGATTTACATCAACGCACATATGGAATCATCGTTAAGCTAAGTGTTTATCTTTCGATTTGATTTGATTTGATTTGATTTAATTTAATGGAGGAAAGGAAATCTATTGATTTGGTTTGATTTGTACCAATACGATTAATGCAATCTTGTCAGCGTTAATCCGGCAAAAAAAAATACATCACGTGAATGAACATCTCCTGAACGCTTCAGAGGAGAAAGGGAATCTGAATCATCTGGTGAAACAATTTTTCCGAAAGAAGATCTCCAAAGCCGGCCCGGTCCACTCTGGTCCGGTCCGGTTCGTCCTGGTCCAACCCGGTCCGTCCTGTTCCTCTGACTCTGTTCAAGCTGGGTCCTGTTCCGAACTCTGTTCAAGCTAGGTCCTGTTCCGACCAAGGATGTTCCAGTTTTGGGGCGTGCGCGACTAAGGATGTTCCGGTTTTATGTATATACAATGGGAACCGAAATTTGAGGTATGTAACTTTTGAATGCTTGTTGGGCTTATCTATCTGTTTTTAGAGCATGTCTAGTTCTGGTTTTTTCCCTTAAGATAAGTCCATATCATATAAATGGTCAACGTAAATTGTGATTGTTGATTTCGATCGTTAAGAATCTTGGTCTTAATAGTATTTTGTTCTCTTGAATATGATATTGGCTATAGTTGAATGATATCTTTTGTTCAATTGGTTGTACCAACTCGATTTCAAAGTATTCATTTGGGGCTTAGAAGTACTTGAGCACCATTATTGTGTACTTGATATTTTCTTCCCAAATTTGAAATGTTCCGTGGGATGCAATCCACTGGCTTGACTATTAAGAGTAGGTATTTCAAAAGATACGTTGCAAATAAAATCACATGTATTCCAAATTTTGTGGAAGAACCCACAAAAGATTATATGAGTCATAAAATTTCCATTTCTCTACTTCATCCATGATATTAACGAACCAGTATATGTTGAAATATGACAACAAGAGAACTATCTTTAGTAATCTATTCAACCTAAAGTAATTGGTTGACATGTGTAGTGAGATTCTCTTGGCCTATTGAGATAAAGAAATTTCTCAAATTAAGCTAAATATAGCAAAATTGGAAATGGAAAGAACCCCGAAGTAATAATAGTTGGACGTAATAACTTATATAAAGCATGTGAAAAGGGACATATATATCATGAGACAAAGATGTATTTTTCCCCAGTAGTAATGACATCAAAGTACAGGTATCAGCTGAATATGGGATGAAGCTAAGATGTAATTCTAGCTCCCATCATAAATGAAAGAGTTGGAAATGCACCTGGTCATATGTGTTGATATATAGATTGTAATGTGTGTATCATAGTAGCAACCAATTTTCACATCAACTTTAATGGCAACAAGAACTTTTCCTGGCCAATTGACTATCTTATTCAATTGAACTAGATCCAATGTCTGCACTTATGGAGTGAAACCACGAGACATAAATTCTCCAAAGCATTTGCGATATATCTGGATGAAACGTAAAATATATTTGCTCTAAAGTAACTGAGTTGAATCCGACTTTTGTTACGTAATAAGGCCACACCACTTATCAAATCTCTCAAGACTTAATGTCTAAGCTCTGTATGTACTAAGGGCTAATCACACCAAAGGGTGTTCATGCATGAATGAAGTTGATTGCATCTATAAACTATTTTTAATGAATGTGGAAGGAAACATATCCTTAAAAAATTAATGTGTCAATCTAGTGAATTGTAAATCACTGGAACTTGAGTTACTGAATTCATATTAACCCTAACAATGAACTGATTGGGATTGATTCATAAAGACTTTGACATAACCATAAGGCACATTGGTTGTGACACGATGTTTTTTTTTTGAAGTACTAACACGGGCATTACTTCATTTGAGTGTACAAGACAATGAACTAATAGAATGCGAAGTTACGGCATCTATCACAATCAGTGAATTCTAAAGTTACTAGATTTGCATTGCCTATCCCCATTATGCTTTAGAGTAAGAAAGGACGTCACTCATCTTACAAAGTCTTTGGGATTAATGTGTCAATCTAGTGAGTGTACAAACTATTTTTAATGAATGTGGAAGGAAACATATCCTTAGAAAATTAATGTGTCAATCTAGTGAATTGTAAATCACTGGAACTTGAGTTACTGAATTCATATTAACCCTAACAATGAACTGATTGGGATTGATTCATAAATATTTTGACATAACCATAAGGAACATTGGTTGTGACACGATGTTCCGTTTTGAAGTACTAACACGGGCATTACTTCATTTGAGTGTACAAGACAATGAACTAATAGAATGCGAAGTTACGGCATCTATCACAATTAGTGAATTCTAAAGTTACTAGATTTGCACTGCCTATCCCCATTATGCTTTAGAGTAAGAAAGGACGCCACTCATCTTACAAAGTCTTTGGGATTAATGTGTCAATCTAGTGAGTGTACAAACTATTTTTAATGAATGTGGAAGGAAACATATCCTTAGAAAATTAATGTGTCAATCTAGTGAATTGTAAATCACTGGAACTTGAGTTACTGAATTCATATTAACCCTAACAATGAACTGATTGGGATTGATTCATAAAGACTTTGACATAACCATAAGGCACATTGGTTGTGACACGATGTTCCGTTTTGAAGTACTAACACGGGCATTACTTCATTTGAGTGTACAAGACAATGAACTAATAGAATGCGAAGTTACGGCATCTATCACAATCAGTGAATTCTAAAGTTACTAGATTTGCATTGCCTCTCCCCATTATGCTTTAGAGTAAGAAAGGACGTCACTCATCTTACAAAGTCTTTCTTTAGTAAAACATGATTGAGACCATCCTGTTTTACTTGGATGCAAATGGTAAATAACTCATTTTTCAAAGAAATAAAGTGTTGTTAGTGAATATATATCCATGCAGAATGCGGACCATTCAAGTGATTTATGGCTCTGGTGGATGATTTGACGTATTGAATCAGTTATTTCTCACAACAAACGATGCATTTAATTTTTGTAAAACTCCTAGCACATATTACACAATGAAAAGTGCAATGGCTCACCACCCTTGTTAATGCTAGAGAATTTGCATCAAAAGGACTTGATGAATATTGCATGTTTAATAGGATCAATATAGAGAATCTTATACCCAATGGTCTCGCAGAGGCTACCATCAAAGGTCACAGATGGTGTCTAAGAAATAGGTTATGCGTACCAACCTACCTTTTATTGTTTTGGGGATATGCAATATTACGCGCATATTTACTTAATTCGTTTTAGAACCCAATATTAGTCAACCTTTTCTGCGTACCAGTTGGTAACTGAATTTAAGCCTGACATTTGTGTTCTTACGCATTTTTGGTTGCACTATATATGTGCCATTACGAGTCCACATCGTACTATGATGGGTCACGAAAATGATTAAGTAATTTTGTTGGATATTTACTCTCAACAATTATACGCATTTTAAAACCTTTGGCCCCGCTAGATTTGCTGGTTATCACTTTAATGAGACATGCAGTCTTCCCGTCGTTAGGAGGAGATAAGAAAAAGTATTTTCTAAGGGAATGACAGGAATTGTCGTGGTGTGTTCCCACTGTGTCTCATATTGATTCTTGTACTCCACAAATGTAAATGTGAAGCGAAAGAATAATCGATTTTAAAAATGTACATTGATGTCGCTAAAGTGATGAGATCACACATACCAGCTGCAAACCTACCTGCAAGGTTACAAATCCTCGATAAGGGATATACACCCTAGACTAAGGTGTTGCAACTACACTTAGTAGAAGTGTGGTTGAGGCCGTGGCTCCATAAAAGAAGTTGGAGATACCACTTGGTTCGATCAATCCTCACTTAGAAAGGAAGTAGGTGAGGAAGGCACAACTTATTTATATCATCAGAAATCATCTCATAAGATTGTCTCTGAATATGTCCATGAATCACACTGGAGGACGCTCTGAAGTTTAATGATTCAAGAGAACAATGAAATCCCAAGTGGATTATGAGAATGCGAACGAGTCAATGGAAAGATCATGCGAGCATATTGATGATTAATTTCATATACACTTTCTTAAGGAAATAGAGCAAGATGAAATCGAACCAAGCTCCTTGTTGCTTAATGTCAACGAAGAGCATATTTGGCGTATACAATCCAGGTAGAACTTGGTTCTTTGACAAATATACAGGTATTTGGTGTGGTAGTGCTAACCAACCAAGTGTAAATCCTATTGGACATACATGATTAATTTGTCACAAAGCATAATGAGAAGAAAGTAGTCTTAAAGTATAAAGACTCGCCTTGTATCACGAGGTCTCTCACAAAGCCCTGGAATTTTTCTCTTGTAATGAATGTTATAACGTTCCACTACTTAGTTATCTCGGTAATTTCAAAAGGACTTGAAATGCAGCATATGTATGTGGTTGTTACTTATCTCTGAAAGAATCATGAGATAGCAGATATTTAAAAACTTACTTGATAGCCTTTTGTTGCCCAAATCAAGTGACTCTAAACCACAGAGTGCATTTACAGTTAGATAAAACGCTCACTTATAGATTGAAGCAATCAGGCGGATGTGGTGTACCCGTCTAAGTAACTATTTTATTTGGAGGGGATAGACAAGTAAGTTATTTTTCATTGCGTATTCACAAGAAAGTTCCTGATTTGGAATTGTAACTATCTCTGTCGATGTTACAGACATGATAGGTACTCTTGATGTAACAAGAGACCTTAAAAGTTGTTTGAAATCCGAATTTGAGATAAAAAATCTAGGGAAAGCTCGACCGAATACTGAGATTATGGTATATTATTCCACCAGTTTGCATATGATTAAAGTTGTCAGGCAATTTAATAAAGACATGCATCCTGATAGCACTCCCATGATTAGTCGAGGTTCAAATGTAAGTAAGTGACCATTTCGTCTAAAGTAAGATGACGAAGATATGTCGGGAGATGAAATTCCCGTATCTAAGTACAATAGACGCATTGTTGTACTTGGTATAATAATGTACTCGATTAAATTTTACATCCTCAGGGAACTTGTTAGCTAGATATAGTTCAGCGCCAACGCAACGTCATTGGAATGGTATAGTGAATGTAATCATCTACTTAAAAGTAACCATTGACATAATTTTTTTTTATCCCTACAAGGACATAAAAAGGAATGCTAATGAAAGTGCAATCCAAAAGTTGTTGATTATGAAGGAACAATAATCTCTTCTCCAACGAAAGTAATCAGGGGGAGATATGGTAGACTATTTTCTAAGTCATTACCGATATTCAGTTTCGAAAAGTACATGACTAAAGGAATTGTCTGGAACAACTCTGAAAGTAATCAGGGGGAGATGCCGACATCAGGGGGAGGATCCAAGGATATGATGTCGACATATTTTACTTCGAAATTGAAGCTGTGTTGTACTCTTTTTCCCTTCGATCGAGAATAGTTTTTCCCAAAGGGTTTTGGTACTCGACAAGGTTAGCGAGACAACACTAAACACATCAAGTATGTTGAACGTTGAAGACATAAAGATCGCGTTGATATTAATGAAAATATCTGAATCAAAGAAATGAAACGCGATAGTCTGTTAAGCAACGTAACTTCTAGAATCAACAACAGAGTCATATAAACATTCAAGTCACCAAAGTAAAGTGTGATAAACTCCTTTTGATTGCATTAGACTACTGAAAATTGTCTGACATCAGGGGGAGCATCTAATGGTGTGTTGTACTATTTTCCTTCACCGAGGTTGATTTTTCTCACAGGGTTTTGTTACTCGGCAAGGTTTCTAATGAGACAACAACGAACACCAAGAATATAATTTCCCAGCTAAGGCTATTGTCTTTCCTACGAGGATTTTCTGCCTTAGGAGTTGTGAAGCAACTAGTCAACTTCAACGGAGAAAAGTGATCATCTGCAATGGATCACCTTTACTTGCATTTGTCACGTTGTACTCTTTTCCCTTCGTAAAGGTTTTATCCCACTGTATTTTCCTTTTCAAGGTTTTAATGAGGCAACGTATACGCATCCAATTATGTTCTAAGTTAACTTAATATTGTACTCTTTTTCTTTAGTTCAGGTTTTGTCCATCTGGGTTAGCCTGACGAAGTTTTAACGAGAAAATTAACTTAGACTCGACGATCTTTGAAGATCGTATTACATGTGATGAAATACATGTAAAATAAGAGACAACATGTGAAGAGTTATACCAAGGTTTTATCCCATTAGGTTTTTTCCTTGTCAAAGTTTTAATGGAGCAATTGGCTTAGACACAATAGTCATCAAGGAGAGAACTACATTTGAAGACCTACATCCGAAGAACTGTATGTGAAGTACTACATATGGAGTTCTATTGGACCGCACAAGGGGGAGTGTTGTAGGACGTTAGCCCACGGATGTGCGGCCCAATAACTAGGGTTTTATTCCTATTGTATATAAAGGACTATATCTATGTAACACATACTAACTCTGATTAATAGAAAAATCCTTCTCTCTGTGCCTCTTTGTATTTCCCTATTATCCACTGCAAAAGGAAGTGCTTTGTATAAAAAGCACTTTACTTTGATTTTGTTTTACCAAACACTAATTTCAAAAATTATTGATATATATAGGTTTTGAAAGTGTTTTTGGGAAAAAAAAGCATTACCAAACCCAGCCTTGGTCAGGAGCCACACGCATTTGGTCCAGTACTCCTATTCCATATTCTAAATTTAGTGAGATTGAACCCCTTTATGCTCGCCAACATTGGAATCCATGCTTTTGATGGTAATAAAGGATGGTAGACCCAAATGAATAGACATATATAGAAAGCAAAGTAAAAGATACAGCGGGTATTCCATTAATCGAGGAACAACTACTTATCTCCAGGAACAAGCATTTTCACCACAGGAGCACCATTTAGTTGTGTTGTTGATTTCTCCATGGTTTCCTTTTTCATCTAATACTCTAAGTATGAAATGGACATGACAGGCATGGATTCCAAAATAAGATAATGATATCGTAAATGAAAATATTGTTGAAAAATATGCGATTCACGCATTACCGTGGCTTACAAGCATCAAACCAGAAAATGTGTTTCATGAGTGTACTTCCTTTTCTCTTTCACCTCACAAGTCATAATAAAACGAGAACTAGCTAGATTAAGAAACAAGTAGCTATAGAGGCAAGAAGAAGGAAAACAAGATGTGTCTCATTTGGCGCTCAGAGAAAAGAACAAGGAAAGTGTTTTGTGGTGGTGATCATATTAGGCCTGTGGGATTTCTGTTAGGCCTCATTTTTGCGTTTCTGTCCCTTCTCATCTCCTTCATTGGTCTTTTCATCTGGATGGTTGGGTTGGTGTCTTCTCTATCTATCTCTGTACCCTGTCTTGGAATTTTAAAATATTTAATTAAGATTTTCTCATATTTATAGGGAAGGCAATACATGTGCTAGTACCAATATGCACTTTAATGTATAATACCGCTTTCAGTCGCTGGATTCTGGCCTAGTCCCCCTTTGGATTTTGCTTCTAAAGAAAAACAAATCTTGCTGTTTTCTTTTCATTTCTGATGGTTTTTGTGTTATGAATTTATTCGCAGATTGTTGTTAACTTGCTTATGTTCTGGATGTGGACCAACGATCGTAAGAGCAGCTCGGGATATGATCAATGCTCCAGTAAATGTTATGGAGTGGTTTACTTCTCATGTTCCTTTTTGATTTAGTTCCCAAATTCTGGGATATCAGTTGTGTTATTATTATATTCTAATAAGTATGATTAAGTAATGTTTGTGTAACTTTTTTTATGTTATTTATCAAATCTGTATTCGATCAGAATAGAAACTTCGTGTTTCCTTTAAGATAGTATAGTCTTAAATTTGAGCTTTGTACTGGATGGTGTGGTTACAACCTTGTTTGCTGAAGCATATATACTAGTTTGCAAAACCAGCGACCCGGAACCATGATTGAAAGTAGAAGGGCTAGTAAAATTCTAGCTCCCCCATGCAGTATACTGCATTGGTAAAGTCTTGTACAACTTGCGATCAAACCTCATCATGACCAACTTTGTAGGAAATCCTGGTGGCTAGATCTAAGTTAAAAACCGGAGTCCACAACACCAATTTTATGGGAAATCCAGGTGGCACAGATCTAAGGGGGCGGAAGTTAAAAACTGAATCCATATACAGTCCCATGACTTTCTTACGATATTATATCCCATTTTGCCCCAAAATTAATTCACGGATTTTCTGTGGTTAGTTTAAAACGATTGGGAAAAAAAAAAATGCAAATTTTGTGAAAAGACAACTATCAACAAATTGTGAAAATGTATAACTATATATCAGCCAAAGAGGTGCAAATTGGTTTGAGACAACACATTTTTGACACATCACAACACACTAAAATTCTAGCACAACACAGCATGTGATCTGGCTCATCACGAGCCAGGGACGAAGCCAAAATTTCTAGGATGCGGGTGCAAAACTTTACTCACCCATTGGACCAGTTGAGTAGGGGTACAAAGAAGCAAAAATAAGTTTGCAAGTATGAAAAAAATCTAAAATTTCCCTTGAATTAGCCTTAGCAGCCAGCTTGACAGGAGTGTAAGTCACATCCTTGCACTAGGCTGGCTCTGTCCTTGGAGCGAGCACAACACGTCAGCTTAGTGTGCTGTTCTATGCCAGGAAAATAGTACATCAACATGGAACATCAGCACGGGCTAGATCTATGTTAAAAACTAGAGTTCACAACACCAAATTTATGGGAAATCCTAGTTGCCCGATCTAAGGGGAGGAAGTTAACACTGTGTTAGAGCAATGCTCGGTCGAACTCGCAAGCGTTGCTATCTCAAGCTTGCTGTCAAGTTTAGTTGCCAAAACTATAAGTCTTGATTTCTAGTCTACTTATAGCTAAGTCTCAGACTAGGATAGAAAGTGTAGTTGAGCTCTAGACTCCACGACGTTTATAATACAAAGACGAAGAACTACTCAAGGAGCTGGTGTAACTTCATCGACTAAAAGGTATGTGGAGACTTGAACTTATCTATCACTCAAAAAGTCTATCTACTCTATCTCCTATCTTGAGACAAAAGTCGTATTGCTATATAGACTTCGATTATACACATTTGCTATTTCAAACCGAGTTTATCTCGCTCTCGAAATATGTGTTGGTAAGCTTTCGCTTTGGCCAAGTTCATCTTTACAAGTGATGAAAGTCATGTTGATTATTTCAATATCTTGAAAATTGCTTTGATGAAAAATAGTGTGTGAATAACCTCTATTTAACATCCTCTAAGAATGTTTCAATGATTGAAATAAAGAGTTTAGAACATGTAACCATCTTTGGATATAAGCATTTAATGTGTTCGCGCATTAGTGTATAAGTCCAAAACCGGGAACCAAATGTATGCATACTTGTGTGTGCTAAATGGTTGATGGAGATCGGGTAAGTATGCGTACCCGTACGCATACTGGCGGAAGTTCACGTTCATGAATTTCTGCTGAGTTTGGAAATCAAAACCAACTCAATCCGGTTACATAAGTGTGCGTACCCGTACGCATACTGGCGGAAAGTTCACGTCCGTGAATTTCTGCTGAGTTTGGAAACTAAAACAAACTCAAATCCGGCTACTTAAGTACGCATACCCGTACGCATACTTAAGTGTGTTACTTTCTAAAATTGGTTTATTCGTGAACTTAAATTTATATATACTAAGGAATGCATATTTGCAAACCGTGGCTATAAAGTTCATGAATCGATTCGAGTGAATCAAAACCACTTTTGCTTCGATTGTGTCTTGTATACTTCTATGAGATCTAAGCAATTGAAAAACTCTTGAACTAGTTCATTTGAGTCATTTTAACTAGTTATGGTGAAGATGAATAAGGTTGATATGAAAGTGCTCATATGGCTAACCATTTGGTTAACTACTGTTGAGCCAACGACTTATACACGTTTAGGTACGGTTAAACAAACCTAAATGACGTATACTTCATTTGTGTATAACAAGCTAAGTTCGATCTAACGGTTGAAAGATATTAGCTTGAATCTAATCAGGTTTTCATCTAACGGTGAATATTCAATGCTTTGTTACCAAGGTAACTTAGATTGCAAACTGTGATTTGGAGACTATATAAAGGAGAACTCTAGCAACTGGGAAAGTTAATCCCCACACCTCCTGTGTGATACTAGTTGTATAAGCTAGAGTCGATTCTCCTTCAACATTAGGTTTCTACCGAGACCCTGTAGGTTAACGACTTGAAGACTTCATTGGGATTGTGAAGCCAGACCCAACTATTTTCTCTGTAGTTGCGTGATCTGATCTTGCCCGATTCTATCGTATTAAGTATAATTGAAATAATTGACTCGAGATTAATTTCTCCGATATGCAAGATAAAGTAATCACAAACATATTCGTCTCATCGTTTGTGATTCCATAATATCTAGTTTCGCCATCATACGATTTAGATTATTGTGAGGTGATTGATAATTTTAGGATGTTCTCCGGGAATATAAGTCTGGGTTATCGATCGGTTCCTGTTCACCTTGATTTATCAAAAGATGGAACAAAACTCATAGGTATTTCTGTTGGAGACAAATTTATCTATTCTTGTAGATTTTTCTGTGTGAGAAAAATTTATTTATTAAAGTCTTCGACTTTGGTTCGTAGCAACTCTTAGTTGTGGGTGAGATCATCTAAGGGAATCAAGTGCGTAGTATCCTGCTGGGATCAGAGATGTAAGGAGCGCAACTGTACCTTGTATCAGTGTGAGATTGATTGGGGTTCAACTACATCCAGACCGAAGTTAATTTGTAGTAGGCTAGTGTCTGTAGCGGCTTAATACAGTGTGTGTTCAATCTGGACTAGGTCCCAGGGTTTTTCTGCATTTTCGGTTTGCTCGTTAACAAAACTTATGGTTTCTGTGTTATTTATTTTCCGCATTATATTTTGTTATATAATTGAAATATCACAGGTTGTGCGTTGAATCAATCAATTGGGAAATCCGACCTTTTGTTGTTGATTGAAATTGATTGATACTTGGACATTGGTCTTTGGTACCGTTCAAGTTAATTTCTCTTGTATTCAATTAGACTCGCATATTTCTATTTGCTTGAGTAAGGATTGAATCGAGAAATTTAGATATAACTCTTTGATATACTTTTTATTAAGATTGAGTACGACTGTCAAGTTGATTCTCTTAAAAGTATATTGGAGTTAGTCCATACAAATTTCTAAGCGAATTATTGGGTGAGGTTGTTGTACCCCCACTTTTTCATGATCAACATAAGCAACAAGGCGGACGTCACCACGTCAATCATGATGAAAGACAGGAAGATGATGAAGAGCAGGAGAGAATAATACTAGAAGGAAGAGAGATGTTGCGTAACCAGCATAACCGCGCATATGAAGAAGAAAGGAATAATACCACACGTGCTAATGAAAAGATTGAAAGACGAAGGCGTATGAGAGAGGAGGCAGAAGAGCGAGAATTCCAAGTGGCAGTGCGTCAAAATAGACAAGAGAATAGGGTAAGGCAGGCGAGATTGAAAAGACCAATGCAGCAAGACGCAGACCAAAATATCAATGAAACTATCTTAAGAGAGTTAGCTGAAGTAAGAGCAATGATGGCAACGCGGAAAGATGGAGGAAGAAGGCAATTAGATGAGGCAATAAAAAAAGCAGGATAAACACCGTTCGCAAGGCAGATACAACTCGCAGGAATACCAACTAAATGCACATTACCTGTATTTACTAATATTTTTATGGAACTACATGTGCAGTACAACATATAAAGGTGTATAGTCGATCTCTGTTACAATGCGAGGATAATGATGCAGTCCTTTGCAAATATTTCCCAGCCAGTTTAACAGGGGAGGCTTTACAATGGTTTGAGGGATTGCCAGTGGGAACAATCAGATCATTTCATCACCTACAAAGCATATTCTTAGGAGCGTACATCAGCAATAATATTCTACGCCCGGGAATAGAGAAGGTATTCATCCTAAGGAGAAGAATCAATGAAAGATTACACAACTTAACCACGCGCTGGAGGACCATGTGTAGTAAGATGGCAGGAAGAGTGGAAGAAAGGAATTTCATCCTAGCTTTCATTAACGCACTTTTTCCAACAGATTTGTTGTACACGCAGATATTTAGGTTAAAGGATACGATAACAATGACAGAGTTGCGCGAGTACCAAGAGGAGTATATCGCTCTTGAAGAAAAGTAAAGAGATATGGAATCATACCCAGTTGCGGTTACAAACGCAAAAGAAGGGAATGCAAGCCTACTACCAAAGACAACAAATGTGGTTGCAAACAACTCCCAAGGAAGTCAAGAGAAGGAGATAATAGAAAATAAGCAGAAGCAAGTAGCCATGAGAAGTAGAGATCAAGAAATGTACGAAAGAGAATATAGAGAAAGACAATACAATTACCATGTAGGTAATAACAAAATTCCAAGGCTTGATAATCAAGGAGAAGGGTATGGAGGACAAAAGCGATATTATAATCAAGGACCAGGAGGAAGCAAACCAGTTTGGGAAGAAATAAAAATGCCGTATCTAAATACCGCAATAGAAAAAATATGGGAGGCGGTGATCTTAATGGAAGAAATACCAGCACCACCAAATCTTGGAGTAGAGCCACCACCAAGAAGAAGGAGTCGGGAATTTTGTGTTTATCATCGCTTTCACGGCCATAATACAAGCAACTGTCGAAATGTGCAAAGAATTATACTGAGAATGGTAGAACAAGGGAAATTAAACCATTTCCTAGCTGTCCCACAACAAAATTTACCTCCACCACCTGAAGTAACCGCACCAAGGGTAGAAAATGGAAAGAATACATATGTGATCGAAGTAGGTACAAGTGCAAAAAATTTATACCGCAACTCGATAATTCACTCATTTAGAAGTATAGAAGACTTCCATGATAACGTGTTTAGTCGAGTTTATGCAAGGGATGATGAGGGAAAAGAAATATTCAACTTGGCAAAGGTGTCACCACTTCAAGACTGGCAGAAGCAATCAATTTCTTTCAGCTCGGAAGAAGTACCAGGAGGCGGTGAATTGCATGAAAGTCCATTAGTTGTCAAATTGGAGATTATACCAAAATCAAAGGTTAAAGAAGAGGAGCACAATGACGCATGGGCGATAAATAGGATACTGATAGATCCTGGCAGCTCAGTTGATATACTATTTTATCATGCATACAAAACTATGGGCGGAAAAGATGCAGACCTGATCCCTTCAACATACAAAATCTATAGGTTTAATGGGTCAGCCAATAAACCGAAAGGAGAAATTACAATGCGAATTCCTCTCAAGACTATTACTACTGAAGTGGTGTTTTGTGTAGTCGATGTCGAATCTCCATACAATGCCCTGATAGGCATACCTTGGCTACATAGCATTCTGGGAGTTGCTTCTACTTTTCACCAATGCATAAAATTTCCATTACCTCAAGGCGCAGGAATAATAAGAGGAGATATAGCAGAGGAGAAAAATTGCAATGAAATAGATATTGAGAAAAGCGAATGGCGTGCAAATAAGAGAAGAAACTGGAAAAAGGAGATAGAAGACGGCAAAAGAGGAGAAAGATTAATGGTTGATGTTTTGGCCAAAGGCGGAGAAATGAATCAGATTTACACTAAGGCGGGAACATTTAAATAAGGTCATAACAAGTGTGTCAAGAAAGGAAAATTCCACCAAGGAGAGCTAGTAATGCGAGAAATACCGCCTTACCAGAAAGGTTGAAGCGGAAATTTGAAGAAGGCATGGGATGGACTATATGCTATAAAGAAAGATGTTGGAGGTGGAATGTACGAGTTGATGGATGGTGAAGACAAAAACATAGGAGGGATGCTCAATCAACCTTGGAATCAAATATACCCGAAGAAATATTACCCTTAGGCAAGGCGGCAATCATGATGTGTTTGAAGAAAGTAATTCACATGCGAATTTGATGAAGAAGAAAGGTTTAAGAAAGCCAAAAAGTTATCTTAAGATATGGAATCTTTAAAACAAGTAGTTATTATGTAGGCGAATAAGTGAAGAAAAACGAAATCCAAATTGTATGAATCAAACATATGAATGAAATTAAAAGTTTTTTTTTCTTTAATAAGTTGAATACTTCACAAAAAGATACTAGTAGAAGAACGAGGCAAAAATAAAACCTTATGATAAGACCTTAATAGGAGGCAGTAAAAAATTAAAACCTCTAACTAGTGAGGCTAGGAATCCAATTGTGGCGTGCACCCTAGTTCTCATAAACGCAAGAGGCAACAATAAGACCTAAAGAGCGTCATAATTGGGGAACCTGAGTCATGGAGAGGAGGGGCGAAACAAAATCCTATCCAGCAGAGACTCCTAAGTCGAAAGACTGAGGTACTAAGCTCTCTCCTAAGGAGTGTATAAAATCGATCAGGGCATCACGGAACACGGTTGAGCTAGGAGTGCCTGGGGCGTACCTGACCATTCTTGGCAAGTGTTGACTATGATATACTCGTCCCCAAAGAAACCCCACTAGGGTGTGATCTCGAAAGAGATCACGAAAACATTTGATTGTTGGCATAACCGGATGTGAAGAGCCAAACCTAACCCGTTAGGGGTAAGCTTCCTTGAAGGGGCAATCAATGGGAAGATAAGGGCGGCACCCTCCATTAGGGAGATGAATTGTGTCAAAAGACGTGAATATCATGGAGCTATGACTTAAAGGAGAGTATTGGCCCGTCGTATTCATGCGTTAATATATCCTGCAGAGGCAATAATACGACAAGATGATAATGCGAAATCAATGGGTCATTACTTGAGAAAGTAAGGACCGCCTGCGATTTCGCCGCCCGACCATAAACAATACCTTGGGGCAAACATAAGACCTATCAACAAGTGGAGGAAAAATAAGACGTCTATTTAGGGAGGCTCAATAAGACCCCACAAGAAACACAAACAAACCTATAAAAATGCAACTAACATTATTTTGCAGGAAAACAAATCACAGAAAGAATAAACAACACAATATCAAAGAAAAGGCGAAATAATCGCACTCGTACATAAAATAGCAAAGAGAAGAAAAAGAAAAAAATCTTAGATATGAAAATAAAAGCATAAGAAATAGCTGAGGAAAAAAGCAACAAGGACATAAAAGTAGGGTAAAGACTTCCAGGTTTGGGACTAAACATACAAAAATTATTTAACGCGAAATTTACGCGTGCTAAGTATCTCTTGCGTATAATAATTATGTATGCAGATATTAACTCATAGTTGCAAAAATCAGTCACATAAAGGTGGCTAACAGAGGAAAGAATGGGAATGAAAATGTAAATATAGAATGTTACCCACCTTAATATGATAAACGTATGCATATGTTACATGTTATTATTATAAGATTAATTATAATCGTTAGGAGGAATAGTACTTTGCTTTTGTCAATGACCAAGTGCAAGATTAACATGTAAAAGTGAAACAAGAAAGGATATATATAGAAGAAAAGGACCAAAATCTAGGAAATATTCATCATATATACAGATAAAGAAGAGAGGTATGATACAGGGGAAAGATATGAACGTTTCAAGCAAGAAAGAGACAAAGCGCGAAAACAATCTTCAGAAGGCGCGGCTACTTTCCACCCTTATCATTTCCACCACCTTTAGAAGAATGATCTTCCAAGTCCTCCTTAAACTCTGAATCCTCTTCAGTTTCTGATCCACTATCTTCTTCATCGGTCTCCTCATACTCTTCATACTCCACCTCATTATCAGATATTTCAATATCCTCCTCGTTAGGTGAAACATCAGAGGGCTTGAAGTCTGGGAGAGGAATTTTGTACCTGGAACAGATCTCCTATGCGTTCTTCTTAACATGAGCGTCTCAAAGACGAATCACATCCTTCTTCATGTTGGAAATGGAAACAATCAGCTTATCCTTAAGCCTGCGGTATTTGGAGTCCCTAGCAGAAAGTTTCAACTTCAAATCATTGATTTCTTGAAGATGGCCCTTTTCAATGTCTGCAAAAGAGAAGAACAGAAACGTCATTGTCGCATATAAATAAAGATCAAAAAGCCGCACAAGAATGAAGAAATTAAAGAAAAATCATAGACAACCTTCTTTTTCAAAAATAATAGCCTTAACCACTTCAACATGATCAGATTCTAAACTAACATTCGTGGCTAAACCCGTTCGAGCATTATAACCTTGGAAGCCCATTCAAATTCATCATAATTCTCTATGAGCAAACGAGAGCGAATCATACGCTCACGAGCAACCAAGGCGTTCTTTTCACTTATAACTTGATCTCTCTCCATTTGAACTTGGAGTTTTACCTCATAAAACTCCTTTAAAGCTTGAGCACCCTTAAGAATTGCATTATCCTTTTTAGTAATGAGAGTGTTATATTTCGCCTCAAGGTTTCTAATTTCCTCATTGTCTTTATGAAGGCGGCATTTAAAATTGTTATTTACAGATAACATGGACCTATGTTCAAATTTAAGAATTTCATTTTTCGACTTGAGTTCCTCCATACTAAGAGTCTCTAATCCGTCGTCTGAGGTGTTATTCAAGGAAGCATTAAGATGCTCTAGAAGAATTTCTTCCTCAACGGGATAACTAATTGCCTCATCAGTTAAGTTGTAGACCTCTGCAAACACAAGCAACTAAGGGAGGGCGAAAATAACGCGAATATATTAGATTGTAGGGGAAATAAAATACATACCAATAAGATGATTATTCCTATTGCGGAGCTCTACCACACGGTTAGAACTGGAAGAAAGATCTCCTTTTAACTTTAGATTCTCAGCCTCAAGGGACCGAATCTTTCTTTGAAGATCAGCAGTAACAGTATAAGACATGCGAGCAATCTGCATAAATATGGAATAAGCGGCAAAATAAGCAAAAAGTGCGAAATCATAATGGAGATTGACGCATCGGAAGGAAACTTACCAACGACCCAAGTGCGAACTGAAAACCAGGATTCAAGGCAGAGGAAACCCCACAGAGAGAATCTTGGATTAAAGAGGGAGCATCACAAATTTTAACAACCGCGTTGAATGCACGACTCAACGCGGGATTATCAATGGTTGAGAAAGAGTTGGTGAAGATATAAGAAAGGAGCCCCATAGAAGATGTAGGTGTGGAATCTTCACAAGGAAGAAGAGCGTCATCATGAGAGCAAGTGCTTAAGAGAATGGGGGAAGATTTCTTATTATTTTTAGGAAGATTCGTAGCACCAGACTTTGGGACCGCTCTCTTAACCTTTCCCTTTACTCCCAAAGGAACATGATCACCCGAAGAAGGAGAAGGACCATCTTTAGAACCCTCAGCGTCTTCAGTCTCCATCTACACGCCCAATAATAGATAAGAAACAGAGGAAACAATATTGTTAAAATTTAAATGAAAGTATTTCTTACTTCAATAGTGCGCGAAGCTGACGCCTTAGACGCATTCTTCTTAGCTTTCTGATCCTTCTTCTTCATCTAGGATCAAAGGAGGCATTGAAAGAAATGAAAAGGAATAAAAAGGAAAGAAGTTAACAAAAGGGCGAAGTTAAAATTAGCATACCACTTCATTTTCCTCAGGCCATTTAAACTCCCAAGTTTTTGGAGCAGAAACTCCTTCAGGAAGGGGTAGAATTGACCCATCAGCACCCCTACCGGAAATGTAAGGACCCTCTATGATAAGAGGATATTCTACCCAACGAACATCCTTTGATAAACACGTAGAGTCATTAGACGGATTGTGAAAGTCAGCATCCCGCATGATCTTCTCATGTTCTGCGAAACCATCCGCCCTCTTCAAGCGAACTCCCTAGCGAAACTGTTCATTATTTACAATAACAACCTCATAATGTTTGAATAATTATCCACATTATAATCTTACTTGTTGAAAGGATTCTTTACATACTGAGGATATGAAGATTTTAATCCCGCCGCGCGATGAAAATATTCCACCATTATCCTAATGTAATCACCGCTCAGCTGGAATATGTCACGTCCGAATTAAATGTTTGATAGAAGTTCATAAAAAAAAGGAATTTGAGGATTGTAAAGAGGAATGGGAAGACCAGCTGAAAGTTGCCCAAGCGAAATAATGATTTTCTGAGCACTCCATTGATCAGATGAAAACCATTCAGGTCCAAGTGCAGAAGTAGGTTCTGATCCAGAAGGAACTGATAGTGTGAATCCCCTAAGATCAAATTCAGTCTTCAATCTATTCAACTCCATAAGATTCTTCCAACCGAGTTTAAGAGCCATTTAAAGAATGGGAATGGAGGATGATGATGAATGATGGATCAAGATGACCAGGTCAATCAAGATCAAGATGATAATGAGGAAAGACAGAATTCGAGAATAAAGATTGAAGAAAGAAAGTGAAGAAAAGGGTGATAAAAATAATTAAAGAGAGCGCGAAAGGAAAATGATAATCAATCAAAAGACTGATGAAAGCGGAAGAACAGCAGCAGAAAAGGAAATTTACAGAGAAGAGAAGAGAGAGGAAAGAAAGTAAAAAATAAAATAAAATAAAATGTATTAGGGTAAATAAAGGATTTTCTCCCATTTTCCCGAGATATATCCTCTCACCAAGGCATTGATTAGATACGGATATGAAGAGGAGGTTATCAGTAAAAGGGGAATCTATCAGGGACGTGTCAGATAGTGAATGGTAAAATCACCACATGTAGACTATCATGCCGAAATTCCGGAAAAATGTCAGTATGAAGAATACGAAAAGATGAGTTGATGCTGTGAAATGATGAATGGGAATTTCTCTTACCTCTCTTTCTCTCAAAAGAACGATACGAGAAGAGGCAAAATGTGGATACAAAATACCGCACAACCATTGGTAGCGCGTAAGAGTTCATTTGGCAACAGGCGAATATGACGCGTAAAACATACTTCTGCTGACGAACAGGATGACGTCACCAAGTCACACCAAAAGTGTGAAGATCAACGCGGTAGTTAAAAGGTGAACGCGGCAATATAGAAACCAAGGCGAAGTTGACGCGCTCCAGATCCGAAAACAGGGGCTTTATTAGCTGTCCTCCACTATGTAACCCCTATAAAAGGGACAAGAAGCCATTGTAGAGAGAGAGAGATCTTTGGGAGAGATGAGATAAGAGTTTTAAGAGAGAGAAAGTAGTATTGTTCGTTAGGTTAGGGATTCCATTCATCCTTTTTGTATTTGTTCTACCTTTAATGAAATGATTTAGAGTTTTTCGTATGATGTTTTGAACATTAGTTCATAGACTTACTTGGTGTGATTGTAGGATTTCCTGCAACTACAATAACAAAGGAATGTGTTGTGGTGAATTATAATTAGGCCTGTTAAGGGCTTATTTGATCAAAATCCTACCGGAATTATTTTGTGAGACGTTAATTCTCCATCCAAAGGAGAACAAAGATCTGGTAACTCTTGGCAATCATATTCATGCACTGTGCTTTTGAATTAGCTGTTGGGGAATCAGGGGATGAATCTTGGCTGTCTCTGAACCCTAAAATGGATTTTTTTGTCGAGTAATTCTCTATCCACTGCGAAGTAGAAACCGCCAGTTTTTCACGTGTTGGCGTATGAGTGGTGTTTGGTTCTTGTGTGCTGGTTGGCTCTCCGCTCCGCGCGGCGAACGACAAGCCCGATTACCTCTTCAGTCCCGAGGGAATTGTCTAACACTTTCCCTAACAAGTATGTGAACAGGTCGATCCCCCTTACGAGTATGCGAACAGGTCGATCCCCCTAACAAGTATGCGAGCAGGTCGATCCCCCTTACGAGTATGCGAACAGGTCGATCCCCCTTATAAGTAGCACTATCTTTCAATAGAGCAGGCGTTGGACAGACAGACATGGAGGGTGGCGATACGCATGGAAGAGAGGTAGGTCTCAGGTACGAAAACTAACAAACTCCTTTTCTATATTTTCCGTCAATTTCATTACTACTCAATCAGCGAACACGTAAAGGAAACCATGCGGATTGTGAAGGGGTAAAACCCGTAGCATCCGCAATAAGGACATGGTGTGAGCATTTCCGCATTAATGGTCGAGAATTCGTAATCCCTTGAAACGGTGATTACTTACAACTTGGTCCATAAACAATCGCGGCGCGGGTAGCGTCAAGTATTTTGCTTGCCCTGGTGCGAGTTGTGCAAGGCTTATGACAGGCCGGCGTAAAAACTATGTTATATTTTTAGGAGATACTCTCCAGTCGACCCGGTACTTGCTACTGGAAAAGACTTTGGATTTGGATTTGGATTTGGTGCAGTGTATAGGGAAGTAATCCAAGTAGATTTCATTTCGCCTCTGACCATCAAATGTTCTGTGGTTACCGACAAACAACATTTGTCCAAGTCATTATCCAATCCATCGAATATTGATTAATAAGTAATTGACCGAGCAATATTTGAAACGGCTCTAACCCAAAACAACCAAATTGCGTAAGCAACATATATATACATTCCTTGAACAAATTGAAGAATGTCTTTTATTTCATTATTTTGCTGTTTTAATCAAAGTTTTAATATCAGAAAAGGATGTCTTACAAACTCAGCCTAAATAAGGTAGAGGCATCAAATGTGTCAAAAAAAAAGAAAAAGGTTGAGGCATCAAAATTAGAATTACAAGCAAACAACAGAACAAAACAAATATCGATCAGAAAAAGAGAAAAACAAAAAACTCTAAACAAATGGGAAAATCATCTTATTTTGACTAATTTTCCACACGATAGAGAAACCATGAAACTTTATTCACTTGATGAAAACCCTACTGTATTCCTCCAACTAATGTAGCCTGCTGACGTTTGAAGGTGATTCTCACTTGATCAGTATTTATTGTTTTTGTTAAATGAAAAGAATGTCGAGCAAGTAACGGATAAAGCCCACGACGGTGTCAACGTATAATTCAACAAAGAAGAGCACCCCCAGTGAAGCTAATCCAACGTCTAAGATACGGAAGCCTATAGGGAATGTCCAGGCAGTGACAAGCATGTACGTTTGGAAATACGCACAAGCAATGAAAGTAACTGAATTGAATAAAGCAGTTACAGCAAACACGGACCTTAAAGGCAATCGGAAAAAGAAGTCGTGTTCGTTAAAGGGAGCAGCATGGATGGAGAGAAATAAACCCAAAGATATAAGAGAAAAGAACAAGGAATAAGATACGTAATGAAAAAATGGTCCAAAATCTTGGTTCTTAAGTAAGATTGGACGTCCTGACGTTGAGTCGTTTCCCCCAGGTACCGTGAAGGCGCATGCAAACATCACAGTTGCTATTAGAGCTGATATCAACATACAATTATTTGATCCTTCTTTTAACCATATCTCACCTTGTTCTCTAAGATCTATATGAGTCTCAGTGAATACTTGGTGAGCATATTGCTCATTGCAATTCTTCACTGTTAGCATAGCTGGTGGAAGCATACGTTTTACCCGCTGCATATATATGACCCAACAATAATGATTATTTTACATGTATTCGTGTGAGCATCTCTGTGTATGTATCATTAGCATTATATACATATGTTAACATACCTGAAACCAAACACACTCCCACTGCATCCATTGTGCTGCTCCGCGAATATGCCATGGTTTATGTTTTCCAAGCTTAGCAGCAGCATGCAGTGGCGTGTTACCTTCTCTATCAATTCCGACGACCAACATGTCCAAGTTCCTCTTTGAATTAGTTGATGATGACTTTAAGAATTCTACTATAGACTCATGCCTGTATTCTGCCGCTAAGTGCAACAAATTCCTTCCCGCTTCTTCATCACAAACTCCAATTGATTCTGGATATGCTTTAATTATTTCTTTGAACATCTCTACAATACCCAACTTGGTAGCCAAAATAATTGGCCTCTCTCTAACTCTGTAAGTTATAACCCTTGTTGTTATTGCCGACAACGGATGTCGGTCTTCATGGCTTTTATTATGGGAGCCATCCCATCCATGGGGAGGGTCATAGCTCATCGTCCATTGACCATAATCTTTTTCAAGTAACTTTCTAAGGAGTTGTATTGCGTAAGTGTGCTGCTGTTTTGCATTGTATATGAGTTTGAGGACTGGAAAACCTGCACGAGGTCAGGATGTAAAACTATGATGAGGATTGTTTGTTTAATTTATCATTGTATCAAGGATGCTAATGTCGACACTTGTAAACGCACTTATTTATGTTATCTGAATTTTTACCTTTACATAGCAATCTGAAGTATTGCTTGAATTTCTCCTTCCATGAGGAATCTGGTTGTAGTGTTATATGATTAGCTGCATTACGTGTCTCATAATTCTCGATTGGGATTACTGAAATAAGACATAGGAGAATTCAAGAATGAAGTGGTTAAATATAAGGCATATTTGAAACATCTTTGTATGTAATGGTGAGAGTCTAAAATAAAATACAATAGCCCCTGTAATTCTTGTAATTACATTTTTTTACTTTAATAAACTTTTGGACTTAGGAAAAACAACTAAAATAAAATACAGATGGGTCTTACATGAATAAACAATAGCTGCAGCCTTTTTGGCCAAAACAATTGGTGTTGCCCCAAGGTATTGTTCACCATATATGGTTCCACTCTTAAAAGAAGTAGGTGATAGCGCTAATATATGCGAAGCCGTGGCGCCATCGCCATTTTTATTAGAAGCAAGGTTAGGATAGATCTCCATGATCTCCATTGCCACATCTGAATTATCGGCACACATGTAGCCAAAACAAAAGGAAGAGAAACAATCTGGTAAATGAGGACACAATTTGCAGTAGTAGACAAGCTACTAGGTTGCAGGAAGTCCTGCTTCAATAGTAATGGGTCTGGCAGACAGAGCTGCCACTAGTAATGGGTGCTACTTATGCTCACAAGGTCGGGCTACAAATCAATACAATGTAAGACATGACAGACTTCTCAAATCAGCCCTACTTATTTGGGTGCTACTTATTAGTATTTGTCTAAAATTCATTTTTTTTTTGTTCAATTATTCTTAGCAAAAATAAAGCAAAACCCTTTACCAAGACAATCTATATGAGTTTATCGTATTTGTTACCGTAAGCTTTGGCGAGAACAGCAGCATGAAGAATTGTTGAGCCATCGATACTCCTCATTGTTAACGGGCCAACCATTGATGTTGTTGTAGATGTGTTTGTGATTCCTCTGTTACTAGCAGTTGTATTTAGGAATAACAACATATCTTTATGTCCATACATTGCTGCCCAGTATATAGGCGTCTCACCATTTAAGTTGGGAACTGATATCAGCAATTGATCTCCGCCACCATCTAATTCTTTCTCTAAGATTAACGTAGCCATCTCCACGATCCCGGTCCTGGCTGCCTCATGTAATATTGTATTCCCCATCCTATTAATCCTTGATAGCAACTCCTTCGCCGATGGCATTATTCTCAACAGCTGTTTCATAACATCAGTTCGGCGGTATTGAACACACATGTGAAGAATGGTATCCCCTGTAACATTACAGACTAATACGTTGTTGTTATCATTTTCGAGATCGATATTGTTACATGATGGTTCCACTTGCTGCAAGTTATAAAAGTTTATGATGTCATTCCATTCTCCTCTTAGTGCTGCTCTCATCACATCGAAGTCCTTAGTGGCCGCCATCACTTGCAGGCCTGTTTTGATATCCTTCTCTATTTTGGGTAAACACTGTCTGTTGTTGACGAACAGACTTTATATTTCTCTACTTATTTAGAAGGTGAAAAAGGAATAAGATAAACTACTGCACTAACGTTTTTCCTTTTGTTTTTACTTTATTTTGCGTGCCCTCTGGGCAAATGCTACTCAAAAGCGGCTCATGCCAACATTAAATGCTTTTCCCTTTTTTCTCCTTTAGATGTAAGTATCAAATTTAGGCATAAGGCTTTTTCTAAAGCAATTCTGTGACCCTTAAAGTATTCCTAAACGAGGTTTACAGTGGGTTACGATGAAAAATATCTTACTTCACCAAATGCATCACTCTACCATGCTTTCGACTTCGTCAGGGGCCAACCAAGGTCTAGTATACTCTCCTATTCTGTATTCTAAATTTAGTGAGAGACTGAACCCCTTTATGCTTCCCAATAGTGGAATTTATGCTTTTAATGGTAATAAAAGAAGGTAGAGCCCAAATGAAGAGCCATGGAAAGAAATCAAATTAAAGATGCAGCAGTAATCCATCAATTGAGGAACAACTACTTATCTCCATTAGCAAGAATTTTAATACTCCTACTTTAAGCATGAAATGGACATGACATCATCGACATGCATGGATTCTTACGTAAGATGTATGAAAAGATTGTCGAAAAGAATAACCTTTGCATTATTGTGGCTGGACTAGAAGGTTTAGCATCAAACAAGAAAATGTGTTTCATGAGTGTACTTTCTTTTCTCATTCACCTCACAAGTCATAATAAAACGTACGAGAACTTGCTAGAGTGAGGAACAATTAGCTATACATAGACACAACAAGATACAAGAAAATCAAGATGTGTCTTTTTTTGTTGTTAGAATAAGACACAATTTTAAAAAAGTGTATATTTACGCCTCTCGGAGTTTAGTTAGGCCTTATTTTCGCTCTACTCTCACTTCTCGTCTCTTTAGTTGGTCTTAACGTCCGGGAATCGGGTAACTTGGGTTAGTGTCTTCTCTAGCTCTGTCTAATGTTTTATCTTGTTCGAGCATGCCGTATATTTGATGGGTCTGTATGTGCATCATTAGCGTTTTATTTTTATTTCTTGAAAAGCTATAGCATTTTATGAGGCATGGTAATTATTGTATGGTTAACTCATGGGGTACGTGTATGTAATTGATACACCTGCAACACTCCCAAAGATCAGTCAAGAAGATATAATACAGACAAAAGGAACAACACATTTTGCATTCGTGCCCCATTTCATCACATTATTCTGATATATAAGAAATCTCTAGTAACTACCCTACCCAATCCTTATCCATCATATACAATCCTATCACTCTCGGATTTCTGTTAAGCCTTATTTTCGCACTTCTCTCACTTCTCGGCTCTATTGTTGGTCTGCTCGTCTGGCCTTTTGGGTAAGTCGTGTCTTCTAGCTCTGTCTATTGTATGATCTTGTTCGAGCATGCAGCACGACTCAGGCCAAATGGTGGTACAATACTTCCTTCATTCTTGATTGTAAAGTCATCTCTGAAGATGATCAAGATCAATGGTCCAGTACATCTTATGGAGTGGTTTACTTCTCATGTTCTTTTTTTTGTGACAAACTTCCCAAACTCGGGGATTTCATTTCTGTTCTTAATTTTATGTTTATCTATGAAAGTTTGATTAAGTCAATGTTTCTGTAAATTTTTGAATGTTATTTATCAAGTCTGTATTCGGAATTAATATCAATCATCTTCCACTTATGAGTAGTTTCATATTTGAGCTTTGTACTGGATGGTCTGCTTAGAAAAACCAGTGAGAGCCATGATTGAGAGTACCATGGGCAAAAGTAAATAAATAAAATAAAAACAGTATTAGAAAACAAGGAAGTATACCCTCAGCCTAAATAAGGGAGAGGCATCAGAAACCACCAGAATTACAAGAAAACAACAAAGTAAAACTCTAAACAAATGGGCAATACACCTTATTAGGCCTTTTTTAGAAAGATTATCAGCTTAAAATGAATCTCTCACTTTGGCTAATTTCCAACTTGCTAGAGCGACCCATGGAGCTTTATTCTCATGATGAAAAACCTACATAGAATATGAGATAGTAGTCTGATGACATTATTCCGGTTAAACCGAAGAAAGATGGTTCTGAGTTCTCCCTTCAACATTGTTGGTTGCTAAATGAAAAGAATGTCGATCAAGTAACGGATAAAGCACCCGACGGTGTCCACGTACATATTAGCAGAAAATAAAAGCGCCAGTGAAGCTACTCCGATGTCAAAGTAAAGCCAGACTAAAGGGCCTGTCCATCCAGTAATAAGCATGTATGCTTGGAAGGATGCACAAATCGTGAAAGTAATTGAATTGAACAAAGCAGTTACAACAAACACGGACCTTAAAGGCAATCGGAAAAAGAAGTCGTGTTCGTTGAAAGCAGCAGCATGGATGGAGAGCGATAAACCCAATGATATGAGAGAAAAGAAAAAGGATAAACCTACGTAATGAAGAAATGGTGAGAAATCTTGGTTCTCGAGTAAGATTGGACGACCTGAATGTGAATCGTTTCCCCCAGGTACAGTGAAGGCAGATGCAAACATCACAGTTGCTATTAGAGTTGATATCAACATACAATTACTTGATCCTTCTTTTACCCATCTCTCACCTTGTTCTCTGAGATCTCTATGTGTTTCAGAATATACTTGGTAAGCATATTGGTTATTGCGATTCTTCAATGTTAGCATATGTGGTGGAAGCATACGTTTTACCCGCTGCATATAACCCAACAATAATGATTATTATGTACATCGGTACATATATATATGTGTGCTTGCTTATCTGCATATGTAACATTAACATTATATGTTATCATACCTGAAACCAAACACACTCCCACTGCATCCATTGTGCTGCTCCGCGAATGTGCCATGGCTTGCGTTTCCCAAGCTTAGCAGCAGCATGTAGTGGGGTGTTACCATCACTATCAATTCCGACAATCAAAATGTCCAAGTTCTTCTTTGAATTAGTTGAGCATGACTTCAAGAGTTCTATTATGTACTCATGCCTGTATTCTGCTGCTAAGTGCAACAAATTTCTTCCCGCTTCATCACAAAATTCAATTGATTCTGGTTATGCTTCAATTATTTCTTTAAGCATCTCTACAATGCCCAATTTAGTTGCCAAGATAAGTGGCCTCTCCGTTATTGTCGGCAATGGATGTCGGTTTTCGAGGTCATTGTACTTGTCATCCAATCCATTCGGAGGGTCTTCATAGTTTTCCGTCCATTGGCCATGATCTTCTTCAAGTAACTTCCTAAGGAGCTGTATTGCATAAGCGTGCTTCAATTTTGCATTGTAAATGAGTTTAAGGAAAGGAATACCTGCAGATGTAGTAGATAATTAATAATAATTATTAAATACCTGTCGCTGGAGATTTGAGTTTTAGTAAATAAAACTTGGTTTGAAGATTCTTTGTAGTTTCAAGGATGCAAATATCGACACTCTCGTAAACGAGCATATTTACGTTATCTAAATTTTTACCTTTACACATTGATCTGAAGTAAAGATTGAATTTGTCTTTTAATGAGGAATCTTGTCGAAGTGTTTTATGAGCAGCTGCACTATATGTCTCATAATTCTCGATTTCGATAACTGAAATAAGAAGTGAAGAAATTAAAGAAAGAAGTGTTTAGATATAAGGCATGTTAATTAGAAACTCTTTATATGTAATGGTGAAAGCCTAGAATATATAAATGGGACTTACATGAGTATATAATAGCTGCAGCATATTCGGCCAAAGCGAACGGTGTGGCCCCTAGGTACTGTTGAGAATACAAGATGCTCCCACTCTTGAAAGAAGAAGGTGAGAGTGCTAAAATATGTGAAGCTGTGGCGCCATCACCATTTCTATTAGAAACAAGGTCAGGGTAAATCTCCATGATCTCCAAATCTCCATGATCTCCATTGCCACATCTGAATCATCGGAAAATTGTTAAGCCAAAAAATCAAGATGAGAAACAATCTGGCCAAATGAGGACACAATATTGCCTAGGTAAGTAAGCAGTTTTTATTTTTTATTTTTAATGGTTAATGGAAAATAAAACTACCACTAGCTAGTCATGGGAAGATGCTCAAAAGGTCAGGCTATAATGTAGGACAGAATAGAGGTCTCAATCAATATAATGCAGCACTCAATATAGAGTTCTCAAATCAGCTCGAGTAATTTCTTTTTTTAGTTTCGCAAAAAAGATGTTCAAAGCGGTGTCCAAAACCCAGTATAAAGAACAACCTATATGAGGTTATAATATTTTTACCGTAAGCTTTCGCAAGAACAGCAGCATGAAGGATTGTTGAGCCATCGGTCCTCATTGTTAATGGGCCAACCATTGATGTGGATGTGGATGTTCTTGTAATTCCTCTGCTACTAGCATTTATATTAAGGAATAACAACATATCTTTATGTCCATACATTGCTGCCCAGTATATAGCTGTCTCGCCGTTTATGTTTGGGACTGATGTCAGCACTTGATCTCCTCTGCCATCTAATTCTTTCTCCAACATTAACGTAGCCATTTCCACGATTCCGGTCTTGGCTGCCTCATGCAATACAGTGTTCCCCTTCCTATTAGTCATTAATAGTAACACTTTTGCGGCCGGCATTATTCTCAACAGCTGTTTCATAACATCAGTTTGGCGGCATTGTGCACACAGGTGAAGAATTGTATCCCCTGTAAGATTGTTAACTAGAAACTTGTTGTCGTCGTCTTCATTATTACTAACTAGGACGTTGTTGTTACATCTTCAATATCGATATTACTACATGATGGTTCCACTTTCTGCAAGTTATAAAAGTGTACGATGTCATTCCATTCCCCTCTTAGTGCTGCCCTCATCACATCGAAGTACCGATTAGAGGCCGCAGCATTCTTCATCACTTGGAGGCTTGTTTTGATATCTTTCTCTATTTTGTGTAAACACTGTCTGTTGGTACAAATAGATTTTATCATTATACATGCTTATTTATAAGGTGAGTATGGAATATAATATTGCGGAAATCGTTTTCTTTTTCCTTTTTTTATTATATTTGCGTGCCATCTGGGAAATGCTACTTAAGAGGCACATGTAGGGTAGTATCAGAAAACACCCAGACAAGGAACCAGAGACATGCACTCACATGCCAACACAATCCAAATGCTGCTTTTTCCTTTATTTACAACTTGCAAGTATCAAACGCTTATTCTAAAGCACTTCTGTGCACCAAAGTATTCATTCCTGAACGTTCCTGGACGTGAGGAATAAAAAAGAGGAAGAGGAAAAAACCTTTTTCTTGTTCGTTGGTTTATTCATTTTCTTATTTTTTTTATTGCAGACATTTAACTATGAGAAAATAAGATAAAATGAAAGGGTCTCGATCTTGTTTTGAATGCAAAAAAAGAAAGAAAAAAGAAAGCAAGTCATTGAAGGAAACGGAAAGGGAGGTATTCGAACCCTCGGTACAAATAAATCGTACAACGGATTAGCAATCCGCCGCTTTAGTCCACTCAGCCATCTCTCCAATGGGTTTCCATTTTCTTGCCAATAAGTAGACACTAAAATTGCTTATTTGGAGGGTAGTCTCGAAAGATGTTTAGATGGTGTTTAAATATATTATTTTATTTTTATTTATTTTCATCGAAAGAGGAAATTCATTGAAGATGAGGTACTTAAAAGGGATACTTCAACACAATGGGTACTTAAAAGGGATACCTCAACCCAATGAATACAAACAAAAACAATAAAAAAAGAAAGCCGATAGGGGATTTGGCAACCCAAAACAAAAAAAACCAACATCACAAAGGCCGGAATAAAGAGTACTAAGGTGTTATCACCGTATTCGCCGTTAGACCTAACATCTTTGTATTCGACTCCGCTCAAAAGTAGACTTGGAGTTTAACATTTCTAATGGGGCTTACCAAATTTTTCTTTTTCTTTTTCTTTTCGAAGACTCTTGCATTTCGCTCATTCCATATACACAACATATTGCAACCGGGATATTGTTCCATATTCTACTAAGTCTTTCATCTCCCTAATTAAACTTCCAAAATTTTACTGTTGTGGAGACATTTGAATCTTAAGCCCATCGAAGATGACATCCTTCAACAAAGTAATCACATATTCTTCGGGTCCTCCAACAATCGTAGAATAAGTGCAAGCTAGTTACATCATTTTCCTTGCAAAAACAACAAACACTTGAAACATCCATGCCCCTTCCAATAAGTTTATCCTCCGTCTTTACCTTATCATGAGAAAGGAGCCAAAGAAAGAAATATATTTTACAAGGATACTCACGACTCCAGACAACATCGATTGTAAATGTTGGCTCATCTTGTTCTCCTTCGTTCTTCATGTCATCTTCACCGTATAATGATCATGTCCACTTCCAACCCAAATTCAGCTATCGCAAAACACCCTCTTAAACAGAAGTGGAAGAGAGAAAATTTGATATTGTAGAAATTTCATTTGATACTATTTGTGGGTATCTTTGTCTAGACATAAAATTCCATCTTATACCACAATCACTAGATTCATACATACTAGCCACCACAAACTCTTTGGTATTTGAAGCTTCATACACCAAAATTTACCCCAAAATCTAGTTTCCTTACCCGCGCAAATTTTGAATCTAATATTCTTGTGTTGAAATCTTCTAGCTCCCTATAGATATTAAACCACAAACTACCGCCTTTTGATCCCCTGGGTTTGGAGAGTTTTCCATCCGGTGGATGTTTCACCAAATTTTTCAACCATAATCTTCCTCCATAAAGCATCTTTCTCTAAACCGAAACACCATCATCATTTCTTTAGCAAAGCGAATTTACTTGGTTAGTTCTTCGTATGCCAAGACCACCTATTTCTTTTGTTTTAGAAACCATTGACCAATGAATATTATGTACTCTTCTCTTATTAGGATCATCATCCCATAAAAAATTTCTTACTACCCTATCAATTTTCTTTGTTATGGAGCATGGGGATAGAAAAATTAAAAGATAATAAATAGGGAGACTAGCCAAAACATTTTTGATGAGAGTTATCTTACCTACTTTTGGGAAAGTTTTCCCATTCTATGAAGAAACTCTTTTCCCACAAGTTCCAAGAAGTTTTTCCCGTTTTTGCGAGTCACCCACATTGTCTCCCAAGGGAAGACCGAGATAAAAGTTAGGGAAATTTTCATTCTTGCAATCTAACACGTTAGCAAAATCTTCAATTCCCTCTTCGACTGCGATCCCAAATAAAATATTCTTCGAAAATTTTATCTTCAAACCCGAAGTTAACTCGAAACCATGAAGAGCTAAACCCAAACACTAGGATGGCGGAGGAAGCTCTTTTTCATTATTGTGGTAATTCTATTAATTCTTTATATGACTTTTTGCATTAAAATTGAATTGATTTATGATTTTTATTTAATGGTTGTGATTTCAATGGATGGGTCATGCTTAGCTTAAGTGTTTTGATGTCCCATGCTTTAGATTTCTGTCATTACTTTCAAAATCTACCTTGTCAAATAATCGGAGTCAATGAATCTTTATCATATGAGCTATAATTGTGCAGAATTGATTTTTGAACCACATGAGTATGAAAATTGGTGAAATCCTGAGTCTCAGTACCTCTCGATATTGTGACAATCTTTTGTATATCTTATCTTTGTTTTTAGTACTTTTTTATTACGTCTAAACTATAATCTTCACAAGTCCGAGTAAACGACAACTTTCTTAACACTTATACAATCACATCAATATTAGTGGAAACAATGCGATATATGAGGAGAAATAAATGCGATAAGGATGAATAATTTACCATGAATTCAAGCGCGAAATGATGTCCGGAGCTCAAGGCTGAGGCAATCTCATGCCTAGTATGCTTGTTGAGAGAATATTCAAAACAAAGCTTCGTCGTCCCGTTGCATAAATGGAAAAGGTCAGGATCATTGTTAGACGATTGTGCAGAGTTAAAATACTTTGAAACTAACTTGGTATCGGCGTAAGCATCTTCGAGAGCGAAGACGTCTGATTCAAGCAGGTGCTTATCCTTTGACAAAGGTGTGTTCAAATGAGCGCGAGGTGCCTCGCTAAAAGACTTTGTTGGGTGAATCATCAACAACCAAAACTTAAGGATGAGTTAATGTGATATCCACATTCTGCAAGGTAGATCTGCCAACTTGAGATTCATGCGAAGCGATGTTCTTATTGATGTGGTAAATTACAAGAGTATCACCAGTCCTCCTAGAACCTTGCTTCTTCGCAGTGGACTTCTTAGGAGCATTATTTGCGGCAGAAGAAGCTTCACTTTCTGAAATAGACTTAGAGACAGGTTGCAATTGATTATCTGAATAGTTTGCCATTTCGCGGCTCTGCAGTTGAAGTTTTGATTTATTTTAACGTCGCGGCGAGCTTTCTTGACCTTTGGAGGGACGGGGGCATCCTTTTCAGATTCATCCTCGCCAAATTCACCGTTCGCACACCAAGATGGATAAGAAATAGAGGCAACAATATTATTTAAAAAGAATTACGCGAATTAGTATTTCTTACCTCTTGGCTCGCGAAGACTTCCTCTTGAGAGAATCTTTTTTCTTATAAGTAAAATCGCCTTCAGGATACTGAAATTAACACGGCAAGGATGGTAAGAAAGAGAGCTGCAAAAGTAAATAATGAAAATGAATGTGAAGATAAGAAAAATACCCCTTCAGGAAATTCTGGCCAGTTAAAAGACCAAGGGATATACTCCTCAAATTGATGACCCTCAGCAGGACCTGAGCGAGAAGATCCATCATCGCTTATTCCCCATATGAATGGACCTTCAAGAATTAAAGGATACTTCATCCAATTTGAGTCGCTTGAAAAGCGAAGATTATCGTTCTTTATGTTGTGGAAATCTACATCACCCATAAGCTTATCTGCAGCATCAATCTATGATCGGCTGAACTGAATACCCCCAGCGCACTTCCTTACGAGAAACAAAGTGAACGGTGTATTATTTGAAGAAGGACACGACAGTGTAATCTTCATGATTGTAGTCCTTCTCTAAAGAAGGAAGAGTAGAACGCCCTACACTTGTCGCGCGAATGGAAAACTCACGGAGAATGCGAATGGCATCACCGCATAACTGAACTACTCCTCGCGAAGGTTTTATGTGCGAGAGAATTTGATAAAATAAAGGTCATTCTGGATCATAAAGAGGGATAGGTAAACATGTGCTTAGCTGCTCTAATGTAACAATAATTATGTTCGCTTCCGTTTTCCCTTGTTGAGCCGGTTATAATAAAGTTTGGTGGAAGGCGAAGAACCTGTTGGAATCAGAAGTTTAAACCCCTTCAATTTTAATTCTGCTTAGAAGTCTGACAACGATTTCTTAGCTGATTTCGGCGGCATTTGGCTAAAATAATAAAAAGCATAGTATGGAAATATCGGCAGATCTTAAAAACAGTAATCGCAGCAGAAGAAAAAATACAAAATCTCAAACACAATAACAGAAATAGATGAAAAATCAAAAAACCAAAACGTCGAAAGAAGACTAATCCAAGCAAAAAAATAAATAAAAAATAACCTTGATGAGGAATTGATAGCGGAAGGATCGTGTGATTGATTTAACATATAGCCAAGCACCAAAGAATGGCAGTCAAAAGAGAGAGAAGTTGCAGAGAAGAAGAAGAAATTTGGAAGATAGTATTTTGAAGAGATTGAAGAATAAACAGTTAATGAGAGAATAATATCTCTCCGCTGCATTTATTAGGGTATGAAAACTGGCGGGAGCGGTTACCGGTTAAAAATGGAAAGAAATAAAGACGTGTCGGTCAAGGGAACGACTAGCAACCCGTGTAGGCGGCTATGCGAAAAGTACGAAATTATGTCGGTGGTTATAAAGAATACCAAAGAAGACGCGATCAATGTGAAAGCTGGTTAAAAGTTCCCAAACCATTTTCTCTTCTCAAAAACAGTGCAAGAAGAGGCAAAAATGTAGATTCAAAATATGGCATCACCTACTTGGAATGAGTTAAAAAGACCAAACAATTTGAAGAGAAGTTCACATCAAACGCGAAGATATAAATCTCAATTAGTCACTATTGAGGTAAGCGATGGCATCATGGTAGCTGCGTGACAATAAGAGAAGTGCGAAGATGAGGTTCACATGAAAAGTGTGATACCTCCCGCAAAGGAAAATTTAACTTCTTAATATCAATGCGATGATATCGTGTAGAGATAACTGAAATATTAGGCGAGAAAGAGGGATTTATTAGTTGTCATCCACTACGTAATATTAGCTGTCATCCATTATGTAAAGGCCTATATAAGATGCAAGAGAGCATTGTAAAAGGGTTAAGATCTTTTCTAATCTAAATTATACTTTGGAGAGAAAGTTGTGTGAGTTCTAAATTAGGTTTATACTGAGCTTGAATATTAATATCACCATATTCATAACTAGATGACCGCTGCCACGGTGGGCGGCCGACCGAAAAAAATGGCTCAAAACTAAATTTTGTATAATGGCTATGCAATCAGTTTTCGAAAATTGTGCTTAAAATGAAAAAATCACTTTTCCTTAAACAAAGGGAGTACGTCATTTTATTAGTTGCAACGGAAAATTAATCGATGCCTAAACAAAAATATGGATGCATAATTTGTTATGCATCCTTAGTGGTGGTTTGCATAATGGCTATGCATTCAATTTTCAAAAATTGTGCTTAAAAAGATAAACACCTCTGAATTTTTGGTAAAAACTCTAAATTTGATATTGTTGTTTGTACTCATTGCGTAGATTTCTCTAAAAGCTTTCCAAATCAAATAAAATTTGTAAAATTCCAAGACACGGATTTTTAGATATATTATATTCTACTTTGCTTTCTAATTATACCCCTGAAAAAATAGAATACTTAAAGAGTTATAATAATTTGACTAAAAGGGAGGGGCGGTGGCGTCATTTCAAATGAGACACCAAACAAAATCCAATCTTTTTGTTTCAATTTGGAAAAAAGGTCACGTGTCACATTGACACAAAGTCACCATATATAAAGTCCTCACTCGCTTCGTTCGGTCGGCCTAATAATACTTGAAGTTTATATTCATTGTGTCCTAAATCATTTATAAATTATCATAAGGGTGTAGCTATAGGATTTGTTGCAGCTACATGTGAAGAATGGTATCTCCTGTAACATTATCGACTAAAACGTTGTTGTTATCGTCTTCGATATAGATATCACAAATTGGTTCCACTTGCTGCCAGTTATAAAAATATATGATGGCATTCCATTCCCCTCTTAGTGCAGACCTCATCACAACGAAGTCGCCATTAGTTTCCGCAACAGTATTCATCATTTGGAGGTTTGTGTTTTGGTAAACTATGTTTGTTAGTGACGAACAGACTGCATCATCTCTCTACTTATTTAGAAGGTGAGAATGGAATATTATGATCATTGCATAAACCATTTTTCATTTGTTTTTACTATTTTTTGCGTGCCCTCTGGGCAAATGCTACTCAAAAGTCTCATGCCAACAGTAAATGCTTCTCTCTTTTTTCTCATTGAGTCGGAAGTATCCAATTACGGCTTTTTCTAAAGCAATTATGTGCTCCAAAAGTATTCCTAAACGAGGTTGGTTTACAGTGGGTTCCATTTTTTTGTACAAAAATAGCCGCTGAAATTACTTAGTTGGGTGTGCTCTGCTAGGAAAAATGTCAAGGAAATTTCATCAATATCCCATCTGAATAATTTTGTGGTGCATCATTTATCTGTCCAAAGAAGAGCACGGATGTGTAACTATTGAAGAACAGTACTGTGCTTTTTATTAGCTGTTGGGGTTAAGGTGGAATCAAATATATCATCACAAATCTAGGCTGTGGAATATATACGTACGTACTATTGTATAGTCTGATCAAGTCATTTTGTTTAGCAATCAGTTTACAAGTAGAAGGTTGTTTTGCGCGCGCGCACAAAAAAAAAAAAAAAAAAACAAAACAAAAAACGAGAGGCCTCTGATTCTGATACATAGCAAAAAAATGCATACAAACTAAAGCTTTTTTTTGCAAATTGATGACCAGGGAAGTAACGATGAACAATAAAAAAATACTACCCCAATTGCAGCATCCTAGTATGTTTTCGACTTAGGGGCCACAGGGTCCAGTTCTCTCCTATGTTATATATGTTCTAAATTTAGTGAGAGACTGAACCCCTTTATGCTTGCCAACTGTGGAATGTATGTGTTTAATGGTAATCAAGGATGGTAGACCCCAACTAATTGACATAGAAAGCAAAACAAATTAAAGATGTAGCAGCAATCCATTAATTGAGGAACAACTACTTATCTCCATTAACAAGCATTTTAAACTACAGGAAGGGCATTTATTTGTGTTGTTTCTCCATTGGTCATCTTTTTCATCTATTAGTACTTTAAGCATGAAATGGACATGACATGCAGGGATTCTAAAGTAAGGTGTACGCTGATCGTATATGGAAAGATTGTCGAAAAGAATATACGATTCCTTTATTGTGGGTGTACCAGAAGGTTTAGCATCAAACTAAAAAATGTGTTTCATGAGTGTACTTCCTTTCCTCATTGACCTCATAGGTCATACGTAACAAAATAAGAACTAAAATAAGATGATATAAGAAAATCATAATGTCCAAAAAAGTTCACAAATTCCTAGTTTTTATGCACAATTTTGTGCAAAAAAGCTCACAAACAATAACTTTTTTGCATTGATTAAAACGATTTATGATTTTCATTTATTATTTGTGATTTTGTTTGATAATGTATGCTTAGTCCAAGAACTCCTTATGCGCTATGCTTATGATTTACATTTATTTTGACAATGAATAAGAGTCTACAAAATATCTAAAATTGTTATGAATCATTATTTGAACCAATTGATTGTGATAATAGTGGAACCCTAAGTCTCGGTACTGATAAGTGCATAATTCATATGATTTTAGTGTCCATTCCATACTTGTTTAAGCTATTATTCTTGCATGTATTCGTATTATTACTGTTGTTTTCTCTTATTTGCCTCTATTAGGTGAATCATCCAAAGAGGAGCTACAAAGTGCTGAAAAGAGCTAAGGAGAGAAGTATCCCAAGTAACCTAGTGCCCAAGTCCAAGAGAAGTGGAAGAAGTGCGACGAAAAGGAGCAAAACGCTCAAAATCAAGAGACGGGTCAAAGACCAAGATTAACTCATTCAAATTAAGGATTTCTCATCACCATCTTGAATAGAATTGAAAGATAAAAATAATGCAAAAAGAATGAGGTCATTCCGAGTTCGGACGAAGAAGTTGTGGCCAAAACGAGTTTTTTCCGAATACCGAAGACATTAAAGTATGCAAACGGGTATGCATACTTATGTCCCCTGGATTTAACTTATTTCCCCTGGATTTTACTGAAATTTAGGTACGCAAACCCGTACGCATACTATGAAGGCCAAAAAGTCCCGAACCATGTTTAGGGTCTTTATTTACTACTTTTGTAGGGTCGGGTTCCTTAACCGATTAGGATACTTTGAGGCCAAGCATTGTAAATCTATATAAATAGGTATTAGGCCTTCCAAAGAGGAAAATCGATAATCTCATATCACAAGTTCTACATCAAAACCTAGGGTTTACTCCTTTAGGGGGAAACCACCATTATTCATCTTCTTTGTAATATGAGTAGCTAAATCCTTTGTTGATTAAGGATGAATTCAATGTTCCAAGCGTGAAGCTTTATTAATAATACAAATCTATTGAGAGTTTTTATCATCATCGTTTGTTTTTACCATATCTAGGATTTATGAGTGATTCTTAGATTGATTTGGAGTGCACGCTAGATTGATCTATTGATTATTCTATTGCTAGTTGTATATATAATTTGAGTGGAAATTGGTGGCCTCACATTGAAAGTTAGGCCAAAAGCTTGAATTCTAGAGCTCCTGGCCCCCGACCAATAAGATTTGAGGATTTTGAAAGATTTTCGGTTATTTTTAGCCATAGATACTATTATAGCTTCTCGCGAAACCAAAACCCTAATTCTAATCTTTCTCCTCTTTTACGTCTCCACTCCTATTGATTTTATTCTATTCCCTTTTCTGTATCTGTTTTCTTCGCTTTCTGTTATCACTCACATTGATTCTACTCTCTTCCCTTCTCTGAATCTACTCTCTTCCGTTGCTGTTATACAATGCTATCCGCATAGGTACGTGATCTGGTTTTGTTTTGTTCGCTCCTTTTCTCTTTTTTTTTTTTGTTGAATTTTAGATTTTTATTCGGCTTTGTTTTATTGTATAACATTTTCCTAAAACCCAAATTCTTAATATCACATTACTTTCCCTACTGCTCTTAACAATGTTCCACTGTTTGATTTTTTTTCATCTTTTTTTTTTTTAATTGAAGGTATGATATTTTTGCTGGACATATAATAAACCAAAACCCTAACTTTTTTGTGTCTCATCAATGAACCCTAACCCTTTTGTTTTCTGATTTCGCAGACAGTAATCAGTTAGCAAGGAGATGGCTGCTGGAGTTTGTTTATTTTCTTTTTCCAATTTTCTTTACGTGACTTTCACTCCTTAATTATCTCATTCTGCGTGGATGACTGTTCATTTTTATTTTTAAACAACATGCTAATTTGGGGTGTTTAGATGCATAGTCGAGTGCTGTCCTCTTCATCCATTGAAGCCGCAATGCTTCATCTAAGTCGTATGAATGTGAAGGTGGTATAGTTTTCTGTTTATTACTTAACTATCTTCCAAATCTTGAAGGGACTTTTAATATGCTTAGATGAGCATTAAGAAGCTTAATTATGGATCTGTTATCTACGTATATTTAGTATACTGCACCTAACTGTTAATTAAGCAGTTTTACTGACTATCTTTGATTAAAAATCTAGGTGTACCTCTAAATATTAGTTTTTGGTGTTTGGTCTCCTTGCCGTACCAAATTAAGAATTTTGTCCTTCATTTTAGTTTTGTTGAGATAAATAACTCTATTTTACCATGAATTTTATATGCTGTTGGCGCTACTGCACTACATGCTTTAGATTTTACTTTGGTAATTTGTTCTTTTTAAATTGTTGACTAATGTCCAACAAAGATGTTCTATATCTTAAGTGGCCTCTCCAAAGTTTTGTTCTTTTTCATTTTTCTTTGTGCATAAATATGGCATCGTACTGTTTCTCTCTCCTTGAATTTTGCTCAGGACTTTGTTTGCTTCGGTATTATAACCAATAATTTTGAATTAAGAACAGAACTAAAAGCATGCATGCTTTTAAGAATTACAGTCTTTGAGTTATAGGAAAACATTCCATTCCATCACTCACAGTATCCACCATTCTTCGTGCAACATGCATTGTTTTGTATGGTTCCTCAAATTAGTCTTCCTATGGAAGTTTGTCGAAAACTCCATTTTAAAAGGACTCTCTGCCAAACTCATCTAAGACTTAAACTTGATCTAGGACCTTACCAAGATTCATATACAATGGACTCATGTGTAAGCATAAGTTTATGGCCTCAATGATGAACGTTTATATTTTTGTGTGTTTGCAGGCATAGACACTTTCCCAACGAAGTACGCAAGCCGGGTCAATCCAAGGTGAACAATACTTATAACACTTTTAAGTTTACTGGTCTCACCTTCGTTTAAGCTAGAGCTTAAAGTTTGATGTCGTATTAACGAAAATTAGCACACCGGGGATTCAGAACACTCTACAACTCCAAGTGCCTGTAAGCTAAAGATCCACATTATCTAGAATATCCACTGCACCTAAGATGCAAGAGCATAATCAAATCTCAAAGTCCCTTCTCAAGAGCATGGTCAAATCTCCAGGAAATATATGCTTTAGGTATGAAAACTTTCCCTGAATTTTCTCGAAGAATATTTTTTCTAGATGTTGCTTCGCAGGTTAAGGCGAATCCTTTCAATGCCGAAGAAAACACTTCCTTCTATATCATCTGGAAAAAACAGTTCCTGCAGTAGGACCTTGGTTCTCTTGCATTGCGCCTGAAAGCTCTAACACTATTTAAGGTTGGAGTGACCTGTTAAGTAATAACCACTTGTTGTTTCTTACAAAACTAAAATCCCTAAATACATCTTCTTTTTTCGTTATGGAATACATATTAAGTTAGCAGACAAAGAGATGAACTGGTGTACTAAGGAAGCCTCCAATCATCTCAAGCGCTAAAGTCCGTAAAACTTATTAAATCAATATCTTATGATATTTTGTATTCAATTAATCTCTTTCGTTTGTGATTTGATAATTTTCTCTTTTGTGTTTTTCTTGCAGTTTGCAGGGTTGTTATCAAATGTCCAACCAGAAATTTTAGAAGCTTCGAAGATAGTTTAGTCCCGGCTACAGTCATTCGAAGTAGTTGTGCAGTTTGAGCAGGCTTGGTACCAGTGGTCTTACTGTCCTTATTACCGGAAATAAGCATATATCTCTCCCCTTTGCTTTATATCGATCTTCCTGAATGTTTGATTTGTGAATACATGATGCTCATGAAAGGTTAGTGAATGCCCATGCCTATATTTGTTTGTTCCTTATTCTATCGTCAATTGATTGTAAATTTTGTTAAATTTGATGTTCGAAATTGATGGACCAAGGTATCATCTTTGGATTGTCTACCTTCCCTACACACTGTGAAATATGCTAGCTTATATTGTTCCCTTTATAAACGAATATGCTTCGCAATAATCTTAATAGGAAGTAACTGCCTTATGCGGCCATGTTACCTGCCTGAAAAATTCCATGTAATAAGACTCCTTTTACGCTTTAGATAATTTTGGTATGTGCTTACAGAAAGCTTTCTTTTGTCATGCTTACACAATATTCAGTTAGATAATACATGCCCAGTATGTTGGACATTGAAGTTGAACGCCAATAGTCATATTGTTCTCACCAGCTAATTTTGCGCTCATTATACCGTTATACCGTATTTTATGTTCAATAAGTACACATTACTAATATCCCTTCGCTCAATTTATTGCTAACATGATGAAATGCCCCTTTTCAGCTTGATATTAGTCAGCTATATTTGGAGAAATAGTTGGATAATGGTGCCTCCAGTAGCGGAGCAAATTTTGAATCCCTGATGTTATATTTTCCCTGACAGCTCAAGCCCCATTAATTTACTATTGAATACTTTACCTTCTTATACCATCAGGGATGAACTAGGTCATGTCCGACTTTTCCCTGTGAAATGAACAGCTCTTCTCATGCTTCACATACATAAATTGATTAAAGGACAAATTCGCTGCTTTATCCAATGATGGAATACTCCTGTATGTGGAAATTGCAGACAAGAGGTGATAATGTAGCTTCTTTCTTCTTTTTGTTTATTCATCGCTTCTCAAGTGATAATTTTTTGTGTGCATAATATACAATTTACGAGCTTTAGAGAAAGTTGGAGGCTACGTTGGTCTATATCGGATCCAATTATTCTGTCTAAGGGTTTCCACAAAGATTTTTACACTGCTCTCATTTGTGGGATTAGAAAATAAGGTGTACTTAATGTAAAGGGTAGATACACATACATGGGTTTATAATTGGGATAATTGATTGTAGTTGAATACTTGGTTTCTATACTAATGTCTAATTGTTGTAGTTCTTCTTCCTTCTTTATTGTTGCACAATATTTTCTTAATATGAACCTTTTCTCTTTATTTTTATTTTTGTTGTGAGATTATGAAGAAGCAGGGTAGCCGATACCTATCCAAGTTAAGTCATTAGATATGGACTATGAACAGAAGTAGAGATCTTCTTTCGGTGGCAGAATAACATTATTACTTTTTAGCCTATTTTAGAACCCATAACGCCTTCTCACCTCCCAGTGCAATTTGTTATCTCTGATGATTTTTATTTTTATTTTTAATTTTGTGGGGTATGAAAAAAACATGAATTTGTGGAATTTATTGGATGCTCTTGTTTTATGTAGCTTTATCAGATGGGTAGTGTTTCTCCTGTGTTTCAACTACAATGCAGTAAACTATATAAAACTTAACAATTAACAAAATGTAAAATTCATATATGAAAGCAGATAATGAAGTTAAAATTGTAAATCTCAAATCTCGAAACAGCCCATGAAGTTAAACTTTAATACTTCATTGTACGTTTCGGGTTACATTACAATCAGAAAATTATCACTTGAGTCCGTTAGAAGCAACATTGCTAATAGAGGTACCATCTTACTGGGTTAGAAGCACATGACAATATTACCACATTTTTGCTTCAGCACTAGCGGTACAGTGATAATTCGCTTCAAGTCTTTTTCTATTTCTCTTCTTTCTTCCTGGTAAATTGGTTTGCAAATTATGTGTTCATTCACTGGATATAGGCATGTTTTGTAAATATTATGATCCAAATCTCACATTTACATTTTCTAAGAAAGGCTTGAGGTACCATATCCTTTAGGATAACCGGATATTTAAGCCCCATCAATTTATACTTAATCTCGTGCAACGCACGGGCAAAATACTAGTAGAAGTTAGGAGATAAGTAATCGTCGAATAACTCTCTACACAAGTAGAAATCGCGAGACCTTACAGAGGGATTTTGTGGAGGAATCGTGTGTGGAAACAACACCAGCAAGTAAACCTTGAGCTAAGAGTTTAACTACTGGGATTAACCTAATTCACAAAGCTTAAAGCGTTTGATTGGATTACACCTTGAGTGAGCTACTACTTGGTGGTTTGGTTGGATAGAATCTAATATTGGAGAGCTTCCGTATCCTTGGTAAAAGGAGTTTTGGGGATAGCACTTAGCTAGCTGCTATTCTACGGTTGGTGATGAATGGTTCTTACGAACAAAAGATAAGTATTCTAATCCTGTTAACGCTTGGCAATGACAAAAGATTCTTTAATCATCTCTTTTCTTTATTATTGTCTTTCTATTTATCTTATAACCAAAACCCCCCTTTGCTATTTACTTTATCTTGCTGATCAAATAACCTATCAATTACACAGCTATCTGTGGGAACGATCTCTTACTACCGCTATATTACTAGTTACTTAGTGGGAAATATATATATTAATTTTGTGCATTAACGACACGCATCAAGTACCTCTCGATATTATGACAATCTCTTGTATATATATTTTCAATATTTTTAGTATTTTTTATTATTAAGTCTGAAATCGAATCTACACAAGTCTGAGTGAATGATGCTTTACTACCACTTTCTACAAATACATCATAGATCCAATTATTATTCTTCAAGAAACCAAAATGATGCAGTGTATATCATGGGATATTAAACAGATATGTGTTTATAAGAATGTGGGTTGGACCATGCAACAATCGGTAGGCATCTCAGGGAGATGTTAATTCTATGGGATAGAGATATGGTGGAAGTTAGTGACTCTCTTGTTGCCGAGTATACTCTCTGTACAGTGGACAAACAAGATCGATAACTTTCAGTGGGTTCTTACGAATGTATATGGGCCAAACAATTCAGTTGACATAACTGATTTTTGGATTGAGCTTGACACTATTTGCAGATATTCGTCAAATCTTCCGTGGTGTATTGGGGGCGATTTTAATATAATAACCAAGTGTGATGAAAAAAAGAATTGTAGGAAGATTACAAGAAGTATGAAGAAATTCAATAAGTTCATAGATGAACATGATCTTATTAACTTACCTCTCAAGGGAGCTAGATTCACTTGGTCAAATGGCCAAGAAAATCCGGTGATGTGCAGATAGGATAGATTCCTTATTTTCCTATCCTTTGAACAACACTTCCCTTTTGTAAACCAATTAGCCATACCCACACCTACCTCAGATCATATCCCGCTCCTTTTAGATATATCCTACCCCTCTTGGGTACCTAGTTCTTTTAGGTTTGAAGTTATGTGGTTCTTGGAGAATGGTTTCTTACAATTACTAGAAGATTGGTGCTTTGTTTTTGTTTTGCAGGTACTCCTAGCACTGTTCTCTGGTTGAAATTACAAGCACTTAAAGATAAGATGAAAGTCTAGAACAAAGAAGTTTTTGGACATACTGATACAAAATTGAAGACTATTCTCTCTGAAATTCAAACTCTTGATGGTTTGGATGAAGATAATATCTTATCTGAAGAGGAGCGGAATGTACATATTCAATACAAGGAGGACTTTGAAAGCATATCTAAATTGGAGGAGACTTCATGGAAAATTAAATGAAATACGAAATGGTTGCAGGAAGGTGACAGAAATACTTATTTCTTCATCAGCAATGCTTCTGCTACGCGTAGGTACCATAAAATTAAGTAACTCTACATTGGGTATGAGTTGGTATCTGACACAAGAAGGTTCGAAGAACATATAGTTGGTTGTTAGAAAACTCTATTCTATGATAAAGAGGTCATTCGACCTGATTTAGAAGGAACTGACTTTGAGTTCATTACCTCTACAGAAGCCAATATCCTAAAAGCTTACTTTACTGAGGAGGAGGTTTTGAATGCTGTTAGGGATTTGGGGAATGACAAAGCACCGGGTCCGGATGGTTTCCCTATTCTATTCTTTCAGAAGTGTTGGCCCTTTATCAAGGATGATATTATGGGTATTGTGAATGAATTCTGTACTACAAGTACAATTAATTCTAAACATAACTCTACTTTCATCACTCTTGTGCCTAAAAAGATCACATTGACACTATCAAGGATTGTAGACCTATTTGTATGCTTACTAGTGTATATAATATTATTGCAAAAGTATTAGCTTCAAAGCTAAAGCTTGTTATGGATAAGATGATTTCTACGGTGCAATGCGCTTACCTTGAAGGAATAAAAATCATTGATGGAACTCTTATTGACAATGAATTAGTAGATTCAAAACTTCGATCTGGAAATCCGGGTATTTTTTGCAAAATTGATCTTGAGAAGGCATTTGATAGAATCAACTGGAGACATCTTGAGTTTGTACTTGTGAAAATGGGGTTTGGCAGGAAGTGGTGCAATTGGCTAAGGTTTTTTTATTCAACTTCTTCATTCTCGGTTCTCATCAATGGGTCTTCTTTCGGCCACTTCACTAGTACAAGAGGTGTAAGACAAGGTTATCCGGTTTCTCCTCTTTTATTTAACAATTTTCATGGAAGGTTTTTCTAGATTTATGGATAGAGCAGCTAATCAAGGTATTTTTAACGGCTTTTCAGTTTCTCCTACTAGTATTGTGGTCAATCATCTTCATTATGCGGATGACACATTATTATTTTTGGATGATAACAAGGAAGAGCTACATAATCTGTTTTCAGCATTGCATTGTTTTGAGTTCATAGCCGGCCTAAAGGTGAATACTTTGAAAACCAGACTTACTGTCATGGGAGAAGTTCCATAATTAACTATGTGGGATGAAGAATTAAGATGTTCCGCAGACTGCCTACCTTTTATGTATTTGGGAATGCCGCTAGGTGCTACATCTAATTCCATAAGAATTTGGGATCTTATTTTAGAGAAGTTTGACGCTCGGCTATCAGTTTGGAGGCGTATTTCATTATCAAATGGAGGTAAGATAGCTCTTTTGAAGTGCATTTTATCCTCTCTTCCGACCTACTATTTCTCTCTTTTTAAGTCCCCAATCTCAGTCATCAAGATTTTTGAAGAAAAAAATGCGGAACTTTCTATGGGAATACAAAGAAGGAGCAAAAACATCTCATTTAATTAACTGGGACATTGTCCGTGTAACTAAAGAAAGAGGTGGCTTAGGTGTTTGCAACTTCAAACTTATGAATTTAGCTTTGTTGGCTAAATGGTGCTGGCGATTGGTATAAAAAAAAACACAGCAAGCTTTGGTATGAAATTATAGAAGACAAGTACGGAAAAGAGTTCTCCAAATTAGCTAAGTTATGATCAGAGTCACCCATTATCCATGTATTTTAACTAATTCCTAATCTACCCCTCACTAATTATGTTTAGTGGTTAATTATAATTAGCTAAGTTAAGAGATTAGTTTGATAATCATTAGAATAAATCATTATCATTGAATATGTTGATGCAACAACATTAAATCAAGATATTTATGATCATGAAGGTTTAGGTGAAGAACCAACCTAGGAGAGTAAACAACATTGAAATTTGATTATTTTTTTCATTGAATCCGCCATTGTTACGCCAACAAAACTCAGTGCCAGCATGGTAAAAGTATGAATACCATGCCGGCAGGGACCAAATCGGCATGGTATTCATACTTTCACCATGCCGATACACAATATCCCCAAATTATGAAATTATAAGTACACTTCCGGCATAGAAAGTTCATTATCGAGCATGCCGGCACATGATGCAAGATTTTCTGTATGTTTTTATCCTCAAATCGGCACGGTACACTTGGGAATAAAACATGCCGGCACAAAAAAGTTTTGGGACAGACTTTCTGAGCTATGTTGGTATCGGCATGGTATTCATCCTAAAAACCATGCCGGCACTAGATATCGGCATGGTATTCATCACTACCGGCATGGTCTTCATCACTTCCGAATGTAAAAAAAAAAAAAAAATCAAAGTGAGGAGCCGGCAGAAAAAGAGAAGAGAATTTGAAAGGGAGTGGGGAGTATTTAGAATTTGAAAGGGAGTATCTACTCTACCCATTCTAGGTTTGATTTAGTATTTATTTTAAAGGGTATTTCGTATTTCCTCCCCCAAAAGACACCCCTTAGCAAACACCATTGAATGGGGATAGTATTTTATATCCCCCAATTAAAAAAACTATCCCTCAATTGCGCGTTCTTATTTTATGAGATATTTTAGGAATAATTTATAGAGAGGTCAAAGGAGTTATTTTAGGGAGTATTTTTAGGGATTAAGATTTGTTTTTTTCCCCAAACCGATATCTTTTATCTTTTAGAAAAATAATATTAATTTTCATAATTAGGTGAAAGGTTATTTTTGTTATTAAAACTTATAACAAGTAACTATGAGTTTTTTATATATAGAATCTTAATAACGGGTTTCTAATATACAAAATAAAAATAATAATTGGGCAAGAAATAATTTTCCCCACTAATTAATGGTCCTGAAAATTAATCATTCTCCCAATTATATAATATTAAAATTGGGGTGCACATTCCCACACTCTCACAAAAACTAATAGGGTGGAGCATTTTTTTGTATCGGGAGTGGAAGAAGTTAGAGAGTAACGGGTGCACGGAAAATTAATAAACACTTGGAGCATTTCCAATTCTAGGGGTGAAGGTATTAAAATGACATCACACTTAGGATTTAACACCTTTTTTAGACAAAAATTTATCTCCAATGCTAGGGTCAAGGTTAATCTCATAGGAAGGGGTAAAGGAGAAAGTCATATATTCACCTTCTCTATGACTCAAGGTCTACTGACACATCATTAATTTTTTATTCCAAAAATAAATTTTCAAAAAATATTATTAGGGTAGTAAAATTTTGGCGTTGAAGATAAAATTTAGGTAAAAAGTCTTATTTTTATTTGTTTTAACCACATGGGATTGACCCACAATTAAAAGGTGTTAATATGACCTCCACATGGTATGACCTTCATCCATAGCATTGGAGATGCTCTTAAAGCATCTCCAATGCAAGGGGTAAAGGTCTTAAAGTAAAACCATTCTAATTAGGTCTTAAAGTAACAAAATACTAATTAGGATTTATGAAAAGACAAGGGTACCCAAATACACCACAATTTTTTATTTATCAATCTATAAGTCCTTTACCAAGTGTGATCGTCTATGGACTAAGTCAGGACAATACAACAACTTCGGTACACACTCCGTGTGATCGTCTATGGATACGAGATCGAGACAATACAACAACAAGATCACTTGTGTGATTGACTATGGATTCAAGATCGATACGATACGACAACGAAGTGATCACTTGATAATAGGTTCGGTAATAACTGAAACTCTATAGGATCAATATCAAGTTTTACAGATTAACGTATAAGTGCAATTTACTTTAATTATAATAAAACAATTATAATGCGGAATAATAAAATAAATGGCAAAATAAGATTTTGTTAACGAGGAAACCGTAAATGCATAAAAATCCCAGGACCTAGTCAAATTTTGAATACTCTCATAATTAAGCCGCTATACAAATCTAATACCAACTTCGTATGGTTGAGACCAAGTAGACTACTCCTAGATACTTAGTTTCCTAAGTATCCTTGCGCCTTCGACTTATAGAGTCACGCACGTGAATCACCAATCTTTTTGATCGTATTCTAAACAGTAAAGGATAAATCTGTTTGGTAACCACTATATTCAATCTTGGTAATAAAATTTGTGAGTTGTTGCCAAAGGATCTTCTATTTAATCTAATGAACTCCTTTGTCTGGTTAGATCAATCCAAACTTTGACTACCGAAATAATCAAACTCTAGATTTTCAATCAATCAATATAGATCTCAAATAGAAACTATAAGGTGATGCCGATATCAGGCAACTAGAAAATCAAGTCTATCAAAGATAAACACGATTCTAGTTGGATCCCAGCCGATCAAGGTTTGTGCACACAATTCACAAGATACGAAAACTAATAAGAATTCTTCTTCGTCTTCTATAACTTCGTTTGTCTTCAATAACCTGCAAAACACCACTTGAAACCTCTTGTGATCTATCACTCACAGAACGGAGTCTGTTAACAATTAATGGGTTATCACAAGATGTGTTTAGATCCGAAGATGGTTTTAAAGATCTCGTCAATACTTTAATCTAGTTTGAGTGAACCTTATATCAGAAGAGAAGATTCTCAAGAATAATTAAACAAACTAGGTGCAATCAAAGTTTCAACAACCCTTAGTCAATCAAATAAAAAATAAAAAATAATAATAACAATGACATTATCTAGTTTCCCACCAACGGTACTCATAAAGCTTCTTGATCCCATGGAACTCTTTAAACGAGCGGTCGTAAGAGATTTTGCCTAATTAGGGTACTTTCCTCTTTAGATAGACGGCTCCACCAGAAACAACAAGAATGAAGTTTTCCTGGATCTTAGGATAGTTTGCAAGAAATGCAAACTCAAGTATTTATACACCAAGGTTGTTTGGACAACAAGGAAATTCCAAAACCGAAAATTTTCTCAAGATATTATCATTAAAGTACCTAAATTCCGTTTTCCTATTTCCACTTAAATGCCAAACCAATATTTCCGAAAAGTCACATAGAAAACTTCTATTATTAGTCTAGGAAAAACTCACATTTATGATGAAAACCATAGTTAAATGCTTTTCACTTTTTCGGACATGGGATCACCTTGAGTATCAAGGAATATCTTTGAACAATTAATGATAAGAGTTATGTACATGTTCAAATAATGACGACATATAGAAGCTTCTCATCTTAGCAAACCTAAAACCCTAATTCACACACATAATAAAGAAATATGTGAATCATGGAAACTTGGTTTTTCTCATGGAACTGATTATACCATCACTCCAAAATATGTTGTGAAAAGTTATAACATGATCCCCAAGATAGGCTGTAATCGGTTACACCTTGTTCCACAAAGTAACTTGTGACCGATTACACCTTGCTTCCCGAAGTATCTTGTGACCGGTTACAACTAACTTCCCAATTCATCTTGTGACCGGTTATACCTTGGATCCCAAAGTAACTTGTGACCGGTTACAACTTTCATTCCAATATAGCTTGTCCAAAATGCGGAAATTAGGACATGCCGAAACTGTCGAAAATAGAGTTATAAGACTAATATCATCTGTCCTAAAATCTATCATATTTTTGGTGTACTATTTATTATGGGACGGTTCGTTGTTGTTCAAAATTAATAACAAATTTCTTTTGTCCGAAAATAACAATTGGTGATGGCTGTCGAAATTCCATAATCAGAGATTCAGCCGAATCTCATTCAGGTGAGTCAGTTTCAGCTAAATCTGATTCAGCCGAACCTGATTCAGTCTCTAGGAATTTATTTTCTTTTTCTTTGTTTCTAGATTTATACCACAGACAAGCCAACATATGAATTTTGTAAGCAAATGTAACCCATTTTATTAAAATTAAATTTGAATTCAATTAACAAATTAAAACCCAAACATCTCTAAATTTAATTACAAAAGCTACTTCATGTACAAAACAACAAAGAAGAAGGAGAAAAAAAGTGTTGATTTAACATGCAAGTGCGCGGGTCACATATTTGCTTTGGCCATTCAATCGGCTCACTGGAATCAATATCTCCAAGTGTTCTATCACCAACACATGGTTCCATACTTGTAGCGATAATTTCATTTTGCATCATTTGGTGGTGTGCTAAAATTAACACATCCAAGTGAAGCTACCGTCTTCCTTAAATTACTCAAGATGCATCTAGTTATGAGATTCTGTCCAACAGCAGTATAGGGCCAAAATTATCATACAGAGCTAAATTTACATAAATAAATAAATATAGAAATCCAGGATACTAGTCTAAGATAGGAATGTAAAATCCAGGAGTTATCATCCATATTCACTACAAAGTAGAGCAAAGAAATAATTATTAAAAACACAAGCTGATGAATCTACATATGTAAGGGATTATATAAGACTCATAGGTTCTGAAACAATGTAAATCACAAACAATGGAAATTCTGCCAGAGATCAGTTTACCTTGCCTTTGCTCCTTAGTATCTTATTTAGCCTCGTTCCTTTGCTTTTGTTCCTTAGTATCTTCTTTAGCCTTGTTCATATATTCGAAAGACAGCATAATAAGCTTCAACCAATATTACTGCGATAGCTAAATTATAACATACCAAACAATGATTTTTCTAACAAACAAAAGAGGGAATAAGCAAAACCATCGCAATACTGTGTATAGCAACAATAATAGATAATCTGGTGTACTATTAATATAAATTGCAAGATATTATACACTTGTTGGTAGTTTTTGGACATGGTAAATCATGTTAGACAAAAGGCTAAAAGACCTTTCTTTTGCTTCCTGATGCATTCATATGTTGGAACATCTAATAACCTGGCAATAAATATGGACTTAATAACCTAGGGCACATAACAACACACAAATGACAAATAATAATTGTATCCAGTAAATATTGGAGCTTGAAAACAAAATTAGGAGAACAAAGGTTTGTACACAAGAAAGTTTCTCTCTCACAAGTTTAGGAACTCCATCTCTTGAACTAAATCTAGATTAGTGTACTATGAATCATCTGTACATATGACCACATGTATCATCCAAGCAACAGTCAAAACACAAAGCAATGAACTCCCTCAGGCTTCATCTATTGTATTTGCTTGTCACAAATGAATCAAAGAGTTTCAAAAACTAGGTAATAAGGAAAGAGCCATACTATTTAGTAAACAAACCCCTACAGGAAAAATTAAGAATGCTAAAACTGAAAAGACGAGGGTACCCAAATATACCTCAATCTAAAACTTTTCCACCTATAAGTCCTTTTCCGAAAGTGATTGTCTATGGACTGAGTCGAGACAATACAACTAATCGGTTCACACTTCGTGTGATCGTCTATGGATACGAGATCGAGATAATACAACAACGAAGTATATTTACTTGATAATAGGTTCGGACTTAACCAAACTCTAGGGATTTTCTATCAAGTAAAATAGGAATTAACTTTTTTGTATTTTACTTCAAATTATAATAAAACAATTATAATTGCAGAAATAGAAAAGTAAAAGACACAGCAAGATTTTGTTAACGAGGAAACCGCAAATGCAGAAAACCCCCGGGACCTGGTCCATAATTGAATACTCTCAGAATTAAGACGCTATACAAAATCAAACCAACTTCGTATAGTTGAGACCAAGTAACTACACCTATAGTTCACCTAGTTTCCTCAGTATCCCTGCGCCTCCAACTTGCAGTAAGTCACGCACTTGGAACAATTCCTTTGGTTCGTATTCCAAACAGTAAAGGAACAATAAATCTGTTTAGTAACAACTTTTTTCAAACAAAGTGATATGAGTTTGACAAAGGCTCTTCCGTTTAACCAATAAACTCCTTTGTCGGGTCCTTAGATCAATCTCTTAACAACTACCGAAGTAATTGTTAGACTATGCAATCAAAACTATTAATCACAAAGAAGTGTATTGATTTCGATCTACTCAACTAATCAATCTAATCTATCACAAGGATAAACCGATTATAGTTGGATCCCTTTCCAGCCGAAACAAGTATTGTGCACACCAAAGATTATGAACCCAAAAATTATTTTTGTCTTCAAATTTTCTTTGATCTTCAATCAGCACCTGCACACAATTAACTTGAATCTCTTGTTATCAATCACACATAGAACAGAGTTTGTTAACGTTGGATTATCACAAGACGTCTTTAGATCTACAAACAGTGTATAGATCCCCGTCAAACTTAGATCTAGTTTGAGTGAATCTTATATCAGAAGAGAAGATTCTCAAGCATAAACAAACTAGGTGCAATCAAAGTTCAACCACCGTTAGTCAATCAAATCAATCGAAAACTAAAATAAACTGCAATTATCTAGTTTCCCACCAACGGTACTAATAGAGCTTCTCAATCCCAAAGAAGTCTTTAAACTGAGCGGCCGTAAGAGATTTCTCCTAATTAGGTTACTTTCCTCTCCGAATAGGCGGCTCCACCAGTAACAACACAACTGAGGTAGTTTTGCTAGCTCTGAGGATTAGTTTGCTAGGAATGCAAACTTAAGTATTTATAGACAAGGAAGTTTGGACACCAAGGAATTTCCAAAACCGAATATTCTCAAAGATATGCAATAAACACAAAATCGGTTTTCATAACTCCTGGAAATGCACTGTCAAAATATTGACCGAAATCCCAATAGAAAAATCTATAATCAGTAAATGCACATTACTAATTATTATTTTATAAAGATATGCATTTAATTGCTGGAGATTAAATAACATATAAAAACTAAGAAACCTTAATTAAAAAATTCTCAATTTATTTTGATCCTGGGATTCTCCTTTAGCTATTAAGGAATATCTTTGAACAATTAATGATAAGAGTTACGGCACATGTTCAAAGTATGTCGACCTCCTTACTTTGCAAGTCCTTTTTCATACTTACAATCTTGGAAACGATTTGCCACACTTCCAAACAAGTTTAGAATTGGTTCGTCTGAATTCCAGCAACTATGTGATTGATTATCCTATCAAATCACCAATCATGGGTTTCACGGTTCTACCAAAACGAGTTCGGTTCTACCTCCATGTGAGTACTGTGCATAGTCACACTAGTTACCAAAATTCGGTTGACTAGGTACTAGGATCGGTTCCCCACAACTTATGGTAACTACCTGTATTCGGTTGCACATGTCCATAGGATCGGTTCCCCAAAAACTACAAACTTGTTGCACATGTTCATAGGATCGGTTCCCCCATCTACTAAAAACGTGTTTCACCTCTTACAAGGATCGATTCCCCCCTTGTAAATTTATTGCACCTCTTACTAGGATTGGTTCCCCAATTGATAGATAAAAGTTTCTATTTACAAGGCATCGATCATACCATCTTGATTGATTACTTAAGATCGGTTTCACTAATAAAAGTCATACCAATACATAAGTCAGGCCTTGTGAATAGTTTTACAAAGATACATAAACAAGTTTATGAGAGGTTATACTAAACACACATATTGGTAATTCAAAATAGACTTGCAATGAATAACAATACCAATAAGCCTAGCGATTTCCCTTTCGATTCACAAAACGAGTTTATGAACTTACTTTCTTTAAACGAATGTAAAACATTGTTTCCTAGGATGAAATCTTTACTCATACCCATACATAATCACAATAGCATTCATATGATCATGACGATGTCTTATATACAATGTTTAATGGTTAAGCAATAAACCTCGTATTGTATTCCTTAATACTATGTCTAACAAGAGTATCATACATGGCTTCGTGATGTAATTTTAAATAGTGGTAAGAATGGGTTCGTTCAGATTTGTGAAGATTCGAGTTTTTTAAAATTAATAAAAATATACAATAATATTACAATTGGTGCAAGAGGTACTGGGACTAAGGATTTACTTTTTAGAGTGAAAATAACCAAGACACTAGATTCCACTATTACACATGAATAAATGATGATAAAAATTCCAAAACTCTAATTATTTTTAAAATCTCTTTTTCTTAATTCACAAATTATCAAGCATGTTCTCAAACATTAATTGTATCCCTTAAGCATAGATTATCTAACCAAAGCATAACCTATCTAATTGAATCACAACTAATTAGGAAAAATTATGCAAATAATTAAAATTCTGCAAAGCAGTAATTTGAGTGAATTATAAATTGCAAAATTAGAGAAAAGTAAAATAATTACCAATTATTCATGCAACAATAGCTTCCTCCATGCCTTGGTTACGCGAGAATTAGCTCATCATTATCATGGAAATATGCTCAAAATTCATCTTTATGAATGCTCAAAAATGGTTCACAAATGATGAAATAGGAGAAAATTGACAAAAATCGGGTTTGTAACACTTCTGTTTGTTACAAACCGAGCTGTTACAGAGAACGATAAAAATTAAGTGTTGTTAACACTGTCGCATTACGACCCTCACCCTATTGTCGCTGTTGCTGTTGAAGAACGACGGTTACGTTGCGTCTTATGTTCTTCGCGTTCATCATCATCAGCAGCAGCAGAAACTTAATTCTGCAACTTGTGATTTCTTCTTCTCTGTCTCTCCTAAGCTCCCCAAACTCTCCACACCCCCTCTAAGTCTCCCAGGGACTCTATTTATACCAAAAACAGGCGTTGAATCTCCTCCATTAATTCCGAAATATTCACAATATCTTTTATTCATGATACGGGAATAATCAAGATTTTCATTCTCTGTTTAGCTCCTCCACGCGTTTTTAGAAGTCCAATCTCCTTATTTGTATCCATTACGGTCGAACACACTCCAAACTCGTGCATTACAGGCATCGAACTCACTGTAATTCATGTTATCCCGTGAAAATGTGTGTAACTCTGTTTTGCTCCATGCGATGATTACAGCCAATTCTAATCCAAACAGACACCCATACCAGCTTTCTATGGTCATATCACGTCTACCCATTAAGTTTCAGGGATTGAATCTCACTAAATCACGTCCAAAAATCGATCGAAAATTTGACAGAGAAATAAGTTTATTTTCCCGCCAAAAATATTCTTTTGAATTTGAGAAGAACATGTCCTCCCCCTAATCCTGCACGGGTGTCCCTTTAGCACTTGTCTTATGGGGTGCAAATAGTAATTTTTGGGCGTAGACAGTAATTTTTCCGAGGTTCCTCCGACACATTTTTGGGGTGCTTCCGGTGCATTTATGGGGTGCCTTTAGTACTCTATCCTGGGGTGTAAAACACCACTTTTCGAGCCAATTTCGCCGTAAGAGCTTATTTCTCTAAAAATACCTACAAAGACATAAAATAACAAAATAAATACAAAATCGAACACTAACAATATATACAATTGAGACATATTAGACACAATAATGCGTCTATCACTTCGCAGTTATGTTTTCAATATGCACGACTTGAAAGATACGTTAGGGAATGAAACAGTTCAAGTCAAATATTACTAACCTCAAAAGGAAGGATGATGTTTTTCATTGTAGCTCTATACTTCTTCACATTCTTCAAGTCTTCATGTAATACTTGTAAGTCTCATATCCTAATACTTTCAAGATAACCTATACGAAGTTGACTCTAGTATATAATCAAGCGACTCTTTAAATGATTTTTGATTCACTAAAATATGACAACCAAACTTGACATACCAACGTTTGGTGGGTTCAACCGAGCTATGCTCTAACAAAAACATCTCCAAAGCTAGCTTTCAGAAGCTCAATATCTAGCATAAGTGGAAGTCACTCGATAGGAAAGAATAGGTGGTGGAACGCGAGGGTTCATTTGTATGTGAAGATTGTGGATTTAGGGATCTTATCACCAATTCAAATCAACAAATATTCAAAAAAATTCAATCAAAAGAAGGGTTGTAACAACAAAGTTTTGATTTTGGGGGTTTCACCTTATGCTAATCCCAAAATACTGAAAAGCCTAAATCTCATACCACCAATTGGGCGAGCAAAGAAGTTGTCATTGCCAATTAGCAATAGCTATTATACCAGCTGTGTGCAGCTTTAGGTAAAACCTGTCAAAGAAGTACTCGACGATGACATTATCGGTTGAAAACTCTACACCCATAGAGTACCCATAAAGCATTAAAAAGATCCATGTCCTGTAATTGGTTACGGCATACCTAAGTACGTAAAGGAAAAAAAATGCAAATTTATTAGATGACAGCTCAATTCGGTATTATTAAGAAATGGAAGATTCAATGTTTAAACCTTAAACAGTCGATGTGCCTCTATAGAGCAAGATAGGGTGCGATTCATTCAATGAATTTAACCTAGAAACAAACAGATGATAACAATTCATGAAAGGAAAGAAAGATTTTACCTCTGGAAGTAGACTTGAAATCTGGGTAACTCTGGATTCAAGGTAGAAGATAGATGTACAAAGAGACCTTGTTTAAAACAGAACAAATTTCTCCACTCGCTTATGTGAGTTGGATTCAGATTTTAATTCGATTCAAATTTTGCAAAAGAATTAGGGGTTTTGAAGAAATTAGATGCTGTTGTTCTAAGATATTTTTTTTCTCTAGAAGAATCGAGTGGGGGAAGTTAATGAAATTTGAAACAGTTACAGTATTGATAACCACGATGGAGAAGAATATGGTAACCTTTATTTTCTCGGACCGTTTTCAGTTTTGAGAAATTTCTGGATCTAATTATAGGCCGTATGATTAATGGGATTTAAGGGTATTAGATATGGGTAAAAATTTGGGGAGGTGGGGGAAATAGATACGGAAAAAACTACAGATTACTAGCGTTAATTATCACTCATAAAATACTTGACTAATCCCAATTGTAAGAAAATTAATGACAAACAAAATGCGTCCTTTTACCCGTGCGGTAAGTGTCCTAAAAACCATGTTTTGTGATCAGTTACACCTTGATTTCCAATGTAACTTGTGACCGATTACAACTAGCTATATTATAAAGCATATGACCGGTTATACCATAAACCTGAACAAGTTAAGATAGGTTCTACCTTGTCAACGTATATTGGTCATTCAAAAGGTATTCAATAAAGAACCTGACCAATCATGATTTCCTTTCGATTATGAAACAAGTTCATATATGTACTTCCTTTAAACAAATGTTATAAAACATTGTTTCCTAAGGTGAAATCATACCTATATCATGCACACATAATCAAAAACTATATATAATAGATTATGTCTATGTCGTATTTACGAAGTTCAAAAGATATGCGTTATACTTCGTAACTCAATAAATTCCTTGACACTTTGATCATATCATAATGTTATGACCAAGTCTATCCACTAGCGTATTATTTATATACATCTTCGCATGTTATGTTTTCAATATAATCCGACTTGAAAGATACGTTAAGAATGGAAACAAGATCAAGATAATATTACTAACCTCAAGAGGAAGGATGATGTCGTCGTTGTAGTCGTTACTTCTTCACATTCTTCAGGTCTTCAGAGTGATACTTGTACGTCTCAACATTCCTAGACTTTCTAGTCCTACCTAAACGAAGTTGACTCTAGTATTTAATCAAGCGACTCTAGATGAGTTTTGATACTAAAATATGACAACCAAACTTGACATACCAACGCTTGGTGGATTCAACTGAGCTATGCTCTAACAATATTTAAACTTTTTCTACCAAAGTTGCATTTCCAATACAAAGGTTATGGCAATAAAGAAAGATGACATGGCTAAGTGGGATAAAAAAGAAAGTTTAGATTAGACATTTTTCATAACCCTGGGTCTTAAGTCCACATCATCTTTTAAATCTCAGCCGTCAGATCAAAAATAAATCTCCCAGCGCTGAACCATTCCGCGAAAAGGTGGTTTTTCCAGCACTGAATGATTCAGCGTAACTATCTAGCTGCTAGTTCACATGCTAGCAACTGGTAAGAGTGAGAACTAGTGTTAACGCAACACTTTTTTTTTTAATTGCAACACATTTCTGCTAATCTAGCCCATAAGACTTAGCCTAATAAGGAAGAGGCATGATCAAAAAGCAGAATTACATGCAAGCAAAGAACAAAACAAAACACTTCCACTAGCAAATGTGTAATGAACCTTGTAAGGCTCCTCTAGCAAGATTATTATCTCAAGAGCAGATGATAGCTAATGAATCTCTTACTTTTGACTAATTTTCCATCTTGCTAAAGAAACCCATGGAACTTTATTTTCTTGATGAAAAACATACACAGAATATGAGATAGTAACGGATCTTGACAGTATTCCATTTACATTAGAAGGTGATTCTCCCTTCAATATTGTTGGTTGCTAAATGAAAATAATGTCAATCAAGTACCGGATAAACCCAACGATGATGTCCACGTATAACTCAGAAAAGAAAAGAACCCCGGTCCAGCTACTCCCATGTCGAAGAGAAGCAAGCCGAAGGGGTATGTCTAAGCAGTGAAAAGCATGTACGTTTGGAAGTAGGCACAAACAGTGAAAGTAACTGAATTGAATAGAGCAGTATAGCAATCACCGAACTTAGAGGCAATTGGAAAAAGAAATCGTATTCGTTAAAGGGAGCAGCATGGATGGAGAGAAATAGAACCAAAGATATAAGAGAGGAGAACAAGGAATAAGATACATAATGAAAAAATGGTCCAAAATCTTGGTTCTTGAGTAAGGGTGTGTTAGAGCACTGCTCGGCCGAACTCGCAAGCATTGCTATCTAAGGCTTGTTGTCAAGTTTAGTTGCCAAAACTATAAGTATTGATTTCTAGTCTACTTATAGCTAAGTCTCGGACTAGGATAGAAAGTGTAGTTGAGCTCTAGACTCCACGGTGTTCAAAGACGAAGAACTACTCAAGGAACTGGTATAACTTCATCGACTAAAAGGTATGTGGAGACTTGAACTTATCTATCACTCAAAAAGTCTATCTACTCTATCTCTTATCTTGAGACAAAAGTCGTATTACTATATAGACTTCGATTATACACATTTGCTATTTCAAGCAAAGTTTATCTCGCTCTTGAAATATGTGTTGGTAAGCTTTTGCTTTGGCAAAGTTCATCTTTACAAGTGACGAAAGTCATGTTGATTATTTCAATCTCTTGAAAATTGCTTTGATGAAAAATAAAGCGTGACTAACCTCTATATATAACATCCTCTTAGAATGTTTCAATGAGTTTAGAATATGTAACCATCTTTGGATATAAGCATATATAGTGTGTTCGCACATTAGTGTATAAGTCCAAACCGGGAACCAAATATATGCATACATGTGTGTATACAAAATTGTTGATGGAGACTAGGTAAGTATGCGTACCCGTACGCATACTGGCGGAAGTTCACGTCCGTGAATTTCTGCTTAGTTTGGAAATCAAAACCAACTCATCCAGTTACCTAAGTACGCGTACCCGTACGCATACTGGCGGAAAGTTCACGTCCCTGAATTTCTGCTGAGTTTGAAAACCAAACCGAACTCAAATCCGGTTACTTAAGTACGCATACCCGTACGCATACTTAAGTGTGTTACTTTCTAAAATTGGTTTATTCGTGAACTTAAATTTATAAAAATTAAGGAATGCATATTTGCAAACCGTGGCTATAAAGTTCATGAATCGATTCGAGTGAATCAAAACCAATTTTGCTTCGATTGTGTCTTGTATACTTCTATGAGATCTGAGCAATTGAACAACTCTTGAACTAGTTCATTTGAGTCATTTGAACTAGTTATGGTGAAGATGAATAAGGTTGATATGAAAGCGCTTATATGACACAATTTGGTTAACTACTGTTGGACCAACGACTTGTACACGTTTAGGTACGGTTACATAAACCTAAATGACGGATACTACATTTGTGTATAACAAGCTAAGTTCGATCTAACGGTTGAAAGATATTAGCTTGAATCTAATCAGGTTTTCTTCTAATGGTGAATATGCAATGCTTTGTTACCAAGGTAACTTAGGTTGCAAACCCTGATTTTGAGACTATATAAAGGAGAACTCTAGTAACTGGGAAAGTTAATCCCCACACCTCCTGTGTGATACTAGTTATATAAGCTAGAGTTGATTCTCCTTTAACCTTAGGTTTCTACCGAGACCCTATAGGTTAACGAATTGAAGATTTCATTGGGATTTTGAAGCCAGACCCAACTATTTTCTCTGTAGTTGCGTGATCTGATCTTGCCCGATTCTATCATATTGAGTACAATTGAAATAATTGACTCGAGATTAATTTCTTCGATAGGCAAGATAAAAGTAATCACAAACATCTTCGTCTCATCGTTTGTGATTCCACAATATCTAGTTTCGCCATCATACGATTTAGATTATTGTGACGTGATTGATAATTCTAGGCTGTTCTTCGGGAATATAAGTCCGGGTTATCGATTGGTTCCTGTTTACCTTGATTTATCAAAAGACGGAACAAAAACTTGTAGGTATTTCTATGGGAGACAGATTTATCTATTCTTGTAGACTTTTCTGTGTGAGAGAGATTTGTTTATTAAAGTCTTCGACTTTGGGTCGTAGCAACTCTTAGTTGTGAGTGAGATCAGCTAAGGGAATCAAGTGCATAGTATCCTGCTGGGATCAGAGACATAAGGAGCACAACTGTACCTTGGATAAGTTTGAGATTGATTGGGGTTCAATTACAGTCCTGACCGAAGTTAGTTTGTAGTAGGCTAGTGTCTGTAGCGGCTTAATATAGTGTGTGTTCAATCTGGACTATGTCCTGGGGTTTTTCTGCATTTGAGGTCTCCTCGTTAACAAAACTTCTGGTGTCTCTGTTATTTCTTTTACGCATTATATTTTGCTATATAATTGAAATATCACAGGTTGTGCGTTGAATCAATAAATTGGGAAATCCGACCTTTGGTTGTTGATTTAAATTGATTGATACTTGAACATTGGTCTTTTGTACCGTTCAAGTTAATTTCTCTTGTATTCAATTAGACTCGCAGATTTCTATTATCTTGAGTAGGGATTGGATCGAGAAAGTGAGATATAACTCTTTGATATACTTTTTATTAAGTTTGAGTCTGACTGTCTAGTTGATTCTCTTAAAAGTATATTGGAGTTAGTCCAAACAGATTGCTAACCGAATTATTGGGTGAGGTTGTTGTACCATGATGTAATTTCAAATTTGTTGTAGTCGTGATAAATAGGATTCGAACTCTAAGACCCGCCAAAATTCATTTTTTGAATTTGAGAAGAAAATGTCCTCCCCCTAATCCTGCACGGGTGTCCCTTTAACACTTTTCTTATGGGGTGCAAATAGTAATTTTTCGGGGGTTCCTCCGACACATTTTTGGGGTGCTTCCGGTTCATTTCTGGGGTGCCTTTAGTACTCTATCCTGGGGTGTAAAACACCACTTTTCGAGCCAATTTCGCCGAAAGAGCTTATTTCTTTAAAAATACCTACAGAGACATAAAATAACAAAATAAATACAAAATCGAACACTAACAATATATACAATTGAGATATATTAGACACAATAATGCGTCTATCATACCCCCACTTTTTCAAATGGTATCAGAGCTGGCAAACACGTTTAAGACCTTATAAGTCTGTGTTTGTAACGATCTGACTCCATGGACAGAAGTTCTATCTCTATAAACGTACCACCAGTCTTCGATGGCTCAAATTACTTATGATGGAAAATTGCTATGCATGCCTTTCTTCAAGCGCGTGAGTTTCAATCATGGGTTTATGTAGTAAATGGCTATGATGCTCCCGTTGTGGCAGTAGGAGATGCAACCGTACCGAAAGATATTGGTGCATATGACGCTGCTGAGATACTTGCTGCAAAGAAAAATTCCGATCATACATGCCATTACCCAAGATCTTCAGCACCATGTGACTACGTGCACTCAATCTTAGAAACTATGTTTGAAGGGAATACCAGTGAAAAGGAAGCTAGGATTCAAAACCAAAATTCCAATGGGGAAAACCTTCGTATGGCAGATGAAGATTCATTTGATGAGTTTAATCACAAAGTGTCTGAAATTGTTAATGCATCTTTCGCATTGGGCAAGACTATTCCTGAAAAGGACATTGTGATGAAAATTCTCAGATCGCTGCCATCTAGATACGATTCTTAGAAGCATGCCATCGTTGAAGGAAATAACCTTGATGCTCTTTCCAGAAACACTCTTGTTGGGAAGTTAAAGATATTTGATCATGAGCATACATCCAAATCTGGGAAGGATGTTTCTTTTAAAGCACAGAAGAACACTATATTACTTGAGAAAAGTAAAAGCGTTTGCATCTCTGAAGATAATTTTTCTTAGACTGATTCATTAGATGAAGATCTTGACAAGTGAGTCTCATTGATCACAAGACAGTTTAGAGATCTTTTATTGAAGAGAAGTAAACGGTTCTCCAGAGACAAACCCAGATTGTCAGTTAAACCTCACAATCGCATTTCTCCTAAAAATAGGGATGCTGACGAGGCTGACGACGAGGATATGCCACAGTTCTTTAAGTGTAAAGGTTTTGGTCATTTTGCAAATGAGTGTCCAAATCGAAAGAAATACACTGGAAACAAAGGTCTTGCTGCAACTCTTGATGAAACGTCTGACAACTATGATTCTAATGAAGACGAAAAATCAAGTGTTGCACTTCTTTGTGAAAATATTGATTTTGATAATTGTAGCAATACATACATCAATCTTGATATTCTTTCGGAAGAAAACTCAACCGATATGGAAGAAAAAATTGACCTTTCAGTTGGAAACTCTTTGTCCAATTTTTCAGGTTCTACCTTGTGTCTAGCATCTTGCACATCTCGGATACCTGAATCATATTCCAGGTCGACATGCTCATATTGTTCGCTCAAGGGTCATGATCTATCAAAGTGTTTCAAGTACAAACACAAATTAAGACATGTCAACAAACTTCAACGAAGAGCAAATCGATTAGCAAACAAGCTCAAACTTGTTCAAAAGACCGCAGATTTATGTAAGATTTTATCTTCGTCAAAGAAGTTAGTTTCCAAGGATAAGAAAAGACCATTGGAAAGAAAGTTGTGGTCTAAAAACTATGAGAAACAGGGTCCTATGAATTCCGATTGAAATGGATATGGTGGACAGATTATTGTTCACCCCAGCAAAACTTAAATTGTGTTGGTTAGTGCATCTTGTCTCATGTGCCTGATCAAAAGAGATAAGATTCTGCACATCTCGGGCTTTATAAAAAGAAAAATGGTTTTAAAAGTTTGTTTTTTTTTTAAGCTTTGCCTGTTTTGAAAGATTGGAATTTTTCCATATCTAATTGATATAGGAAAGGACTTTCCTGTTAATCAATAAAAGAGGGTTAAAATTGACAATTCTGCCTTTTATAGGGTAAGAGTTGTGCGTACGTGAATCCTTTGAAGTGTATAAAGGTTCCGTAACCCTACATTCCTTTTTCCTTCCATGAAACTCTTTTTATCCTAAGACTGCTTGTTGAGACTCAAGTTATGATTTACTCTCATATGGATACTCCAAGCATCATGTCTTTCGATGGAAAAGATGTTAATATGATTTTTAAGCCATCAATCATGAAGGAAAAAGAGAGATCTCTGTTACCTCCAACCTTGAAAAGAAAAAGAAGGAATGTGAGGAAGCCAAGGGCTGTTCCTTCAAATTCTCAGAAGTTTTCTGATGTTCTTAAAGAGTTAAAGGAGAAAAGAAAGGAGATCCAGCAAATAAAGGCTTGTGTTTTTAAAACTCTAGAGATTCAGAAGGCCCTGGTTCGACATCTTCAACTTAGAAGATTTGTTGGAATTGACTCCTTTCTTCACAAACCATATGTTCCTATGGCTATTGACGGCAAGGAGTTCGGGGACGATAAAGAATTTTTCAGAGGTCTCAATGTCTAGTAAATCTTCTTATGAGAATTTTATTCTTGTGTTTTTAAGAAGAATAACTAGAGTTTGGAATAGCCATTATTTTGATTACACATAGCTATGTCCAACGTTTTCATCTTCAATGTTTTTAGATTTATTTGTTTAAATTCTAAATATTTTTTTTTTGGAAGATGATTTTTGCAGTATTAATCTTTATGGTTTTATATATTGCAATTTGTTATGGGATATGTGTGTTTAGGTCCGCGAACTATGATTGTCCCATACGTTGTCAAAAGTTAAGTCCTTTGTATGTCGATATGCAAGTATTGATAAAAGAATGAATGAACTTTTGAAAAAAACAAAAGATAAGCCCTTTATGTCATTATGCAAATATTGATGGAATAAAGGATGAGCTTTTGTTTACAAAGATTAAGTCTATTGTATGTCATTGTGTAAATAGTGATGGAAGATAAAATGAATCTTTGTCTATTCCGCAGTATTGATCTTCCCTGATCCATATTTTTATGTATATACTGTGTGTCTCCGTAACTCCTCTTATGTTGAGCATTTCCAATTAGATTAATCATGCATTCTCTTGTGGTTAATTTGGTTGAGTATTCCGGTTGAATTAATCATGGGTTCTCTTGTGGTTAATTCAATTGAGTATTTTGGATACAATTTCATATTCTTATATGATTTGTTATTGTCCAAAGAAATCCTTATATGATTTGTTGTTGTCCAAAGAAATCCTTATTTTCTTGTGAAAGTAAGGTCGCTCTTGTTGTTCTTTCGGGAATGACATTATATGGGGGAGAGTTCTTATTTGAACTTATGCTTTATTGCCAAATCTTTGTGGGGAGTGCGGATGTGGAATATTATAGGGGTTATCTTGTATCTTTATAAACTCCTTGATGAATGCATTTAGTTTCGGATATATGATTACATCTAAAAAGTTGATATGTGCTATCTTTTGGTCATGAAATGTCTCTATGGAAATTTCATTAGGATCCCACTAGTTTTCGTACCTTTACAAATTTTATTGACAAAAAGGGGGAGAATTAATGTGTAGTTCACACTAAAAATACATATGGTTTTCGGATCAGTATGTAAGGGGGAGTGGTTCCCATGTGAGATGGAGTATTGACTAAGGGGGAGTGATACATATCACCATAGTATTGTTGTCAAAGTTGTGATACAATTGAACTTTGATGCTGTGTAATAATACTATGACACTGTGTAACAATGAATGAGAGATTTTGTTTTCTCATTGTTATGGCTACGGATTTTCAACAACGATGATGCTGAACTTACAACCTTTGGAATCATTGGAGTACTTGTAAGTGACGAAGAATTCGAGTAATGTTGAAGAACCAAGGAGATCAAGCATGTGGAAGAGAAGCTGCAAAGTTTATTTTTTTGTATTCCATATGTATTGATAGTTTTGTCACTAAAATTGACAAAGGGGGATATTGTTAGAGCACTGCTCGGTCGAACTCGCAAGTGTTGCTATCTCAAGCTTGTTGTCAAGTTTAGTTTCCAAAACTATAAGTCTTGATTTCTAGTCTACTTATAGCTAAGTCTCGGACTAGGATAGAAAGTGTAGTTGAGCTCTAGACTCCACGGCGTTCAAAGACGGAGAACTACTCAAGGAACTGGTGGAACTTCATCGATCAAAAGGTATGTGGAGACTTGAACTTATCTATCACTCAAAAAGTCTATCTACTCTATCTCCTATCTTGAGACAAAAGTCGTATTACTATATATACTTCGATTATACACATTTGCTATTTCAAGCCGAGTTTATCTCTCTCTCGAAATATGTGTTGGTAAGCTTTTGCTTTGGCCAAGTTCATCTTTACAAGTGACGAAAGTCATGTTGATTGTTTCAATCTCTTGAAAACTGCTTTGATGAAAAATAGAGCGTGACTAACCTCTATATATAACATCCTCTAAGAATGTTTCAATGATTGAAATAAAGAGTTTAGAATATGTAACCATCTTTGGATATAAGCATATATAGTGTGTTCGCACATTAGTGTATATAAGTCCAAAACCGGGAACCAAATGTATGCATACTTGTGTGTATACAAAATGGTTGACGGAGACTGGGTAAGTATGCGTACCTATACGCATACTGGCGGAAGTTCACGTCCGTGAATTTCTGCTGAGTTTGGAAATCAAAACCATCTCATCCAGTTACCTAAGTACGCGTACCCGTATGCATACTGGCGGAAAGTTCACGTCCGTAAATTTCTGGTGAGTTTGAAAACCAAACCAAACTCAAATCCGGTTACTTAAGTACGCATACCCGTACGCATACTTAAGTGTGTTACTTTATAAAATTGGTTTATTCGTGAACTTAAATTAATAAAAACTACGGAATGCATATTTGCAAACCGTGGCTATAAAGTTCATGAATCAATTCGAGTGAATCAAAACCAATTATGCTTTGATTGTGTCTTGTATACTTCAATGAGATCTAAGCAATTGAACAACTCTTGAACTAGTTCATTTGAGTCATTTGAACTAGTTATGGTGAAGATGAATAAGGTTGATATGAAAGTGCTCATATGGCTAACCATTTGGTTAATTACTGTTGAACAAACGACTTGTACACGTTTAGGTACGGTTACACAAACCTAAATGACGTGTACTTCATTTGTGTATAACAAGATAAGTTCGATCTAACGGTTGAAAGATATTAGCTTTAATTTAATCAGGTTTTTATCTAACGGTGAATATTGAATGCTTTGTTACCAAGGTAACTTAGATTACAAACCCTGATTTGGAAACTATATAAAGGAGAACTTTAGTAACTGGGAAAGTTTATCGCCACACCTCCTGTGTGATACTAGTTGTATAAGCTAGAGTTGATTCTCCTTTAACCTTAGGTTTCTACCGAGACCCTGTAGGTTAACGACTTGAAGACTTCATTGGGATTGTGAAGCCAGACCCAACTATTTTCTCTGTAGTTGCGAGATCTGATCTTGCCCAATTCTATCGTATTGAGTACAATTGAACTAATTGACTCGAGATTAATTTCTTCGATAAGAAAGATAAAAGTAATCACAAACATCTTCTTGCCCGATTCTATCGTTTGTGATTCCACAATATCTAGTTTTTCCATCATACGATTTAGATTATTGTGACGTGATTGATAATTCTAGGCTGTTCTTCGGGAATATAAGTCCGGGTTATCGATTGGTTCCTGTTCACCTTGATTTATCAAAAGACGGAACAAAAACTTGTAGGTATTTCTGTGGGAGACAGATTTATCTATTCTTGTAGACTTTTCTGTGTGAGAGAGATTTGTTTATTAAAGTCTTCGACTTTGGGTCGTAGCAACTCTTAGTTGTAGGTGAGATCAGCTAAGGGAATCAAGTGCATAGTATCCTGCTGGGATTAGAGACGTAAGGAGCGCAACTGTACCTTGGATCAGTGTGAGATTGATTGGGGTTGAACTACAGTCCAGACCGAAGTTAGTTTGTAGTAGGCTAGTGTCTGTAGCGGCTTAATACAGTGCGTGTTCAATCTGGACTAGGTCCCGGGGTTTTTCTGCATTTGAGGTTTCCTCGTTAACAAAACTTATGGTGTCTCTGTTATTTCTTTTACGCATTATATTTTGTTATATAATTGAAATATCACAGGTTGTGCGTTTAATCAATCAATTGGGAAATCCGACCTTTAGTTGTTGATTGAAATTGATTGATACTTGAACATTGGTCTTTGGTACCGTTCAAGTTAATTTCTCTTGTATTCAATTAGACTCGCATATTTCTATTTGCTTGAGTAAGGATTGAATCGAGAAATTGAGATATTACTCTTTGATATACTTTTTATTACGATTGAGTCTGACTGTCTAGTTGATTCTCTTAAAAGTATATTGGAGTTAGTCCATACAGATTGCTAACCGAATTATTGGGTGAGGTTGTTGTACCCCCACTTTTTCAGAGTGGACGTCCTGACGTCCAGTCGTTTCCCCCAGGTACAGTGAAGGTGCATGCAAACATCACAGTTGCTATTAGAGCTGATATCAACATACAATTATTTGATCCTTCTTTTAACCATATCTCACCTTGTTCTCTAAGATCTATATGAGTTTCAGTGAATACTTGGTGAGCATATTGCTCATTGCAATTCTTCACTGTTAGCATAGCTGGTGGAAGCATACCTTTTACCCGCGGCATATATATGACCCAACAATAATGATTATTTTACATGTATTCGTGTGTGCATATCTGTGTTTATCATTAGCATTATATACATATGTTAACATACCTCAAACCAAACACACTCCCACTGCATCCATTGTGCTGCTCCGCGAATATGCCATGGTTTATGTTTTCCAATCTTTGCAGCAGCATTCAGTGGCGTGTTACCTTCTCTATCAATTCCGACGACCAATATGTCCAAGTTCCTCCTTGAATTAGTTGAAGATGACTTCAAGTGTGAAAGGACAATACTCCCACATCGCTAGAATCCGCTTAATTAACTTAAATATAATATGGAAGGGACGCTCCACTCATTGCAAATTGGTTTTGAGTTGGATGCCCGCAGACTTTAACATGGTATCAGAGCTAAGCCCCAAACCCATACCTGCGTACGCCGGGTGTAGGCCGGGTTACTGGCCGAAGTGTTTAACCGATTTTTTCACTTGTACACCCGGGGTGTAGGACGATACTGGCAGAGGTATTACCCCCCGATTTAGTCACTCACCTGTGTACACCTGTTACAGATTGACTGGTTACTCGTACGTAGGTCCACGTGTTAGGCTGAGTGACTGGCCTTACATGTGAGGGGGCGTGTGAAAGGATAATAGTCCCACATCGCTAGAATCTGCTTAATTAACTTAAATATAATACGGAAGGGCCGCTCCACTCATTGCCAATTGGTTTTGAGTTGGATGCCCGCAGACTTTAACATCAAGAATTCTACTATGGACTCATTCCTGTATTCTGCCGCTAAGTGCAACAAATTCCTACCCGCTTCTTCGTCACAAACTCCAATTGATTCTTGATATGATTTAATTATTTCTTTAAACATCTTTATAATACCCAACTTGGTAGCCAAAATAATTGGCCTCTCTCTAACTTTGTAAGTTATAACCCTTGTTGTTATTGCTGACAACGGATGTCGGTTTTCATGGTTTTTATTATTGTCATCCCATCCATGGGGAGGGTCATAGCTCATCGTCCATTGACCATAATCTTTTTCAAGTAACTTCCTAAGGAGTTGTATTGCGTAAGTGTGTTGTAGTTTTGCATTGTGTAAGAGTTTGAGGACTGGAAAACCTGCATGAGTTCGGGATGTAAAATTGTGAGGAGTTCTTATTGAATAACACTTGGTTTCAGGATTGTTTGTTTCATGTATTATTGTATCAAGGATGCAAATGTCGACACTCTGAATTTCTACCTTTACATAGCAATCTGAAGTGAAGCGTGAGTTTCTCCTTCAATGAGGAATCTGGTTGTAGTGTTATATGATTAGCTGCTTTATGTGTCTCATAATTCTCGATTGGGATTACTGAAATAAGACATAGGGGAATTAAAGAAAGAAGTGGTTAAATATAAGGCATATTTAAAACATCTTTATACGTAATGGTGAAAGTCTAAAAGAAAATACAAATTAAATAGGTCTTACATGAAGAAACAATAGCTGCAGCCTTTTTGGCCAAAACAATCGGTGTGGCACCAAGGTATTGCTCACCATACATGGTTCCACTCTTGAAAGAAGTAGGTGATAGCGCTAATAAATGTGAAGCCGTGGTGCCATCACCATTTTTATTAGAAGCAAGGTTAGGATAGATCTCCATGATTTCCATTGCCACATCTGAATTATCGGCAGACATGTAGCCAAAACAAAAGTAAGGAAGAGAAACAATCTGGTCAAATGAGGACACAATTTGTAGTAGTAAACAAGCTGCTAGGTTGCAGGAAGTCTGCCTCAATCGTAATGGTTCTGGAAAACAGATCTGCCACTAGTAATGGGTGCTACTAATGCTCAGAAGGTCGGGTTACATATCAATACAAAGTAATTAGACATGACAGAGTTCTCAAATCAGCCCTAGTAATCAATAGTATTTGTTTAAAATTCATTTTTTTTTTCAAATTATTCTAAAAGACTAAGCAATAACCCTTTACCAAGACAATCTATATGAGTTTATAGTATTTGTTACCATAAGCTTTGGCAAGAACAGCAGCATGAAGAATTGTTGAGCCATCAATACTCCTCGTTGTTAACGGGCCAACCATTGATGTTGTTGTGGAAGTGCTTGTGATTCCTCTGTTACTAGCAGTTGCATTTAGGAACAACCACATATCTTTATGTCCATACATTGCTGCCCAGTATATAGGTGTCTCACCATTTAAATTAGGAACTGATATCAGCACTTGATCTCCTCCACCATCTAATTCTTTCTCTAAGATTAACGTAGCCATCTCCACGATCCCGGTCCTGGCTGCCTCATGTAATACTGTATTCCCCATCCTGTTAGTCCTTGATACTAACTCCTTCGCTGCTAGCATTATTCTCAACAGCTGTTTCATAACATCAGTTCGGCGGTATTGAACACACATGTGAAGAACGGTATCCCTGTAACATTACAGACTAAAACATTGTTGTTATCATTTTCGAGATCGATATTGTTACATGATGGTTCCACTTGCTGCAAGTTATAAAAGTTTATGATGTCATTCCATTCCCCTCTTAGTGCTGCTCTCATCACATCGAAGTCCCCATTAGTGCCGGTATAGTATTCATCACTTGGAGGCCTGATTTTGATATCTTTCTCTATTTTGGGTAAACACTGTCTGTTGGTGACAAACAGACTTTATCTTTCTCTACTTATTTAGAAGGTGAGAAAGGAATATGATAAATTATTGCACGAACCTTTTTCCTTTTGTTTTTACTGTATTTTGCGTGCCCTCTGGGCAAATGCTACTCAAAAGCGGCTCATGCGGCAAAAACTTAGAAATTGTGGTTGTTAAAATTACGATCGACGGAACTCTTCTAATCTTGATCTCTAATAGTTCTCGATCTTTTCTTTATTGTCAATGTAATTTCTATCTTTTTTACTCGTTTGTTAATTTAGTTTTCATTCTTTTTGATCTTCAATCATTTTCATTGTTTCATGTTTTAATCTCCCTTTCAGATTAGATAATACTCCTTTTAATCCTTTCTTTAGTTTTGTTTGAATCTTTTGTCCAATGGCTTTGTAAATCTTCTTTTTGCAGGCTTCCCTAAATTTGCTATGGATCTAATCCGGTATTGGATATTTGTGTTCAGTTTATGCATTTTCATTTCGACTATATTGTCACACCAGGTGGTATCGCCTAAAAATTATCTCCTTCATTCGGCAATTTTGCAGTATACACTAATTTCAGCTATGAGTATTAATCAGTATGATGTCCATTGTCTTCCCCGATATCAGTATGATCCTGTGAGTAGCCATTTTGGATTACCGATTCAAAACCTAGTCACAGTGCAGAAAATTCAAAATCCTTACTTTCCCCCTAAACTACCCAGTGATTTTAGGAGTTATCCTTCTATTCCAAGATTCATGCAGCTGACAGCTAATAAAAATTCTCCCATTCAAAAACTATATCTTTTTGACCCCTTCTTTAGGAAACAATATATTATGAGAATTCATCTTTTATTTTCAAACCACAATATAAAAAGTTATTCTCTCTTTTTGTTTCTGCACGTCAAAGATAAACCAAACCCTAAACATAGTTTCCCGAACTCTAAAACAATGGAGAACGCTAACAATGCTAATGTTGGTGATATAACTGAAGGGATGAGGGTGACCAATATTAGAAGGGATAGATCTGCTATTGGTTCTGCTAATAACCTAACTCAAGAAGCTGGTGTATGGTAAAATAGTTTGATTGGTAAACTTGTGAATGCAGAAGATGATGTTGAGATCTCAAATGTGAAAGATGAACTGAATCTGCTGTGGAAAAATTATAGGAAAAGGGAAACAAGGGTTGTAGGCAAATATCTATTTGTCTTCAAGTTCAACTCTCAGAAAGATATGAAGGATGTGCTAAAAAAATCACCCTGGAATATTCAGAGAAGTTTATTGGCTTTGCAAGAATACTCAACTGACAAAGCCTATAAAGATTATGTCTTTAATAAACAAGAATGGAATGTGCAATTCAGAGAACATTATCATGAAGCTGTTGTGAATGAAGCAATTGAAGACTTGGGGAGGAAGATATCGACTAATCCACGAAATTGCAGGCCAAGAGCTGGAAACATGATTACTGCAAGAATTGAGATGAATCTTAAGAAGCCATTGAAAAGGGGAGAATGGTGGAACTCAAATACTGGCACACCAGTTTGGATAAGGTACCACTGGGTTAAACAACCCCATAACCTTTGTAGTAATTGCTACATTGTGGACCATGATGAGGACATATGTGAAGAAGTTGGAGAAATGCGGCGAGAGAGAGCAATGACTCAGGAGGAATATGAAGCACATACGATCTTTACTTAGCGCACTCTTATATAGCTATAATCTGCAAGTTTAGTCTGTTAACTAAAATGAGGGTTTTAGCGTGGAACTGCCAAGGTTTTTTTTTAAAGGTCACTAGAAACCATTTGCATGATTAGATTTTTCGATACAATCCTGATATCATCTTCATTAGTGAAGCTAAAATAGGGATAGAAAAAATGACTAGGTTAGTCAAACCTTACAAATATCCAAACCAAAGACTTATTTCTTCTGTAGGAAAAGAAGGAGGTCTTATCATGTTATGGAAAGATGACTTTCACTTTAAAATTGTAAATGCAGATACATGGATTTTTAATTGTCTAGTGACAGATGATTCTTCAAAGACATAATGGCTTTTAACTTGCATGTATGGCTCTCCTTACCCTCATCATAAAGAGAAGCAATGGAAGTACATCAAAGACATAAGTCAGCAAATACAACAACCATGGGTTATGATGGGTGATTTGAATCTGGTTTTCGACAATGAAGATAGAGCAGCAATCCACGACATCTCTTCTACCAATACTTCTTTTACTTCTTGTTCAAGAGACTCTCCTTATGTAAATATGATATCTGAAGCTGGGTTAGAAGATATGGGCTACACAGGTAGATCGTTCACTTGGTCAAGCAATATACATGGAACTGGAATTCGTCGTTCAATTCTGGATAGAGATTTATCAAATGAAGAATGGATTCTCTCTTTTCCAGATGCAAAACTCATTCATTTTCCACATTTGGGTTAAGATCATTGCCCGATAATGCTGGATACTTCTTGCTCAGATAGTGACAGAAAAAGAAATTGGAAGTACCTTCGATGCTATGAAAGAGATGATACTCTAAAAGCCGAAATTACTGCTGCTTGGAATCAATCTGTTGAAGGTTTTCAGTCTTATCAATTCTCTAAGAAGCTGGTTTTCACAAGACAGTCTATCTCAAAATGGAATAAGGATAAATTTGGAAACATACACAGCAATATAGATCTCTTGCACCAGCAGTTAGGAAACATACAACAACAAAGTCAGAGTCCCTCTAATACTTATCAAGTTCTTGAGGTTGATAAGCAAATAGAACATTGGCATCAAATCCAAAATGAGTTTTGGGGGAAAAAATCTAGAGATCAATACTATCTAGAAATGGATAGAAACACAAAATTTAATCACACCAATGCTAACAAAAGAAGATCAAGAAACCATATTGCTGCTTTAAAGGATAATGATGGACACTGGTGCACTACAAGATTGGAGCTGGAAAACCTACTTGTCAATCATTATAGCAGCTTTCATACCACCTCATACCCACAAAGAAATGAAGATATCTTAAATTGCATACCACATGCAATTACAGATGATGATAAGAGTTCCAACTGCAGATGAGATTCTAAAAGCCTTGAAAGACATGAAGCCTTGGAAAGCTCCAGGACCAGATGGGTTTCCACCTGGATTTTTTCAATCTCATTGGGATATTGTAGGTCAAAGCATGATTAGTAGTGTGCAGCAATTCTTTCAGACATGATTTATGCTTAAGAAATTAAATGAGACTAATATCTCATTGATTCCTAAGACAAAAAATAAGCAATTGCCTTCTGACCTAAGGCCAATAGCTTTATGTAATACTTCATACAAAGTTATCTCAAAAATTGTTGCTACAAGAATGAAGAAGATCATGAGTAAAATTATTTCTCCTCTACAAGCTGCTTATGTACAAGGAAGACAGATTTCTGATAATATCCAGCTAGCTCAAGAGATTGTTCACACAATGAAAAGGAAAAAAGAAGAAAAAAATACTTTTGCTCTAAAGTTGGATATGTCAAAGGAATTTGACAGAGTTGAATGGTCTTTCTTGATGGATATAATGAATAAAATAGGCTTTTGTGACAATTTTTGCTAGATTATCATGCAGTGTATTGGTACCACAAAGATCTCTATATTGTTGAATTGAGCTCCATGCAATACCTACAAACCTTCAAGGGGAATTAGGCAGGGAGATCCACTCTCTCCTTACCTCTCCATCATTCTAATGGAAGCTTTTTCTAGACAATTATTGAATGCTGAAGAAAGTGGCAGAATAGAAGGGATAAAAATTGCTCAAGGGGATCCTCCAATTTCTCACTTATTCTTTGCTGATGACTGCCTCCTCTTCACAACAGCTGATCTGCACAATGTCAACAATCTACTTCAGATAATTGACAGTTTTGGTAAGTTTTTGGACAACTTGTGAATTTCAACAAGTCAAGTGTCTATTTCAGTGCTAATGTCCCACAAAGGTTTTGCAGAATACTCTCTAGAAGATTGAAGGTGCAAAGAATGAACCCAAATGAAAAGTATCTTGGTATTCCTCTGATCATAAAGAAGAAGAAAACTCAGTGTTTCTCTTATCTGGTGGATAAAGTTAAAGGGAGACTCTCAACATGGAATGGAAAAACCATGACTCAATATGGTAAGTCATTGATGATTAAAACTGTGACAAATACTATTCCTGCATACACTATGAGCTTCCTTCATATTCCAATTGATACTATAAAACAAATGGAAGCAATTCAAAGAGATTTCTGGTGGGGTTTTGAAGAAAAGAAAGGAACTTATACCACTTCTTGGAAAACTATGAGAAGACATAAAGATGTTGGAGGATAAGGTTTTAGGGATCTGAGAATCTTAAATCAATCCTTACTTGTTAGAGCAGCTTGGAGATTATGCACAAATTCCGATGAGCCATGGGAAAAATCAATTCAAGCAAACTATTTTCCATCTACAGGCCTCTTACATGCTAGCAATAAAAATGACTGTTCTTGGTCTTGGAGAGGGTTGCAGCATAATATTGGTTTCTTAAAAGCACATAGCTGTTGGAGAGTTGGAAAAGGAAATAAAATCAAAATATGGTTGGATGTATGGATAATTGGATTGGATAGGTCACCAACTCCAAGATCAGATATAACTGACAGTGAAAATTACATATGGGTGATGGAACTAATGCAAATGGATGGAAAAGAGTGGAATCTGCATTTAATTTAGTATCTTATAGATCAACAGACTGTGGAAATGATCACAAAGATGAGAATATCATCAACTGTGGATGATAAGCTGATATGGAAGCTCACAAAACATGGTGGCTTCACTCTAAAATCAGCTTATAATAAGCTTTATGAGGGTAGTTTGGGTGATATTCAAGGGTCTATTGAGATACAAGGTTCATCTGTGAAATGGAAGGAGTTATGGAATGTGAATACATGGCCCAGAGTAAAGCATTTCTTTTAGAAATGTCTTTCTGATATACTTCCTACAAGAGAAAGACTAGCTAGGGTCTGTGGTTATATCAATCAATAGTGCCCTATGTGCAACAAAGTTGATGAAAGTACTCTGCATATTCTTTTCCTATGTCCTTATTCAAGGGCTGTCCGGATGGAAGTTCCTGGTGGTTGTACTTTCTTACAGAGATCTCATAATTCTGTAATTAAAATCTTTCAATGTTGGATTCTACAAGACAAGCAGAATGCAACAGAAGATAGTTGGTTAAACCTTGCCATGGTGGTTGCTTGGAGTATATGGAATGACATATGTGAGACTGTCTTCCAAAATAAAAAAGCTGATCCAAGAATAACATCAAGAAAATCTATTTGCTTTGCTAGTTACATTGACAGGTTACACAGGTGTTCTAGTCAAAATCAGCAGATTCCTCATAACAATCTGCAGTACAGTGCAGTCTGGATACCCCCAAAACTGCCTTTCTTAACCATTAATTGTGATAGCTCTTTTGATCCTAACTAAGGACTAACTGGTGCTGCTCTCATTTTGCGTGATTTTGCAGGCACATGGAGGGGAGGTGCAGCAAACTGCTATGCAGGATTAAAAGATGTGGAGCAAGCTGAATGTCTGGCTTTTCTTGATGCTGTTAGATGGAGTAGGACGATGCAGCTTTCACACGTGGTATTTGAAACTGATCTGAAGAATATCGCGGAATATATTAACAAAGCTTCTCCAGTTATAGCTTAGGAGAATGAAGGCATTCTGCTTGATGCTGTTTCTGCTTTAGAGTCAGTCCATAGTTGGGAGTGTAAATACATTCCTAGATTATGTAATAAAGTAGCTGATAAACTAGCTAAATTTAGTAGGAAATTTAGAGTGTCCAAAGTTTGGTTAAATGATCCTCCTAATATCATAGAGGAACAACTATTGTTAGACGGCTTAAATCCTTTGGCTTAATAAAATTTCAATTGTTGGTAGCAAAAAAACAAAAAGCGGCTCATGCCAACATTAAATGCTTTTCCTTTTTTCTCCTTTAGTTGTAAGTATCTAATTTAGATAATTAATAGGTGGAAAATCATTTTTACTAGGGGGAAAGCTGACTTCAGCCCAGGATATTTTACTAGAGGGAAAGCTGACTTCAGTCCAGGATATTTGACTTCCAGTCATCATTGGGTGGATTTAAAATTAGCTTTTCCCCTTTCAAAAATTACTTTTGTTAATCACGTATTAGCAAACCCTAGACATCATCTAAATACTGATATTATTAGTTTGATCCCGACTGTGAAGTACTAAAACGGAATTAAACTATCATATGCAGTTGTTTGAGGTAGAAGCAGAAGAAAAGGAACACGATGCAGAAATACTACAAATCAAATGGTTATACAATCTATTAATTTATTGATTAGAAATGCAACTTACACTATTTTTCGTATATTTTGTTAAGGTTCTTGATCATAAGAATTAGGTTCAAGTTGTTGATATTGGATGTGAACGCAATTTGATTTTTGTTTTTTCTGGTGAATCATATGGCCACAATAGCGTCTGCAACGCAACTTTCTCCCATATATCTTAGGTTCGGAGTGACCTTCTTTTGAAAATACATTGAATTCACCTGGAAGTATAGCATTGTTGATTCGTATTATTTTTTGATAGCATTACTTTAAATATATAATGATCAAGGGTCTTGCATGTGGGAGCTTTTCTTTTGTGCCTTAGCTTGTATTATCAATAAGAGCTGATTTGTAGAAAGTACGAAATTATGTGGATTTTGACATCTACGAACTTTTTTAACGTAAGAGCTCCTGATGCTTTTAAAGACCATTTGTAAGTTGAACTTCAAGTAAATGTTCGTTGTTTAAGCACTTCTTGGATATAAGAAGAATGTCTTCTATGAAGCCGAACAATGCAAAGTGTGTAGTCGAACCAGTTTCATTGCAACACCTGCATCATCCAGACAATCAACACCCTCCTCCAGTACGTCCTGTTTGAGTATAACCTTGCACAAATAACTTAACGAAGTTCTCATGTCATCCGCACGTTTCAAGGATGATAGGAATCTAAACTCCAATAAAATTAAAATTTAGGGGGAAAGCTTATTATCAACGAAAATGATGCATTCACTGAAGAAGAGCACCGAGCTCAGCACCTGCCCACTCCTGCCCCACTCCCTATCCCAATGTTCAAAGCCATTCCAGGACTGTCAGATTTCCCCGCAGTGCATTACTCGGTCTCTTCTTCGGTGTGTGTAGCAAAGTTGTAATATCAAATCCACCCAATATTAACTAGAACTCAAATATCCTAGACCGAGTCAGTTTTCCCTCTAGTAAAATTGGATTTCCCCCTATTAATTATCCTAATTTAGGAATAAGGCTTTTTCTAAAGCAATTCTGTGGCCCTTGAAGCATTCCTAAACGAGGTTTACAGTGGGTTACGATGAAAAATATCATACTACACCAAATGCATCACTCTACCATGCTTTCGACTTCGTCAGGGCCCAACACATGGTCTAGTACACTCTCCTATTCTAAATTTAGTGAGACTGAACCCCTTTATGCTTGCCAGTAGTGGAATTTATTCTTTTAAATTTTAATGGTAATAAAGGAAGGTAGAGCCCAAATGAAGAGACATGGAAAGCAAAACAAATTCAAGATGCAGAAGTAATCCATCAATTGAGGAACAACTACTTATATCTACTTATCTCCATTAGCAAGTATTTTAATACTCCAACTTTAAGCATGAAATGGACATGACATCATCCACATGTATGGATTCTGACGTAAGATGTATAAAAAGATTGTCGAAAAGAATAACTTTTGCATTATTTTATGGCTGTACTAGAAGGTTTAGCATCAAACTAGAAAATGTGTTTCATGAGTGTACTTCCTTTTCTCATTCACCTCACAAGTCAGTAATAAAACGTACGAGAACTTGCTAGATTGAGAAACAATTAGCTATACATGGACACAACTCCTCGATCTCATTCAACTCCTCCGTGGATGAGATTGAGGAGTTTCAATCTTTCTCATCTACCCCTGTCGGACCCCAACCAATTTCTGTTCCAATTCTCTGCGAGAATAATATTTCTCTTGTAGGGGCGAAATATCGCACAAGACATAGCTTAACTTCGCCCCAGATAAGACAGCCCTAAATATGAAGCCCAACGATAAACAAAGATCAAGGCGAAGAATAGAAGCGCGATGACAAAGAAAGAGTGCGAAGAAACAATTACACAACAAACATGGAGCGAAGATCAGTCCAAAAGGAGCAGCACGAAAGACATGGCAAGTAGCGCGAAGGACGGCGACATCTTCCCAAAGCCTGGCGAATAAGACAATCTGAAATCAGATCAACCAACAGAGATCTTGCATGTGATCCTCAGTTGTCTTCTACTAGCCATATTGGCCTATATAAGGGTTCAAAAATGATAGAGAGAAAGAGGATCGAAGAAGAGAGAAAAACCAAAAAACCACTTAGAGAATAGTGAGATCATCTCTTAGAATTTGATATTCATCTTACATTCCTCCATTGTTGTATTTAAGTTTATAGTGAAATCATTGTAAGAAGATCCATATGTCCAATACAAAGTGTTTGTGAAGGTCATTCTAGTGTCAAAATAGTGAATAATATCATTAATGTTTGAGTTGATCCTTAAGACTTAAGCTTTGTATTATTATCATTATAAATGGGTGTAGTTATGTGATTTTACGTAACTACATTTTGGCGCTAGAAATAGGGAGGATTTATCCTCACATGCTAGCTAACATCTAGAAAGCGTCATCTTTCGAAGTTTGTTTGTTGTCCTCATTACCACGATCTTTTTCCTTCTCATCATCATTCCCTGATCATTATGAAAATTTGTTGATTGAGTATTTGAAAACTATCATTATTATTATCATTATCTCTGCTCTACGTTGCTTTCATTTCATCCGTTCCATCATGAGGTTTTGATAAAATATCATCACCGTCTCATTTGAAAAGTTTCTACTGAGAAAATCTTCTACTCTTCAAAAAGCTGAGCAACACTCCGTCAGACTTCTTCCTTAAGTTTCTCTGTCGGTAACCAAAAGTCAAACCAAAACTCGTTCACTTACATTCATCGCCAATAGGATGGTGCGAATAGCCTCAAGAGCAGCACATGTCATCGCTACACGAAGATGTAACAGAGTTGCAAACAGGAGGGGAACGAGAGATGAAGAAGAAACTTCAGCTACCGGAGAAAGAAGAGGTCTAGTGCGACACAACTGTAACCGAAGCTTAATCTCCATCATAGAGACAGACCAGCAGAACCACGATGTTGTCGCCCAAAACCCAACACAAAAAAATGACAACGGAGAGAGAGTCATCTATGAAGAGGCTGTTGTACACACAACTGACACTAAAACAATGGAGGAGGAGAACCCAGCGACACAAAATAGAGGCAAAAATACGAGTAATGAGGACCATTTGACCGATTAAATGAAGACATACAAACGCGAACTCATACTGGAGAAACAGAAACTCAGACGAGTAGGAGTTCGTCAAGGCGAAGGAGAGAACGACATAATGGAGCTAGAGAGGTACAAAATAACCATGCATAGTATGAAAAAGAAGTACGCAAAAGAAAAAATGCGCGCGACATAGAAAGAAGGTTGCAAGAGCGAATAGAAAGAAGAAGGAATCGGAGAAGGAGAGAAAGCCCATAACATGAAGCACAGAGATATGATAGCGGGAGGGGAAGTAGCTCAGAACGCGAAATCCAGAGATGCAGGAGAGAAACAAGTTTGGACAGAGAAACAAGAAGGGCAATAGATAGAAATACGGTAGAGCAAAGAAGATTGGAGGCGGCAGTAGAGCCATTACCAAGGGAGATGGGACAAATTTATGCAAATCAAGCTATACTCCGACAGCTTGAAGAACTTAAGGACGCAATGAAAAACAACACTGATGAGGAGGAGGAAAAATGAAACTAGCAGAGGCTATAGAGGAAGCAGAGCGATCCCCGTTTTCGCGAGAAATACTACAAGCACCTATTCCCGCCAAGTGTACTCTGCCTACATTCTCCAGTATCTTTGACGGAATAGGAAACGCGGTGCAACACATGAAAGTCTACAATCTCACAATAATGTCATGGGCCCAGCACCAAGCGGTGCTATGCAAGTATTTTCCTGTTAGCCTGGCAGGGGAGGCCTCATTATGGTTTGATAGGCTATGTGAAGGATCAGTAACCTCATTCACACAACTGCAGAGGCTATTCTAGGGAAACTACATAACCAGCAACCGGGCGAAGACAAGGATTGAAAATGCGTTCAACCTAAGAAAAGCGCACGGAGAAAGTCTGCGAAGTCTAACCACGCGATGGAGGACCATGTGTAGTAAATCAGCCGGGAAATATCAGAACAACATCTGATCCTCGCCTTTGTCAATGATTTATACGCAACTGATCTCCTGTACATAGAAATATTTTTACACAGACACGAAATTGATATGCACTAGAAGAAAAGCAGAGGGAAATGGAAACCAACCTAACCGCCATCACTGCTGCGAAATGAGGAAGTGCGATACTTGTACCTCGAATAGCAGGAAACGTCAAAAATACCCCCAGCATCGAACGGGGAAAGTCAGCTAAAGAAAGTACCGCGAAAGAGGTAGCTTTATCAGGCAAGGATGAAGAATGGTTCCGAAGAGAATATGGGGATAAGGCACACGCGTATAATTACCCCGCAAGGAGGCACGAAAATCAGGGGGAAAGATTCAACAACGATTGGAGGACAGGGTATAAAAAGAACCAAATATTCAAGCAAAGACCATACTACCCACCATTTTATGACGTGAAGCTTCCTAGGATAAACACCCCAATAGAAAAAATCTGGGAGACTGTCATGCTAACCGAAGAGATACCATTACCAGGGAATATAGGGCGAGAACCCTCTCAAGGAGGAAGAAGTGGTGAATTTTGTGCGTATCACCGGTTCCATGGCCACAGTACCACGAGATGTAGAAATGTGCGAAAGCTGTTGTTAGAATTAATTGAGAAAAGAAAATTGAACCGATTTCTGGATGATCGCGAATTACCAAGAGCACCACCACGACTACCAGCAGTCGTACATCGCATCGAAATCGGCCAGAACTCAAGGCAGATAAATTCAATTATACATTCTTCCAAAGACATCAACGACTTTCATGACAACGTCTTAAGCCGAGTGTAGAAAAGAGACTGCAATGGTGAAGAAATACATCTGGTAACAAAAATTCGATCACTCGAGGAGTGGCAAAAGAAACCGATTTCATTCACAACAGAAGACATACCAACAGGGGGAGGAATGCATTCTGATCCATTAGTAGTCACCATGACTATGCTGCCACACTCTAAGTGGGAAAAAGATGAAGAAGAGAAAAGGTGACCATGGGCCATAAACAAGATTATAGTGGACACGGGGAGCTCAGTTGATATTTTGTTCTATCACGCCTTCAGAACCATGGGATACTGCAACTCAGACATGATCTCTTCCACATATACAATCTACAGATTCAACAGTGTTGTATCAAGGAAAAAGGGCGAGATTATTATGGTCATCCCCGCGGGAACTATGGAGACAGTCGTCACATTTTGTGTGGTAAATGTAGAGTCGCCATACAATGCCATCATAGGGAGGCTATGGATCCACGGATTAATGGGAGTCGCGGCAATATATCAAAGGCGAATCCGGTTCCCCATGCCAACTGGCATACGAGAGATCATAGGGGATTGTACCAGTGCGAAGAGATGCAATGAACTAAATGTAAAGCAATATGAGGGAAAGGCAAAATTAAAGGAAAAACAGAGGCGAAATGTGAAGGATGACAAACTGGCGGAAAGGCTAATGATCAATATGATAACTGAAGAAGGAAAAGGCCGCGTAAAGGAGAAGAGAGTCAAAACAAAAATCTTAGGCGAAATGCAGAGGAGAAAAATCAAGCTCAACGCGTTATGATGAACGCGAACCCGCGACAATATAAGAAGATATAAAGATTCGGTGAAGTAAGAGCATATCGCAAGATTAATAAGTCACGAAATTTACCCTCTAAGAAAATGATGGAGCCGGGCGAAATCATGAAACACAAGCACCTTCAAAAAACAGATACCACGTCCTCCCCAGAATTGTGGAATGCATTCATAAGCACGCATGCACAACTGAACTTACTCAAAATATGGAAAAATACATTATTTAAGCTGAGGGGAGATCAGGGCCAGAGCTTGGTAGACTTGGTAACGAGATGGGAGGCACAGTACAAAATGACCTCTAATTGCACTAAAAGCAATTACTCTGCCCATAATGAAAGAAAGGAGGGATCGCAGATCACAAACAAAGAACCGAAATTGATCTCACAAAAGCAATGACTGAAGGCGAAAGCAAGGATATACATCGTACAAAAGTTACCATCTAAAAGATATGTACGATGACGAAATTATGTAACGGAGAAAGCAAGTTATGTACCAACCAAAGAAACATTAATATGAAGATAAGTTCTTTTTATACACGAGCAAGCCAAAGGAGAAAAAAAGTTCACACCGAATTTCTCGTAAGACCTCAATAGGGGGAAGCAAGTCACTATTTAAAACCTCTAACTAGGGAGGATGGGTACCCAATTTTGGCGTATCAACTTAGTTCGCGCGTTCGTGCGACGGCGTTTTAGCACGATAACGTAAGAGGCATCAATAAGCCCTTACGCGCGTCATATTGGGAAAATCCTGGAGAAGTCACTTATATTGGGGGGAAACAAAAGCCTATCCATCGGAGGCCACTGAGAACGAACCACTCAGCGAATAAGTTCTCCGGAAAGGGGTGTAGAAACATGACTAGTGGAGTAGAAGGAGTTCCTGGATTGGATACACTTGGTCCAAAGAAACCCCACTTAGGGTGTGATTTCGTACTATAAGCAACATAGGCGAAGGGTATGAGGTCATGACAACACTGGTTGTTGAATAACTGGATGGGAGAAGCCCAACTGAAATGGTTAGGGGTGACCTTCTTGAAAGGGAAATTCAAGGTGAATATAAATGGACGACACCCTCCATTAGAGAGCTGACTGTCAAGACACCAATGTGTTGGGACTTGTACTCACGGGAGTATCTAAGACATGACATATTGTCGCAGAAATGACCTGAGGAGGTAAAAATACTAATACATTTAAGGCGAGATTGATGGCTAATCACTCGCAAGAGCACATGGAACTGAGGCAATAAGACCTAGGTGGAAGACCATACCCAAGGCGACCATAAGTCCTTTAAGTTCTCTATGTGGGGGAAGGCAATAAGACCTTACTTAGGATGCAAATAAGACCTATGAAAATCATGCGAATAATAAAGGAACGCGAAGGAAACTGAGGCAACAAAAGATCGCGCAGAGGAACGAAAGAGACACATTCTTCTCAAGCTAAGTACTACCCAACTTATGAATTAAGATATTTTTATCACCATAACATGCTAAGAATTACTTAATTACCATGCGACATACACTATATCCAATCATAACATCATAGTAAGGGTTTGTTTCGCACACATAACGTACCCCAAAACATGGCATAACCTCGTATACATGGGCGGCATAGTAAGAAACAGATTTTCGCTCTAACTTACTGCTCACATTAATCCGGTGTTCGCCCCAAACCATCAACCATATTCGTATAACATGATAGAATACTAGTCTTCCTGTGATGGTGGAAAGTAGAGGAAAGTATGGGAATACTAAAATTTATATGCTTTCCACCTCCTCAGTCAGATGCCATGAAATACGTTAAGGCTAATTTCGAATTTTTAGTACATAACAACAATAAGATTAGAATTACTTTCATAGACATTAAAGAACAGGAAAACAGGGAGTATTCAAAAGTCAAACTATGCCCCCCAAGCTTGGGAGCACCCAGATAAGCATTCAGAAAAGGAAAAAGACGTCCACGGGCCAAAAGAAAAAGAAAGGAAAACAAAAGAGTGAAATCTAAGAATCAACAACATTAGGAGTAACCGAAGGAGGGTAAGCAACTTGAGGCACAAGTGGGATAGTTTGCACCAAAGCATAAGCACCATTATCCTTGGTTTGAGAACCCCCCCCCCCCCCCCCCCCCCCCCCCCACCCCCGACAACGCCAACATTGGAAAGACCAGTCTCCTCATCATCAGCATGCTCACCTTCGGAGATGTTCGCGTTCACATCTTCATCTTCTTCATCGTCACTGATAGGAAATTGAGGACAATTCTCACGTGGAAGTCCATGCTTACCACAAACCCAGTTGACCGCGAGTTGTGTCTCTTCATTCATACGACGCTAAGTTGCCTTTGAATATTTCCTGCAAGCCTCATCCATTAAAGATTGATGTTCCTTCTCCAGCTTCTCCTTTGACCTTCACAAATCATCCCGTTCTTGCGTAAGATCAGACACCATACGCGAAACTGTGGAAAATTGCTGAGAAGCAGAATCTCGCGCCTTGATGGATTCCTCCAACTTCCACTTAGCAAGGCGATTTCTTGTTGAAACGACTATGTCAAACAAAAATAAAAAAGCAAGTCAGAAGGACATCGCTTAAATAAACACATAAAACTGTGGAAGAAATTATAGTAGCCTTCGCGACTACCTTCTTTATGCGAAACAACTACACAAAGGTCACGTGAAACTACAAGTGGACAAGTAACATCTTGAAGTAACCGCAAATCTTCTAGTTCCTTATCTCTACATCGACAAGCTTCATCCCTCTCTACTTATAACTTTACCAACTTTGACACTAAGTCATCAGACACACCCTTCTGAGATTGAAGAGATTTCTCTAACAAACTACGGTCCTATAATACGCGCCGTCAAAAGAAAGATTATTATCTCTCAAACCGCGGTTGTCATCAAACAAATTTCGATTTTCGTCAAGAAGGGAGCGATTAACCATATTAGATACCTCAAGAGCTCTGGCGAGTTGACCTGATACGAAGCAATGTTGATCCGACCGAGAACGCCAACCAGAATTTTCAATTTGTAGCCCCACAATTTTCTCGTGTAAGCACAAACGACCATTCTCCAGAAGAGCAATTTGGGTCTTCAGTGCGACACACTCATCTATAGCATCTTTCACGACGAATTAGAATTCATACCGCTTGGACGTACGTTTTCGGTTTAAAGCTTAAGTACGAAAAACCTAAGATAAAGAAGGGCGTCGCAAAATTAAAACATGCACAAAAGATGTAAATTTCGTAGAATCTCACCTTTAAGCTCTTCATTCTTCGCACGAAGCTTAGCAATATCATTTGCTCCAGAAGACAGATCAGATACGTGCTCTCTCAATTTATCAATAATTTGTTCAGACTTCCAGAGCTCATCAGTTTGAACCAGACAACGGCGAAATTCCTGCGAATACGAAAAATTCAGGGCCATGATCGACAGAGAAGAGAGTAAAAACCAACTTGAGAAAAACTTACCTCTGATTCAATGGCGATAAGTTTATCGCGCTTGGACAATTGGGATGACTCAGAATCAACCTTGGGAGGCGACATACCAAGCGCGATAGAAGTTAACCCAGACTACTGCGATGTTTCAACAGCCGCATTAGCCACCACATTATCAGATACCTGCTCATCTTTCACAACACCAACATCGAGGGAAGAACAAGTTGTTGTCACTGTAGCACCTTCGTAAACACGATCAGGAGAAAGTGTAGATAGAGGTATAGGGGAAACGCTGGTAGTCAGCTCACGCTTTGTTTGTGCGATAGTATCCAGTGACATCAGCGTCAAGGGACTCACCACGCGCACAAGAGCCCTGTCGCGTGAATCTCTTTTCTTTTGGGATGAATCCCCTTTACCTAGAGAAAGTTTCCGTTTCAGGGACCCCTTTTTCGTCACCCTCTTCCAATCACCAGTAGGATTCACCATAGGTTTGGATAAGTTTCGCCTGAGGCAACAGATTAAAGTATGGGAATACTAAAAGTAAACAAAATACCAAGAACACTGACAGTAGCAGAAACAATAGGAATAAGAAAAACCCGAACAACGCAGTCGGATCCTTAAAAACTCAAGAAAGATAAAGATACTTACTGGGGAGATGATTCGTTAGAAGAAGGGATAGCGGATTGATTCGACATGATGATGAATCTTTCAAACAGACGGATTTAATGAAAACAAGCTCTGTCGAAGTATAGAAAAAGAAATAAGGTAAAGAAGACGAATCTCTCTCTCTCTCTCTCTTCGAAGGTATTTATTGAAACAGGCGAACCGGATGTCGTAGTAACCGGTCAAGAATTGAAGCCTCGATGTGTCAATCGAGAAAAGATGAAGATACTGCACGTGGATATAATCATACGGAAAAACCGGAGAGATGTCGGGATAAAAAAGGCAAAAAGTCACAAACGTGAAGTTTGGATTCTCGCATTATTCCACTTACAGAATAACATCTCCCTAGATAAGACATCCCTAAACACAAAGCCACAACGATAATCAAAGATCAAGGCGAAGAATAGAAGCGCGATGACAAAGAAAGAGTGCGAATAAACAATTACACTACAAACACGAAACGAAAATCAGTCCAAAAGAAGCAGCACGAAAGACATGGAAAGTAGCGCGAAGGACAACGACATCTTCCCAAAGCCTGTCGAATAAGACAAACTGAAATCAGATCAGCCAGCAGAGATCTTGCATGTGATCCTCAGTTGTCTTCTACTAGCCATATTGGCCTATATAAGGGTTCAAAAATGATAGAGAGAGAAAGAGGATTGAAGAAGAGAGAAGAACCAAAAAACCACTTAGAGAATAATGAGATCATCTCATAGAATATGATATTCATCTTACATTCCTCCATTGTTGTATTTAAGTTTATAGTGAAATCATTGTAAGAAGATCCATATGTCCAATACAAAGTGTTTGTGAAGGTCATTCTAGTGTCAAAATAGTGAATAATATCATTAATGTTTGAGTTGATCCTTATGACTTAAGCTTTGTGTTATTATCATTATAAATGGGTGTAGTTATGTGATTTTACGCAACTACATTTTGGCGCTAGAAACAGGGAGGATTTATCCTCACCTGCTAGCTACCAGCTAGAAAGCGTCATCTTTCAAAGTTTGTTTGTTGTCCTCATTACCACCATCTTTTTCCTGCTCATCATCATTCCCTGATCATTATGAAAATTTGGTGATTGAGTATTTGAAAACTATCATTATTATTATCATTATCTCTGCTCTATGTTGCTTTCATTTCCTCCGGTCCATCATGAGGTTTTGATAAAATATCATCACCATCTCATTTGAAAAGTTTCTGCTGAGAAAATCTTTTACTCTTCAAAAAGCTGAGCAACACTCCGTCAGACTTCTTCCTTAAGTTTCTCTGTCAGTAACCAAAAGTCAAACCAAAACTCGTTCACTTACATTCATCGCCAACAGGATGGTGCGAATAGCCTCAAGAGCATCACATGTCATCGCTACACGAAGAAGTAACAGATTGGCAAACAGTAGGGAAACGACAGATGAAGAAGAAACTTCAGCTACCGGAGAAAGAAGAGGTCTAGTGCGACACAACTGTAACCGAAGATTACTCTCCATCATAGAGACAGACCAGCAGAACCACGATGTTGTCGCCCAAAACCCAACACAACAAAATGACAACGCAGAGAGAGTAATTTATGAAGAGGGTGTTGTACACACCACTGACACCGAAACAATGGAGAAGGAGAACCCAGCGACACAAAATAGAGGCGAAAATCCGAGTAATGAGGACCATTTGACCATCCAGCAGCTAAGGTAACGTCTTTCACAAGATAGGCGAATTGAAAGAGAACTGAGGCAAGGACTCGAAAGAAGCAGAGCAAGAGATGCAGAGCTGGCAGAAGAAGAGAGAAGAACCAAAAAACCACTTAGAGAATAGTGAGATCATCTCTTAGAATATGATATTCATCTTACATTCCTCCATTGTTGTATTTAAGTTTATAGTGAAATCATTGTTAAGAAGATCCATATGTCCATTACAAAGTGTTTGTGAAGGTCATTCTAGTGTCAGAATAGTGAATAATATCATTAATGTTTGAGTTGATCCTTATGACTTAAGCTTTTTGTTATTATAATTATAAACGGGTGTAGTTGTGTGATTTTACGCAACTACATCTCTACGTGTAAATGAAATTGTATCTACTTCTGTCGTGCCTTCTTTGCCATCTTTGGATCGTTGTTCCCCCAATTCTTCTCCTTCAGCTAAATTTTTCACCGATGCTCTGGTGGATAAAGAAAAAGAAGTAGTGGTTATTCAATATATGAAATCTAGGTTTCATCCAGCTATTCATAAGATGATGATGGTGAGTGAAGTGCAAGGAATGGGGTTTAAAAATGAGGTAGACGATCTGATTCGTATGCTTATAAAGACGGCAGTCACGAATCCTAATGCTTTTAAATTCGAATGCAGGGAGGTTGTGGAATCAACCTAGGTATCTTTATCGTTTTTTCTTTGGGTTTTTGAATTGTTTACCAATGCTTAAAATTATTACTTGGAATGTTAAGAGTCTTAGGTCTCCTAAACGTGGAGGAAGAGTGAAAAATTGGATCTCTATCAATAAGCCTGACATTGTTTTTTTTTCAGGAATATCTTTCGAATTCTTGTAATGAATCAATTGTTAGGCAGATTTGGGGTCCTGGGTGTATGGATTGGACATCCTTAGATGCAATTGGTCATTCGGGTGGGGTTTTAATCATCTGGAATACAAAAATTGTTTCTTTGGAGAGTTATATTATAGGTACATACTCAGTTAATATCCAGTTTAAGAATTGCTTTGATAACTTCTCTTGGATTCTTTCTGGTGTTTATGGTCCTTGTTCGGTGATGGAAAGGAAGTTTTTATGGAAGGAGCTAAAGCTTATGAACTGTATCTGGGAACTGCCTTGGTGCGTTTATGGTGACTTCAATGAAGTTAGATTCATGAGGGAGCGTAAAGATTGCACAAGGATTTCGAGGGGAATGAAAGACTTTTAACAAGTTCTGCGACGAGTTTTAGCTTATTCATCTGCCATTGTCGGGAGGTAAATTCAATTGGACTACCACTGCGAACAACCAGCCTAAAAGTTTGATTGATAGATTTCTCATTAATTCTGCGTGGGAAGATAATTATCCTTCTATTGCGGTGTCTGCTCTGACTAAGCCTTTTTCAGACCATAAACCAATTTGTCTGTCTTGTGATTTGGAAGATTGGGGACCTCTGCCATTTAGATGTGAAGCAATGTGGTTCCTTGATCCCACCTTGATGCCGCTCATGAAAGAGTGGTGGAACTGTTTTCATTTTGTTGGCTCTCCGGGGTTTGTTCTCTCTAAAAAGCTTATGGCTTTAAAACCATAGCTAAAGCGCTGGAATAAAGAAGTTTTTTGGAGAATTGAAAGGAAATGTGAAAAAGCTTCACTTGATATTGCTATCCTTGACCATCTAGGCGATGATGAGGTTCTCTCTACTCCTCAAGTGTGTGAGATAAATACTAAGAAATTGGAATTTGAATCTCTTTCTGATATGAAGTATCTTCATTAGTTGGGAAAGTCAAGAATGCAGTGGAAAGAAGATGGGGACAAAAATACTAAGTTCTTTCATAGAATAACCAAGTCTTGAAGAAGACGCAATACTTTTGCTAAGCTTAAAATTTAAGACTCTTGGGTTGAAGACAAGCAAATGATTAAGGATAACATTGTGAACCATTTTCAAAATCGATTTGCTTGTTCCGAAGACTATAGGGATGATTTTAGTGGTATGAATCTTAATTCTATTGATGCAACTGAAAAGGCTTTGTTGGAGATTGTTAGAGCATAGCTCGGTTGAACCCACCAAGCGTTGGTATGTCAATTTTGTTTGTCATATTTTAGTGAATCAAAACCCATTTAAAGAGTCGCTTGATTATTTACTAAAGTCAACTTCGTATAGGTTAGCTAGAAAGTTACTAGGATATGAGACTTACAAGTATTACGTGAAGACTTGAAGAATGTGAAGAAGTAAAGAGCTACATCGACAACATCATCCTTCCTCTTGAGGTTAGTAATATTTGACTTGAGCTGTTTCATTCCTAACGTATCTTTCAAGTCGTGCATATTGAAAACATAACTGCGAAGCTGTGAATGATTATACTCTAGTTAGACATAGTATTAAGGAATTACAATACGAAGTATAACGTCTATCTTTTGAACTTCGTATATAATACATTGATGATAGACACATTTATGTGTCTATTTTCATCTCTATTGTGTATAATGTTAGTACCCATATTTGTACTTATTTTTGTATTTTATCTCTTTGTAGGTGTTTTTTGGAGAAATAAGCTTTTGCGGCGAAATTGGCTCGAAAAGTTTATAAATGCAACCCAAGGGACGAGTGTTATGCGGACTCCAACAACGGATAAGGGGCGACCATTGGATAAGGGGTAACCTTTCCCCTTCACGTTCATATTCTGAATTTGAACGTGATTTGGAGGAGTTTAAGGTCGATTAGACCTCTGATTTTCATAGGGTAGACTCCTTATGGGTCTAGGAATCTAACATGTGTGTTGAAATCGATTAAACTGGGCTCAATCGACGGGTTTTGATCTCAACAGCAAAATATGAAAAGTCACGTGTGTGACCGATTTGAGGAAATTTTAGAGAGATTAAAGGAAAGATTTTCTTCCCAAAGCTTAATATATATCTAAGTAAGAGTTTAGAATCAAAAGGAAAGCCCAGATATGCGTGGAAATTCTAAAACAAGAAATTGCCGCAACTTTGACGTGAAGAGAAAGAAAGAGATTTCGGAAGATTTTGGAGAGATTTAATCGCTCTTTTTGATATAAATAGATTTGTTGGGTCATATAGAAGGGGTGTCGAGAGTTTGGGGGGCTGAGAAGGGCTGACGAGTGAGAAATCAAGACGAACAGAAAGCTACCTGCTGCTGTTTTCTGCTGGTGCGGAGCTCAAGAACACGAAGAACATAAGACGCACACGGAACAGACGCGAAGAACACGAAGAACTTCGACCCACATCGAACCGTCGCAGAAGCAGTCTTATATTCAACTACAGAAAGCTGTTATCGTTTTTGACTGTCTTTGCTTAATACTTTCAGCGACCATTACCTTCCTTACAACAAGCTTTCGGTAACTATAGCTCGTCCTTTCTAATAAAAACACCTTATTTGATCAATGAAATCAACTTTTGAGCATATTTCTAATATGAGGAGCTAAACCCCTTAGCCGAGGCAACGGAGGAAGCCATTGTTCCATGAAAAGTGGTATATTTCTATTTTAATTATTTTTTCAATCTTTTACATGATTATTTGCATAGAACTAATTTTGGAAAATTGATTTTTATTGAGTAGTTGTGAATTGTTTCTATGGAACATGCTAGGTTTTAAAACTTTTGATGTTTCATGCTTGATGTTTACAATTGTTACTTCAAAAATCAATTAGAGGCAATAAATTAGAATCACTTTAAAAACAAGAATTGCATGAATATTGATTAGATTGTATCACTTAATTGGTCAATGGTGGAATCCAAAGTCTCGGTGTCTTTTTATAATTTGATACAATTTTATTTGAGTTATTTAATTTAATTTAAGTCTAAAAAAAATCCTTCACAAGTCTAAGAGTTCGAATCATTTTTACTACAACTACAAAACACATCAATCGACATAATCGTATGAATGCTATTGTGATTATGTATGGGTATGGGTGAATATTTCGTCTTAGGAAACAATGTTTTACATTCGTTTAAAGGAAGTAAATTCATAAACTTGTTTTGTGAATCGAAAGGGAAATCGCTAGGATTATAGGTATTGTTATTTATTGCATATCTTTGCCCTCATTGCATATCTTTGAGAATATTCGGTTTTGGAAATTCCTTGGTGTCCAAACTTCCTTTGTCTATAAATACTGAAGTTTGCATTTCTAGCAAACTAATCCTCAGAGCCAGAAAAACTACCTGGTTGTGTTGTTACTGGTGGAGCTGCCTATTCGGAGAGGAAAGTAACCTAATTAGGCGAAATCTCTTACGGCCTCTCGGTTGAAAGACTTCTTTGGGATTGAGAATCTCTATTAGTAGCGTTGGTTTGAAACTAGATAATTGCAGTTTATTTTTAGTTTTCGATTGATGTGATTGACTAACGGTTGTTGAACTTTGATTGCACCTAGTTTGTTTATGCTTGAGAATCTTCTCTTCTGATATAAGATTCACTCAAACTAGATCCAAGTTTCGACGTGAGATCTTTAGACTGTTTGTAGATATAAAGACGTCTTGTGATAATACATTGTTAACAGACTCCGTTCTATGTGTGATTGATCACAAGAGATTCAAATTGTTTGTGTGCAAGTGTTTATTGAAGATCTAAGAAGATTTGAAGACAAAGAAGATATTTGGGTTCATAATCTTTAGTGTGCCCAAAACTTATTTTGGCTGGAAAGGGATCCAACTATAATCGGTTTATCTTTGTGATAATCTTGATTGATTAGTTGAGTAGATCGGCATCAATACGTTTCTTTTTGATTAAAAGTATTGATTGCAAAATCTAAACAATTACTTTGGTAGTTGTTATTGGATAGATCTAAGAACCTGACAAATGAGTTTATTGGGATAAACGGAAGAGCCTTTTGTCAAACTCATATCACGTTGTTTGAAAAGAGTTGTTACCGAACAGATTTGTTGTTCCTTTACTGTTTGGAATACGAACCAAAGGAATTGTTCCAAGTGCATGACTTATTGCAAGTTGGAGGCGCAGGGTTACAGAGGGACACAAGGTGAACTATAGGTTTAGTTGCTTGGTCTCAACTATACGAAGTTGGTTTGATTTTATATAGCGTCTTAATTCTGAGAGTATTCAAAATCTTGTTGTGTCTTTTACTTTTCTATTTCCGCAATTATAATTGTTTTATTATAATTAGAAGTAAAATACACAAACGTTAATTCCTATTTACTTGCTAGCAAACCTATTGTGTTTGGTTAAGTCCGAACCTATTATCAACTAAACATACTTCGTTGTTGTATTGTCTCGATCTTATATCCATAGTCAATCACACAAGTTATCTTGTTGTCGTATTGTCTCGATCTTGTATCCATAGACGATCACACGAAGTGTGAACCGATTAGTTGTATTGTCTCGACTCAGTCCATAGCAAATCACTTTCGGAGAAAGGACTTATAGGTGGAAAAGTTTTAGATTGAGGTATATTTAGGTACCCTCGTCTTTTCAATTAGTATCAGAGCAGGCAAACACGAAAAGATCTAACAATCTGTGTTTGGTGCGATCAGACCTATAAGATATGAGTCAAAATAAGAAAAGAAAAGCTAAACTTATGAAGAACTCAGTTAACATATGTCAAGATAATGAGAATTAGATCTCAGAGAAGGACAATGGAAATTGGTCTCATAAGTCTTTTCGAAAATCAAAGAAAAAGTTTATGACTAATGACTAGATTGCGAATCAGGTTCCTGATCAGAAAAGAATGAATCTGAAACTTAAGAAACATGTTTCGGATCAGACTCCAATCTCTAGTGAAAAATCGTTTGTTTGCAATTGTGAAAAGAGATTAAATTCACTTTCCTGCCCAAGTTTTGAATTTCGTAAAGTGTTAGAAAGAATTTTCAAAAATGTTGAAAACTTTTCAGAAAAGGGAAAAACCATTGACAGTCTAGGTGATGTCCTAGAACTTATTGTTCAATTGAATGTAAGAATTTGTGAAGGAAAGCGAGAAACACTCAGTCTTCAAAATAATCTGGTAGATTATGTGGAACAAAAATTGGCTCTATGCAATAAAGTTCATCAACAGACTACAGAGTGTGAAATTCTTACACAATCGCTTGAGCATTAACAAATAAGGAATAAGATCCTTATTGAAGATCTTCTTAAAGAGACACGTCGGAAGGTATATCTAGACAAGTGTTTAGAAAAATATTTCCAACAAGGAATGAACACCTTAAGACGACATATAGAATGTCTTGAACAAAAGGCATCTGCAATCTGTCGGATGGCAGATCTAGACCACACGGGTTCAAGTTCAAGGAACATACCATCCTGGGAACAAGATGTAATCAAGGATATAGCATCTCGCAATATTCCTAATGAAGAGAATGGATTCAAAACCCACACAAGGGATCATGATAATGTCCCCAAAAATAAGGAGGAAGAAATTCCTCAAATGGTATTTAGTGAGGAATATCCTCACCCCAACGCTTAATTGTGTTGGAATGTGCATCCTTACAAGGACCAATCTTATGATGTAAGGAAGCACACATATCTGGGCTATCTGTATCCTGTCAATAATCTCTTATTCAACATAGAGAGTTTACACAATCTACCTGAAGATGTTAAATCTGTCTCCTTGTGTAGAAAAGCTTTCTTACAAACAACTTGTGTAAACAGGATAAGTTTCCCTATCTAAAGCAGTTTTAGATACGTGATCAAGAAGGTTGATTCTCTCTAAAGAATCTTTGTGATTGTCTGACAAATTAGATGCGAAAATCTTTTCAATTCTTGTCAGAAATATTTATTTAAGGATGACTCCTATGTTTGGAATGTGTTAAATGTTTTTCGAATATATGAACTCATATTATTTGAGAACCTATGGTAACAGGATGTATCCTCAAACCAGATCTCAAGCAAAACTTATGAAAGCCTTGAGTGGAATGACTTCTAAGGAAACTGTTCATCTTGATGATACCTTCAATAAATCTGGTTGTGAATATATATAGAAAATGAAAAGGAAGATATGACTCATCTCCTTGTCCAAAACAGTTTGGATGCTAAGATTGATATTATCAATCTACGACAAGTCCTCCTCAGTACCATTGAAACTCATCATAGACAGGAAACACTACTAAGAACTGTTATCCGTAACCAAAGAAAGCTGATTAAACTTGGAATTGGTAACAGGGAGTATGCTCGGAATATTAATCGGAAGGTTAATGCTTTATCCTGTGAACATAATCAAGGTACTGTGTGCAGAATCCGAGATATCAGTCGTGATGCTGTTTATGAAGATCCTGAAAATTTTGAGGAAATTGAAGATGATCTTTGGAAAATCTGTTGAAAAATAGACATCTTTTTTTTTTTTTTTTTTCAATAATCTGTATAAGGTCTATTATGAATAAAACTATTATTTATGAATAAAATTATTAGTCTATAATTTTTCTTGTGATAGTTTTCGATTACATAGCCTGTGCTTGAATGCTTTATTTTATTGCTATGTATGTTTATGGGATGTTTTATTTCGGTTTTCATTGACCTTAATATTCGATCTCATATTGTGTGAACCCTTATGGTTTGGGTGACTTTTTGATTTAGCGGGATTGAGTTCTAGCCCATGTTGGTAGGCTTTATTAAAGGATCATGAGGGGTTCTGATTAAAACAATATATGAAAAAGTCACAATATATTGAATCGTTTTGGTTTAGCATAAAAGCATATGTGTTTCGAGGTTTCAACTTTTGCATTGCAATAGTTAAAACCGGTTTTCAACCTTTCTCTGGTAAAGGTTGGTCTTTGTTGTCGTTCTTTTGTCTTGCGAGAGGATGACAACAAAATGGGGGAGAGTTCTATCTTGAACTGGCGCTTAATGATATATCTTTCTGGGGTGAAATGGATGCGTAACTTGAGGTAACGAATTTGTTAGTTAATCGTTTTCCTGTTTAAGAAAAGCCTGATTTTATTGCATATATTTATTGCTTTTGCTTAACAAAATTTCGGTACAATTGATGTTTTATTCCATTATTTGTGTACGGATGTGTGTGTGATTCAATTGTCTCCGGTTAAGAAAAACTATTGATATCTTGCTTTATTGTTTGGTATCAATTGTTTAGGCTTACAAAATTTTGGTGCTATTGCTGTGCTATAATGTCTATGTTTATTTCAATTGCTTCCGGTTGAGGTAAATGATTATACAAGTTGATTTATTTGGTTTGTATGGATTGTTTATGGATTAACAAAAGAGTTTTCGGGATCAATTGTTTAGTCCAATTAGATTCCGAATAAGAGAAACTAAGTTAATTCTGATCTTAGTTAGACTTATCAAAGTGAAGGTTTCGGTTATTCAAGTCTAATCGAATGCCATAACAAGAAATGCTAGTTAACTAACCTAGTACTTGTCTTGTTAAAAAGTGAAAGGTCTAAGTTATTGATCAGAATAATTAGAACATGATGAGAAAAATAGAGATAATTCTATCTTTATTTTGGTCTTATCGAACAAGCGATTGAATTTGTACAATCGGTTTAGCAAAAGAACTAAGATGTTAGTCAATTTTTGATTTGCTAAACTATTAGGGAAAATTGCTTCGGGAAATTGTTTCCTAGGTAACATATCAAAACAAAATTACTTTATAGTTTCGGTTTTGATATTGGTTATCTAAAATGGTGTGTGGAACCCTCGTGCTTAACTCTTATAGGTTGCAAGTCTCTTTGTAAGATTTGTAAGATCCTTTCGGTTTGTTCTTTATTTGCTCGTACCTTTGTCATTTTGTGACAAAAAGGGGGGAGAAATATATGGAGTAAACAAGTGATTTGATATTGATTTGGTATCACTAAAGGAAAGGACAATGGTGCTTAAACGTTATATCTAACGAAAGCGAAAAGCATAGACTAAGGGGGAGTAGAATATCATATTGATACTTGTGGTTATCTTAACTACAAAGGGAATAACAAAGACGTGTGGATTGAAAATCTACCTATCTTACCTTTAGGGGGAGTATTAGCTTTGTTATTATAATGGCAACAACGGTATTTTATGGATTGAATGTATATAGGTTATTATGCTGTTGAAACTTGGAATCAAGCGTATGTGTAATGAATTCTTGTAATTTGTTTATCCATATGATGTAAGAGTTTTTTCACTAAAATTGACAAAGGGGGAGATTGTTAGAGCATAGCTCTGTTGAACCCACCAAGCGTTGGTATGTCAAGTTTGGTTGAAATATTTTAGTGAATCAAAACTCATTTAAAGAGTCGCTTGATTATTTACTAGAGTCAACTTCGTATAGGTTATCTAGAAAGTTACTAGGATATGAGACTCACAAGTATTACGTAAAGACTGGAAGAATGTGAAGAAGTAAAGAGCTACATCGACAACACCATCCTTCCTCTTGAGGTTAGTAATATTTGACTTGAACTGTTTCATTCCTAACATATCTTTCAAGTCATGCATATTGAAAACATAAATGCGAAGCTTTGAATGATTATACTCGAGTTAGACATAGTATTAAGGAATTACAATACGAAGTATAACGTCTATCTTTGGAACTTCGTATATAAGACATCGACATAATTGTATGAATGCTATTGTGATTATGTATGGGTGTGGGTGAAGATTTCGTCCTAGGAAACAATGTTTTAAATTCGTTTAAAGGAAGTAAATTCATAAACTTGTTTTGTGAATCGAAAGAGAAATCGCTAGGCTTATTTGTATTGTTATTCATCGCATATCTTTGGATTACCAATATGTGTGTTTAGTATAACTGTTCATAACTTGTTTATGTATCTTGGTAAAACTATTCACAAGGCCTGACTTTTGTATTGGTATGACTTTTATTAGTGAAACCGATCTTAAGTAATCACCTGAGATGGTAAGATCGATATCTTGAAATTGGTGTGACATAATACTAGACATTGGGTAACCGATCCTAGTAAGAGGTGTGACCGATCACAAGAGAGAGTGTAATCGATCCTTGTAAGAGTTTCAACAAGTTTTAGTAAGTTGGTGTAACCGATCCTATAACTTGGTCAACCGATCACAAGTTTTACCATAAGAAGTGGTAACCGATCCTAGTACTTAGCTAGCAATTTTATGGTAACTAGTGTAACCGATCCTAGTACCCACTTGGAGGTAGAACCGAAACTTTATGTTTAGGTAGAACCGTGAAACCCATTAATGGTGATTTGATAGGATAATCAATCACATAGTTCTTGGAAGTCAGATGAACCAATTCTAAACTTGTTTGGAAGTGTGGCAAATCGGTTCCAAGATTGTAAATATGAAAAAGGATTTATAAAGTAAAGATGTCGACATACTTTGAAAAGGTGCAATAACTCTTATCTTTTATTGTTCAAAGATATTCCTTAATAGCTAAAGGAGAATCCTGAATCGAAAAAAATTGAGAATCTTTTAATTAAGGTTTTTAGTTTATATGCTTTTAATTTCCAGCAATTAAAATGCATATCTTTAGAAAATAAAAATTGGTAATGTGCATTTACTAATTAGATATTTTCTACTGAGATTTCGGTCAATATTTGGACAGTGCAATTCCAGGAATTATGAAAACCGTTTTTTCCCTTATTGCATATCTTTGAGAATATTCGGTTTTGGAAATTCCTTGGTGTCCAAACTTTCTTTGTCTATAAATACTGAAGTTTGCATTTCTAGCAAACTAATCCTCAGAGACAGCAAAACTACCTAGTTGTGTTGTTACTGGTGGAGCCGCCTATTCGGAGAGGAAAGTAACCTAATTAGGCGAAATCTCTTACGGCCGCTCGGTTTAAAGACTTCTTTGGGATTGAGAAGCTCTATTAGTACCGTTGGTGGGAAACTAGATAATTGCAGTTTATTATTAGTTTTCGATTGATTTGATTGACTAACAGTTGTTGAACTTTGATTGATCCTAGTTTGTTTATGCTTGAGAATCTTTTCTTCTGATATAAGATTCACTCAAACTAGATCGAAGTTTCGAAGGGAGATCTTTAGACTGTTTCTAGATCTAAAGACGTCTTGTGATAATCCATTGTTAACAGACTCTGTTCTGTGTGTGATTGATCACAAGAGATTCAAGTTGTTTTTGTGCAGGTGTTTATTGAAGATCTAAGAAGATATTTGGGTTCATAATCTTTGGTGTGCACAAAACTTGTTTCGGCTGGAAAGGGATCCAACTATAATCGGTTTATCTTTGTAATAATCTTGATTGATTAGTTGAGTAGATCGGCATCAATACGTTTCTTTGTGATTCAAAGTATTGATTGCAAAATTTAAACAATTACTTTGGTAATTGTTATTGGTTAGATCTAAGAACCTGACAAAGGAGTTTATTGGGATAAACGGAAGAGCCTTTTGTCAAACTCATATCACGTTGTTTGAAAAGAGTTGTCACCGAACATATTTGTTGTTCCTTTACTGTTTTGAATACGAACCAAAGGAATTGTTCCAAGTGCGTGACTTATTGCAAGTTGGAGGCGTATGGATACTGGGGGAACTAGGTGAACTATAGGTTTAGTTGCTTGGTCTCAACTATACGAAGTTGGTTTGATTTTGTATAGCGGTTTAATTCTGAGAGTATTCAATTCTGGACTAGGTCACGGGGTTTTTCCTGCTTTTGCGGTTTCCTCGTTAACAAAATCTTGATGTGTCTTTTACTTTTTCATTTCCGCAATTATAATTGTTTTATTATAATTAGATGTAAAATACACAAATGTTAATTCCTATTTACTTGATAGCAATCCTATTGTGTTTGGTTAAGTCCGAACCTATTATCAAGTAAACATACTTCGTTGTTGTATTGTCTCGATCTTGTATCCATAGTCAATCACACAAGTTATCTTGTTGTCGTATTGTCTCGATCTCGTATCCATAGACGATCACACGAAGTGTGAACCGATTAGTTGTATTGTCTCGACTCAGTCCATAAACAATCACTTTCGGAGAAAGGACTTATAGGTGGAAAAGTTTTAGATTGAGGTACATTTGGGTACCTTCGTCTTTTCAGAGAGGGAGATTAGTGAGGAGGAAGTTCTTTCAGCTTTAAAGAAGCTTGGTCAGGACCGTGCCCCCGGCCCTGATGGCTTTCAAGTGAATGTTATCATAAAATGTTGGGGTTTCATGAAGATGGATGTTATGAAAGTAGTCAAGGTGTTCGAAAGGAATGGCAACATTGATTGGAGACTCAAATCCACTTTTATCGCGCTTATTCCAAAGAAAGAGGTTGTGGAAGAGGTCAAGGACCTCATGCCCATAAGTCTAACAGGTTCCATCTATAAGGCCATCTCTAAAGTATTAGCGGAGAGATTAAAAACGGTGCTCCCCAAGCTCATTTCTAAGCAGAAATCGGCCTTTGTTAAGGGTAGAAAAATCTTGGACAGCATTTTGATTGCTAATGAGTGCATGGACTCAAGACTCAAATCCAAGATTCCAGGCATTATTTGCAAAATCGATCTCGAAAAAGCCTTTGACAACGTTAAGTGGTCCTTTGTAGATGAGGTTTGGTTAAAATGGGCTTCGGTGCAACTTGGAGGATGTGGATTGCTGGCTGCATCAAGCGTAATCCCTTTTCTTTTCTTGTCAATGGTAGCTCGTGCGGCAGATTTACTAGCCAAAAAGGATTACGCCAAGGTGATCCTCTCTCACCCTTCCTATTTCTTCTTGTTTATGAAGTTTTAACTACTATGTTCACAAAGGCGACGGAGGTGGGTTGGATGGGTGGGTTTGAAGTTAAGGAAAACGGAACTAAGATTAGTCATTTGCAGTTTGCCGATGACACTTTAGTTTTTCTGGATGCGGACATTAACCAAATCAGATATCTCAAGTACAATCTTCTTCTTTTCGAATATGCTTCGGTTTTGAAAACTAACTTTAGTAAAAGTAATATTTTTGCTGTTGGCGATGTGATTGGCTTGGAAAACTTAGCTGAAGTCTTTGGGTGTTCAGTTGCGGCTTTTCCATCAACATATTTAGGTCTTCCGTTAGGAGAGAAATCTTTATCTTGCTCTAAATGGGATAGGATTATCGAATTGTGTAAGATCAGGCTAGCATCTTTGAAAAAGGTTCTTCTATCCAAGGATGGTAAGCTTACTCTCATAAGAAGTGTGCTTCTCAGCATTCTTGTGTACTACTTTTCTCTGTTTATGTGCCCAAATAAAGTTATTTCTAAAATCGAGAAAATCTTCCGCGATTTTCTGTGGCATGATATGGATAATAGAAAGAAGCATCATTGGGTTCGTTGGAAACGTGTTTGTCAACCATTTAGGAAGGGGGGACTGGCAATTAGAAGCTTGAAAAAAATGAATAGAAGTTTGTTGATGAAGTGGTGGTGGAGATTGGGTAAGGAAGAACATGCTCTCTGGGCGATAATAATAAAGGAAAAGTATGGGGTAGCTGATTTTGGTTGGAGAACAAAATTAGCCAAAAAAAATTATGGGGTCAGTCTTTGAAGGCATATAGGTGCTGTCGAAGAGGAATTTTTTAAAAACATTCAGTTTAAAGTGGGTAAAGGAGATAAGATTCGTGTATGGGAAGATAAATGGTGTAGCCACGGTGCCCCTAACCTTTACAATTTGTCTCAAAATAAGCATCAGACTTTGGCGCAATTGCATTCTACAGACTCGACTGGTGTTTCTTGGAACCTTGGTCTTACTCATAGAAGATTCTCAGATATAGAGATTGAAGAATTATCTGTTTTCTTCTCTCACCTGGAAGCAATTGGTTTCTCTCCTGATGAATAAGACTCGTTGGTATGGGTTGGAGATAAATCTGGGCGATTTTCAGTTAAGTTTTCTTACATTGCTGCTTCGTCTCAACAGGTTGGTGTTCAAGACTTTCCTTCTCGCAGAGTTTTGTCTCGGATGTGGCCGCACAAAGTTGCTTTCTTTCTTTGGAAGAACGTATTAAATAGGCTCCCAACTATGGATAATCTGCACAAGCGTAACACTAATCTTATTTCTCCTAGTGGGAATCAAGTAGTTAACCTCTGCAGCTTTTGTAAAACTTCGCCTGAGTCGAACTGCCACATTTTTCTGTCCTGCCCCTTTGCGCAGGAAGTTTGGCTGCCTTTATTTGTTGCTGATGGTATTCATATGAATCTTTTTGGGACTACCATGGAGCTCATTAAGAACTGGAAATGTTCTAACCTCACTACTCGTGGTAAAGAGATATGGAAGAGAATCCCAGTTGCTGTTATGTGGTGTCTGTGGTTGGAGAGAAATGATAGATCATTCAACTTCAAGGAAAAAAAGCCAGAAGATATTATCACTGAAATTAAGATTAAAGCTTTTCATTGGGCTTCTAAGGCTAGTTGTATGAGGGGTCTTTCAGTTAGTGATGTTATTGTTAACTGGGTTGATATCTTCTTCAAACCCCCGTAATTAGGTCTGTCTAGTGTAGGTTTTTTTCCTTTTCCCTCTTTATTTGGGTTGTTTTTTAGCTTTTGCCTTGTTTTCTTGTTGTAGTTGTTGTTCTCTTGGCGGTCTGTTGTTGGGGTCTTCCTAACAGCTTTCCTTTCTTTATAAAATTTATTCTTTACAGAGCAAAAAATAAATAAAGAGACACAACAAGATGCAAAAAATCAAGATGTGTTTTTTTTTGTTGCTAGATAAGACTCAAATTTAAAAGAACGATATTTTGGGGACTACTCTAAAAAGGTGGGGGACTACTTTGTCATATGAATGTCCACCCTACATTTTAAGGGGTGTCCTAAAATATTAGGGAAGACTAATATGCCCTTATCCTAATTAAGGTTATAACTAATCCTAATAAGCCACTAATTTAACCACTACCCACTAATCTAACCCCAAAACCTAAAATCAGTTTCAAAACCCTTTTTTTCTTTCTTTTATTCTTCTTCTTCTTCTTCTTCTTCTTCTTCTTCTCCTCTTCTTCGTAGACATCGACGTTAATTATCGATTCGAAAAAAATTCATCGTCGATTAATCAATTTTTATAAACAATGCGTTCTAAGCAGACACCAAGAATTCCAGGATTGAGTCCGGGTCTGCAAAATATAGCGAATCTCCCAAATCAATTTGAAGTTGATAAACAACTTCAAGCAAAGTTGGGAGACGAAGTCAAGCATCCAACATCAACCAAGAAGTCCGATTCGAGTAAAATGAAAATCCACAGGTAATTTCCTTCATACCCATTCCTTTTAATCGTTTTTTGTTGAAGAAATCGATTAGAAATCATCAAAAACCATAGAAAATGGTAGTTACAATATAGATTTCATCTAGGACAAATTTTGAAAACCCTAGATTTTGGTAACCGAACTTTCAATATGAAGAACAGTTCGGCCAATTAGGAATTTTTAGGTAACATAACTATGTAGTTCGGTAAGCTCGCAAAAAAAAAACGTAACCGAACTCCTTCTTTATATGAAAATTTTGAGTTCGGTTTAGTCGGTAAATTTATATAGGTAACCGAACTTTGATAAAATATAGTTCGGTTACTTCGCAATTTCTATGTGGTAACCCAACTTTGATTTGTCAACACCAAACTTGTAGTTCGGTGACTTCGCAACTTATACCAGATAACCGAACTTTAGTATGTTAACATTTTGTGTTTGATGTAATCCCATGTTCAATTTTATTTGATAAGACAATATTCTGTTTAGCTAATAATGTGATTTTCATTCATTAGGAACAAAGGAAAAAAATCTAATCCCCACCTAGATGAAGATTTGAGAACTCCCACCCCTCGTGGTAGAATACATTTGGATTTCCGAAACCGTGGTACTAAAAATGTTAAACATAGAGGGGGATCGTTACAGGAAGTGAACCAAGAGAATGTTCGTAATGTAATCCAAGATGTCAATCAAGAGGTGATGGAGAATACAATTGATAATGTTATTGAAGAAGAGAATGATGATGAAGAAGAGCAAGGAAATGAAGACCAAGGAAATGAAGAGGTTGAACAACAAAGAGAACACGTTTAAAATGTAGAGGAAGAAGAACAAGGACAGGGCAAAGAAGGAGAAGGACAAGAGGAAAAGAAGGATGAGGAAGGAGAGGAAGAAGAGGAGGAAGAGGAGGGAGAGGATGAAGATGAAGAAGAGGAGGGAGAGGATGAAGAGGAGGAAGAGGAATAAGAGGAGGAAGAGGAAGAAGAGCAAGAAATTGTTCCTGTTAAGAGGAAGAGGAGAGGATGAAGAGGAAGAGGAGAGGATGAAGAGGAGGAAGAGGAAGAAGAGGAAGAAGACTCAAATAAAACAACTAAATCCTACCAGTTTGTGACTGATCCTTCAAATAAAAGTTCGGTTACCAAAGAATAATATCACTGGTTGCAGAACCTATCTCTGGAGACTCAAAATTTTGCTTTTTCACAAGTTGGAAAAGTCATTCTTTTGATGCAGAACTATACTCTTAGGTTTGTTTTAGAGTGGTTTGTGTATCATATATATGTTCAGTTTGTGACTGAGCCTTCAAATAAAAGTTCGGTTACCTCATTTTTTACCATGTTACCGAACTTGTAGTTCGGTTGGCTCGCAAATTTTTATTTGCTAACCGAACTTTGAATTTTGAAATTACAATGTTCTTTATCTGATACAAATATCAAGTAACGGCTATTTATTTCGGAAAGTCCTGTAATAGTTCGGCATTGTCCATTACATGTGCTAACCGAACTATTTGTGCAGGCAACCGAACTTAAGTTCGGCAATCTCGATAATCATATGTGCTAACCGAACTATTATCTGTCAACTTAATAAAATACTAACATTAACTCGATAATGAATACCACACTTCAAAAAACATAGTATTAGATTGATAAGCATACTTAGTTCCATTACATGTGTCATTTAATCATCCTCAAGTGAAATTTGACCTTCATGTACAATTTCGTCCGTTTTCTTCAAAGCTTTCCACATCTCCATGTTATGCTCATACATAATACACCAACCCAACATTATATCGGGGTTAAATGCAGGCCAATAAGAGTTTCCGGATATTAGAGGCAGTGGACAATCGGGTTTTAAATGGAGGCCTATAAAGTGGTTGTTGTTAGTCAATGCCATCACACGTCTCCTTCGTTTGAGTTGCTCGACACATACGGTTGTTTTCGGGGTGAAGGTGAAACTAGCATACTTTGAGAAATAATGAACCACACAATTAAATGCCTCGGCGATTAAGTGTCCACATATCGGCATGCTCATCCAATAATCCGTTGTGATCGGATGGCCCCCATGAAGATGACGTTGATACTTAATAAATTGCTCATTGAGACTACCCACCCCATCGCACAACATTGTCTTGTAAAATGCCAGATTCTCCTTTAGTTTGGATAACAACCTTTGCCTTATATGAGTGATTGCACACCCATTATTTAGCTTGGCACCTTCGATGAAAGGCCTAAGTTGTTGATTGACAACATGAAAACCACAATTACCATCCGGAGGAACGTCATCGGTGGATATAACGTATTCTCTAATGTATAGAGGTAGCTCATTCAAATAGTCTTTATTTGGAGCCTCAAGCTTCACGTCTAGGGAAGATGGTTGGATATGGAAAATTGGAAACTTAAGCTTCACGTCGCCGGAAGATGGTTGGCTTGGTTGTGATGGACACATCGTACATTTTTTATTCAAATTTCCTCACTTTTTTCGCCTTTCTCCTCAATACTCCTACCCCGTTTCTTAGTTTTCTCCAAGTACATTGCCGCGGTATACTCATTGGACGAAGGATCTCTAGTAAATGAGGTTTGCTCACTTTTCTTCTTACGTAACACCTTTGCATATTCTCTTAGTTTTTTTTTTGCTTGGCCTACCTTTGCGTTTGCCTTTTGACGGTTCATAAACATTCTCCGAAGTTTGTGGATATATGATTTTCCTCATGTCATCCCAAAATATTTGTTTTTGGAGCTTGTTCATGCCACAATACATCTCTAGTACGGTTCTACCCATTTCGTTATCACCAAACTCCTCTCCGGCTTCTTCTCCCTTTGGAGGAGGGATGAAACTTAGATGCTTCCAATATGGATCAATGTCGCTTAAAGGGATTACGCCATGCTCGTAGTTGATTATCATATGGCGACAAGGGAGTCCCATAGACTTCTTCATGTTACATACACACACCTCATCCCTCTTGGTTTCCCAGTTATCAATCAACTCGACTTCTATAATCAACAACTTCATACATTGCCGAGATACGTTGTAATGGATTCCCTTGAGCAACGGGTGGTCGGCATATTTTCCGGTCATTTTGAATATACGGCTTTTTTGGAACTTCTCTTTAATTCTATCAATGTCGCGCTTGAAGTAATTTTCCATAGCATTCCACACGGTTACGAAATTATCAACACATCCAAAGAGATTCTTCTTCAACCGATGGTGAGCCGACTCAACTAAACTTGTCGCTTGATTTCCCAAGTGTTTATATTGGTTGGTATAGGCATTAACAAACCTCTCTTTGTGTGGTTCCAACCATTGGCGAAGAACATACGATACAATACCGGGATAATCGGGAGTATCCCAATGGGCGATAAACTCCGCAAGATTTAGATGTTACTCTTCCTCGGTAAGAGACCAACACAATGATTCCCATTCACCGTTGAAATCAACCCATTTAGCGTAATTTAGATCGTATTGTTTTTCAACTTCCTCTTTTGCATCCGCTCGTTCATGTTCCGGTAGCATCTTAATCTATTCATATCCTTTTTTCTTGGGTGGACAAATTATTATCTTGCACCTATTTATAAAATTACACCATATATGGAACGTACAAAGCATATTATGTGCTAATGGAAACACTACCTCTATTACATTCATCAATGCGACTTCATTGTCGGTGATTATAACCCCGGGAATATCATCACCTCGGAAGATTAACTTAACTTGTTGTAGTGCCCAAATGTAACTAGGTTCTTGCTCGTCCCTTAAGAAACAAAACGCCATGGTAAACGGTGACTGCGTCGAAGTACGGCCAATAATATTCAACAATGGCATCTCGTACTTGTTCGTCTTATAAGTACAATCCATTATGAGAACTTCATGAAAGCATTGAGCCAATTGAACACTCGTTGGATGCACAATGAAGAGTTGTGTTATCTCTCCGTCCGAATCCACATCCTTTTGAATCGCGTAGTCTTTCTCTTTGGCCAAAAAAAACAATTGTTGCATCACTTGTCTATCTCTCCATTCCTTTTTTCTCATTGTCACAATTGCATTACAAATGGTGGACAAAGATGAGTGGTTATCCTTGTTATCCTCCTTTAGTATTTGGAGCATTTGAATCGGTGAAAGACCCATTTTCCTCATTTTAGCTACCTTGTCCATCTCTTCAGGAGTTAGCTTGGCCGCCATGAAATGTCCTTCAAGATGCTCCGGACGAGGGTGGTTATGACAACTTTCCATAACCTTGTAGAGAACCCATCCACCAAATTCTTCGTTGTAATTAAATGCAAGCTTGAATGAGCATTTAATCTTCTTTGAGAAAGTTTTGTTCTTCCTATTTGTCTTTCATTAATAAACATAACCCTTCCTCTTGTGGCTTTTATCGGGATCACCGCTTCTCTCACAAACCATTTCAAAGCGGGTTTTGCTTTCTCTCCCATTCAATGCTAATACGCACATGTCTTTTAGTGCATGTTGTCTAGCCAAACTCTTTTCCTCTAAAGTACTTTTGAATACCAAGTCATTCATGTAGTGATGGGACGTGTCATCGTACAAAACATCAATAGGGTAGGTTGATTTTCCATTGGTTCTATTGGATCAGATGCAACCTACGAGTAATAGCATAACGTCAATACCAACTAAAAATAAGAAATAATTAAATTTTCAGCAATGTAACAATAATATACGATCCTGCCGAACAAAAAGTTCGTTTATGAAAAAAAAATTGCGATCTTGCAGAACTTGTTCTTTGGAATTTTCTATGGTATAGTTCGGCAACATAACTACTACACTCGACTAAACCGAACTACAAAGTTCGGTTATCTATTCAATGAATGTGATTTGCGATCTTGCCGAACAAAAAGTTCGGTAACAAAGGGACTAAACTCGACTAAACCGAACTATTAACTGTATACTCTATAAAATTAGTCGTTTTCTGGAAAAAGATAACCGAACTCTCAAAAACCTCCATTAAAACAGAGTTCGGTTACCTGCGTATGCTGAAATGAGTAACCGAACTGCACATACAGGAGAGTTCGGCTACCTGTTTTGAAGGAATTGCAAACCGAACTACTTTGACCTAGCCGAAATTTCTTCCTGAAATTTTCGATTTGGCCAATTTTTTGCACAATTCAAGCTACATTAACTAAATTTGATCCATACCTGAGTACCCATAACTTCATCTTCTGGTTGTGGCTGATAAAATTCATCATTTGGGTCGTTAGGTTGAGTTTGGGGTAAATAGCTTTCATCATCTAACAAATAACTCATATCCGGATCATTAGAAATATTGACAAATATATTAGGAGATGAAGGAGGTTTTGATTCTGAGGAGGAGGTATCATCACATGAATCACTCATATCATATTTACTAAACTCAAAATAAGATTTTTTGGGTTCTTCCCTCTTTTTCTTCATCTTTTTTTTTCTTCTTCTTCTCTCTCAATAATTCTGATTCTAACAAAACTATCCTATTAATAACTCACTAATCACTAACTAATCAGTAATTAATCATTACACTAATACTAACTAATCAATAAACTAACTAATTTAATTACCAATGGTAAATTTGGTATTAAAAAAGAATTTACATAAGGGGTGACCCAAAATTACTTTAAATGTCCTACTAAAAATGAAAGAGTGGTCCCCCACCTATTTTGAGTAGTCCCCAAAATATCGTTCATTTAAAAAGTGTATATTTTACGCCACTCGGAGTTTAGTTAGGCCTTACTTTGGCTCTCCTCTCACTTATCATCTCTATAGTGGGTCTTAACTTCCGGGATGTTAGGTAAACTTGGGTTAGTGTCTTCTCTAGCTTTGTCTAATGTTTTATCTGTTGGAAAAAATGTGTGGTTTCAGTTTCTCGGAAATCATGTTACTGCAACAAACAAAATACTAACAAGAAGAGAGTTAGAAAGACTTATTGGATTGGTTGATCGAGGTGAGATAATCCTCTTTCCTTAAAGAAAATTCATCCCGCATACAGTGCTCATGGTTCTACGGATGTCGTCTTCCAAGATACAACGATCACGCCTTACAGTAAGTAGCACTACAATATCATTAGGACAACGAATGTTGACAACTACAGTGCTCTTAAGTGACTCTTGACTTCAAAACTTATTTTCAATCTCTTTCTAACTTATGTAAAAACTCATACAAAACAAAACTAAGAGATGTGTTTATATAGAGTCTATGGTGACTCTATAAGGTGTCTTTTCACCAATAGGTGACTCACCATGGCCATTGGTGACCTCCATAACACCTATTGATGACTAGGTGTCTTATGGTGAAAAGACATAACCTATACACATCTCTTGGAGTTTAAATCTTGAAAACCTATTTTCACTCACATAATTATTTTTCACTAAAAATTCCAACATTATCTTGTTCGAGCATGCCGTATATTTGATGTGTCTGTGTATCATTAGCATTTTATTTTTATTCTTTGAAGGTATCGTACTATGATTACCATTATATGAGGCATGGTAATTATTGTATGGTTAAATCACTTATTCATTCTCTGCAAGGTGGCCTATAAAATTTGGTGTATCATCATGCCAAAAGAATGGGCTTGGGCGTTTCCTGAATCTATACCAGCTCTTGCACATTCATGGCAACATAACCAACTTTTTGTTTCCAGCCAAGTTGCTTGGAGACTCATTCCTGCTGTAATTTGGGTTATTTGGAGAGAACGAAATAATCGCACTTTTGAGGATAAGTATAACTTTAAGACGGACTTGGATTTGAGTAATGATGCTAAGACTTTGGTTCTTACTTGGGCGGCTGCTTTTGGGGAGAGACTTCATACTAATTTTGAGTACTCAGTCCAAAATTGGGACAATGTATTTTACTGATGTAGCTTTTGCTTTTATTTTCTTTTGTCTACTCCCTGTAGACTCGTGTACATTCTTCTTCTCCTTAATAAAATCCTATCTTCCAATCAAAAAAAGTAATTTGACACACCTGCAACCAAACACTCTCTCAAAGATCAGGCAAGAAGATAATACAAACAAAAGGAACAACACATTTTGCATTCATGCCCCATTTCATTACATTATTCTGATATACTCCCTCTGTCCTAGAATTTCTTTCCTCTATTCTATTTTCGTCTGTCCTAAAATACTGGCTAGCTTTTGTTTATAGTCATATTTTTTTAGTCAAACTTTCAAATATACCCTTCAATTTTTTAAATTTTTTATAATTAAAAAATTATTTTTAAATATAACCAATCTATAATCTTTAATGATATCTTCCTGAATAGGAAACAAATCTACTAATTCAATCCATAATTATTTTTTTAAATATAACATCTATAATCCTTAATGATATCTTCCTGAATAGGAAACAAATCTACTAAATCAATCCATAAAGATTTTTATTTTTATCTTCTATTTAAATATTTTTATAAATAATAAAATTATTGAATATGTATTCTTCTTACATACACAATAATCCATATACTCTTTTTAATTTTTGGTAATAACATAGCATTTAATAGGGTAGTTTTGTACACTCCTCCAGTCTCCTTAATATCTTGACTTAGTCAAAAAGGACAAATAATTTATGACTGAGGGAGTATAAGATATCTCTAGTAACTACCCTACCTAATCCTTATCCATCATATACAATCCTATCACTCTCGGATTTCTGTTAAGCCTTATTTTCGCATTTCTCTCACTTCTCAGCTCTATTGTTGGTCTGCTTGTCTGCCCTTTTGGGTAAGTCGTGTCTATTGGAATTTTATGTTTAAACATGATTATAGAAGAGGAGGGATCCATTGACAGGCTCCTATTTCACATTTTTTGATAGGCTGGTTCCAACCGTTGGATGAAGAAACGATAACGGTCGAGATTTTTTTATTGAAACCCGGGTTACCGGATACCCGACAAAATTAAATGGCTTTTACGTCTCATATCTTCCCTTTCTGTGTCTCTCGTACTGTCCAGAAGAAAAATTTAGGATCTAAGAGAAACGCATAATTAATATAGAATTTAATTGTGATCAAGTAAATTATCGGTTGGGGTATAAGAGGTTATAAGAGTGATCATCCCGATTGCTAAAGGTATTGTCAAGAGAAAAAGGGTTTGTTTTTGTTTGATTTTCATCTTCTTTTATGGCTATCAACATTTTGTTTTTGACGTTGATCAACAGAGATGTTGTATACTGGTTTCATTCGCAACCATGGCAATTCGACTTTTCTTGGTAAAATTCTTATTTTGCAAATATTGATTTGATCAAAGAAATTTAGATTGGAAGAAAGAAACAAAAACATACATTAAAACATGGTAACATAATCAATCAATTAAATTGCAGTCTTTTGCACGATTTTGAATCGAAGAATAGTGAATTAGACCCAATTTATCTTATGTATACATGATCAAATGAAATGATTTTACTTTTATTAGACTTCTGGGCAGATCACTCAAAACGTAGCTGTATCTTAGGTTTTATTCTCGATCTTACTAAATTAATAAGTCAATGGCAAGAAATTGTCTGGTTCGTACCTCCGATTGAACCACAAACAAAAGAAGGAATAAAAAACTCGAAATCTTTCCATGGGACCGCGGGTAAATAGGAAGAAGAAGGATTAGATCATTAGATCATTAGATCGAGAAGAGATAGGAGAGAAGCCGAGTAATGAAAGAAAGAGGAGAGAGCATAGATAGAAAGTTAAAAACCATCTAACGTTATTGTGGGTATCCGGTAACCCGGGTTTCAATAAAAAAATCTCTACCGTTATCGTTTCTTCATCCAACAATTGGAACCAGCCTGTCAAAAATTTGAAATAGGAGCCTATCAATGGATCCCTTCTCATTATAGAATACCCATATGATGAAACAAACCATAACCCTAGTCTTAACATTCTCAACAACATCTTAAAAGCTATTCATTAGATAATTCTTACACCTTTAGTTAATCAGATATAACTATAATCAATACAACATAATTAAATCTCTTGAGTTCTTAATTATGTATCAATAGCAAGTACAACATAAGCACCGTTAAATAGTTTAACACACAACACATATAAGTTCTGAAGAAAAGAAATAAAAGCATATCCAAACAGAAACAGGAAAATGACTTAGCTTCTACTTCTATTTCCTCTCATTTCTTAGATGGAATAATTACTGAAAAAAGATATGTATAAGAGGCTAGAAGAGGGATGAGTCACAGCTATGTGTCAACCAACCTGTCCATCATTAGTTGGTTGACACCTCACTAGGTGATTCACAGGACACCTAAGATGCTGACTGTAATCCAGCTTAGGACTAATCCAGATTAACCAAAAACATGATTACCTTAAGCAAAACAGGATTACCTTAAACCAGCCAACATTTGTTGCTAAACCAACAAAAAGTCTAACATTCTCCCACTTTGGTTAGCAACGAAAAAAGATAGCTCGAGTCTAAAAGGTATGCTAGGATTCGACCATAGAGACCCATACACCATTTAGAAGATGCATACGTCATTTCTATAATCAGAAAACTAGACGGGCCATTTTATGTTCACGTAAATGGCTTAACCTTATGCCAAAACAAGCTGCACTTTAACCTTTATTTTTCAAACCAGAAATCTTAAACTTAAATCAATCTTTATAAGTTCTCACTGCAACTTTATATGCTCTTACCGCAACTTTATAGGATTTCCTTAATAATATTGAGTTTCATCTCCGTCGAGACAAGTATACAACTAGCTCAATTAGGAGGCATGTTTCCATCGAAACATATAAAGTATACAACTAGCTCACTTAAGATATGTCCGACAAGACATTTAACATCTCTGAAGAGACATCTCCGTAGAGATTCATTTGGCTCAATTGAGGTATGTCTGTCGAGACAATTAACATATCCTAAGAGATTCATCCGACTCAACTGAGGTATGTCTGTCAAGACATATAACATCTTCGAAGAGATACATCTCCGAAGAGAATAAATGACTCAATTGAGGTATATCCGACAAACTAATCTGTTTCTCACTCGAGACTTGATCTTCGAAAAGATCTTCATATGTGTCTCAAAAGATACCTTGATCTCCGAAGAGATCTTTATCTGTGCCCAAAGATCTATGTCTCCGAAAAGACTTATTCTATGCTCATCACAAGCTATCTCAAAATGGACATTCTGTACTGACCTCCCACTGATTTTTCGTTCTTAACAGCGTAAACAGAAGGAATATAAACAGCAATACAAGTTCAAATAATTAAGATGATAACCCAAAACAAATGTTACCATACTCCCACTGTTTTCCAGAACTCTGTCACATAAAATGATGTACTTTAATCTACACATGAATAAAACATTAGTACAGATTCGATACCATCACAAGTTCACCTTTGGGTAAACCATGACGTACAAGAATCTCAAAACTGCTAAGTAATAAGCAAAAGTAAACATCTTAAATTCAAAACACGACTTGGTATCATTACAAAGTCACCTTTGGGTAAAATTGCAACATACATGAGTCTAACCTTACAAGTTTAAGATCAACGTTTCATGCATATGCATAACAAAGAAACGATTCCATTAAACCTTTGAGTCCGATAGAAAAAGGGGAAAATTAAACAAAACATAATACATGACTCATTCCAACTATTACTAGTATGAATCACCCCCAAAATAAATCATAAGCAAACCTTTCTTTAACCGAAAACTGATGAACTACTTTCTGATTTTGTAGTTTGAATCACCAGCCTCTTCATATCTTTATCTAAACCTAGCCATATGCTACCATAACCTTGTAGTGCAACATTTCCGGCATTGGTTTTCTGCAGGAATCTCCCAAACAACTGAAAACACAAAGAAAACTTCATCCTCATTACAAAACCCCTTTCATACTCTCAAAGTATCGCTTAGGCGACACTTGGTCGAGTAATGGAAGGCATTGAATATCTATAATCACAATTTTCAAAATTGAAAACTTGAGTAATATACCTTAAGTTCAAATTTGTACCTCAAAGGTACCTTGAACTTTACTGATCTGATCCTGCAGCCATTTTAACCAGTACATTTCTCCGACTGATTTACGTGATATATGAGTATCCTTAAATATAACATAGAGGAGCTTCCTTGCCGTTTCACCTGAAATTAGCCTTTTCTGCATACCCTCCTCTACTTGGACAGGTAGATATCTGATTACCAATTTACGTACAAACATATTTAAACAGTAACTCCCTTGTGCATTTCATTTCCCGCACCTTCATGACAGATAGTTCTGTAGCACTATAAAATTGTCTCTACCTTTTACCAGACATTCAACCATTACTTGAATAACCATGAAACTCTTCAATAGTGTTTACACGGAACACTAACGGCTTAAACATGACTATTAAACCTTGAGGCCTAATAGAAAGTTTGTATGACAAAGTACCTCAAAGATAGCTATTTTTCTTAGTGAATGCTCACTTTGACTTGTATTACTAATTTCTGGACGCAAAATGCCAGATTTCTAAGTGTTGTAACTCCGAAAGAACCCCAACAACAAGGAATGCAACATAAGATTCAAAAACTTCCGTTGATTTGTCATCTGAAAACAAAAGGAGAAAAAGATAAGTGTAGACTTTTATGTAACCTTTATTATATTTCTTCACAACTTTTAATCCATTCAGTGTCACATCCTTTTCATCTCCCACTTGCTCCAAAATTGGGTGGAATTCTGTTCTTATGCTTGTACAGACTTTTCACTTGATTTTATTCCTGAAATTTCTTCTTAGCCCAAAGCTCTCTCTCATCTAGTTGCTGCTAGTTCCGTGAGAAAATTACTGGTGTAAGGACTGCAACCATGACTGAAAAGTCTGGTGTGAGATTTTTCCTTATTTTAAATTTGTTAGGTTCTCAGTTGTTGGAAGTTTTCCGAATACAAGGTCTTGGTGCATAAGTATTGCAACGAAAACAACACGTTCATTGACCTTCAACACAATAACACCACAACAATGAACCCTTTGTCTTTCTGAATCTAAATTACTTGTAACCACTTGCTGAACATTTGCTGAAACTATGAAAATGTCATCTGCACCCTGTCCAACACATTATGATTTGGATCTGTCCTAGAGAACACCAAACATTCTAGACTGCGTTCACCATAACGGCATAGACACCTTTTATACCTCATCCGTCGTTCATAGGAATAACAACACCAAGGTAGGAAGTAAAATTGCCTAAGGTGAGCTTAGAATAGTTGTAACAGTTACTCGTTCAGTAATTGTTACACCAACTTGAGAGACAAGTTCTTGCAGAACTTGATTTCTTGTCAAGGGATTTTCTTTACGAGCCCCATATAACCATATTACATGCATTCAATAGGAAAACCAAACGAGCAGTTGGTGCAAACACAACAACCAAGCCTATCCAGATTCTAACAGAACAACATGGGAGATACTTTAATGCTACTAGTGTACAAAATCCAAAACTCAATGATGCTTAACAAGATAACAAACAAGACATCTCTTTCTGTATAGACCCCTGAAAATTATCCAAACACAACAATCTCAAACTTTATATCAGAACTTCATCCTCTAAAGCAAGCATAACTTCACTCAAAAGACTTTTACGGAATAGC
>JAJJMB010009862.1:4165-60439 GCA_023531105.1 Papaver atlanticum | reverse complement strand
AATGGTGGTATGAGTGTTCTAATGCGTTCAGTTGGGCTGAATTTTCGTCGGGAAGAAAATATGCAACCTCGGAATATAGCGTGTTTGAACATGCATGGATTGAGTTGTGATTGAGTTTGGTTGTTGCAAAAGTGTGGAGGAGTCAAACAAGTAAGTTCTGGAGCGTGTATACGTCGAAAAGATGCGTAAGAACATAAAACATAAAAGAAAATATTCATGAGTTAATGGTTGGATATCGAGAAGATTTTTGAGTTATTACGAGTTTATTCTTGATCCTGTGACTATATAAAGGCTTTAGGAGACTCACAGAAGGGAAGGGAGTTGAGTAGAGAGAATTGGGAGCAGTTGGGAGCAGCAAAGAATCGGAAAATCGAAGTTGCAGGAAAAACAATTTTTCTGCTGGTGAAGAAGGTACGAAGAACATAAGACCCTTAAAGACCGTCGTTCTTCAACAGTGCCAGTGACGGTATTCCTTTATCGTTTTCTGTAACAATTGATTTTGTAACAAATATAAGTGTTATAAAACCCGGTTTTATTCATTTTTCTCCCATTTCATCATTTGTGAACCATTTTTGAGCATTAATAAAGATGAATTTTGAGCATGTTTCCATGATAATGATGAGCTAATTCTCGCGTAATCAAAGCACCCAGGAAGCTATTTATGCATGAATAATTGGTAACTATTCTATTTTTCTCTAATTTGTATTTTATAATTCACTCAATCACTACTTTGTAGAATTTTAATTGTTTGCATAATTTTTCCTAATTAGTTGTGATTCAATAAGATAGGTTATGCTTTGGTTAGATAATCTATGCTTAAGGGATACAATTAATGTTTGAGAATATGCTTGATAATTTGTGAATTAAGAAAAAAAGATTTTAAAAATAATTAGAGTTTTGGAATATTTATCATCATTTATTCATGTGTAATAGTGGAATCTAGTGTCTTGGTTATTTTCACTATAAAAATAAATAAATTTGGATTTAAATTTTCTCTACTATTAGTTTAAATAAATCTAAATTCAATTGCTTTCACAAGTCTTACGAACCTCATTCTTACCACTATCAAAATTACATCACTTCCCCTACTTCTCTTCGACTCACTTTATTCGGATCGATCCAGAGAGGTTTGCTTAGATTGTAACGAATTCCTTTTCTAAGGATTAGAAGCTGGTCTAGAAACAATCTAAGTGGAGCCATCATGCTTGTTGTTTGCTAGAAATCTTTAGGTTTTCTTTGGTGGAGTCAGCCTGATGTGTGTTTGCTTAGAACCTCCCTTCCTTAGGATTTTTTTTTTTTTTTTTTTTTTTAGTGTATGCCAAAATCACTCAAGTCCATTAGTGAGAGTGCTTGGAAAAGAGACACTTTTGGCCGTTTGATTAGTGACGAGCCTAGAGGTTTTTCTTTTGTAGACGGGGAGCTCGAAGACTCTTCTTTGGAGAGCCCTGTTTTTGGAAACTTCAATTTTGAGAATTTAAGTCTTAGTGAGGAATTCACCCCTAGGATTTTTACTGTGCCAACAATGACAACTTTGAAGGAGTACATGTACCCAACTAGGACCAACCGACCATCGTGTATTAAGTTGCCAGCCTCTACGGCTAGTTATGAGTTGAAACCTGGTATTCTTCAGATGATCCCTAATTCTTAGGAAAAGATGATGAAAACCCTTACTTTCACATTAGGTACTTTGAAGAAATTTGTGGAACAATTAATATTAAAGACCTTAGTGAAGAAGTCTTGAAACTTAGGATGTTCCCCTTTTCCCTTAGAGATAAAGCCAAGACCTGGCTGAACAACCTACCATCTGAATCCATAAACACATGGCAGGAACTTATTGATGACTTCTATTTTAAATTCTACCTTAAGCATAAAACTGCAGCTGTTAGGAAGAAAATTAGTACTAGTGTTCAACAAGAAGGAGAATCTCTTTATAGGTTTTTAGAGAGATTCAATGATCTCTTATCCCAATGTCCTCACCATGGGTTTGACAAAATGAAACTAGTAGGGATTCTTTATGATGGTTTAGACTATTCGACCAAAGCCACAGTCGAGTCTTTGTGCGCTGGTGAGTTCACTAGTAAAAATGCTAATGATGCGTTTTACTTCTTAGAAGATGTCGCTGAAAATCCCAACAGTGGGAGTCTTGTGTTGAACCCCCTAAAAGACTCTTGATCAATAGAAGTAGCACCAATGTGGTTGATACAGGCTTTGGGTCTGATGTTAAGTTTACTGCTTTGTCTAGAAGGTTAGAAGCTTTGGAATTGAACAGTCTAAACATAGGTCTTTTGTTGAACCTGATAATAGGATTAGAGCCTCTCAAGTATCTAGTTGTGGAATAGAACCCAATAAATCGTTTTGGGAAGGTCAGGTTAGTGAAGAGCAAGCCCATGCTATCTATAACAATGCTAGATTTGAAAACTATCAGAAGTTTGACCCCTACTAAGAGACCTACAACCCTGGTTGGAGAAACCATCCTAACTTCTCATGGTCTAAAGGACAGAGTCAAGGCCAGTCTAGTAATTCTCAGCCTCCCCCAGGTTTTGGTTATAATAAGAACCCTTCAGGTCAAGCCCAGTTCCAGAACCCTTCTGAGAATAGAATAACTAGCTTAGAGTAATCTCTTAGTTTATTACAAAAGATCCAGGATATGTTCGTAAAGACCCAAGAAGTATTACTAAAGAACAAGGCTAGTTTTCAAGAGGAAACCAAGCAGAATTTTCAACATAATGCCAAGACTCTTGCTAAGTTAGAACTTCAAGTTGGTCAAATGGCTAAGATTCTAAGTGAGAGAGATAATGGGAGTTTTCCAAGTCAGACTCAACCTAATCCTAGAGGAGTTCATGAAATAGGAGGAAGATCATCTGATCATGTGAATGCAATCAAAACCCTTAGGAGTTGTAGAGAAATAGACAATAAGGTTGCCATGCCTGATAGTGAACATGCTGTAGTTCACCCTTCTGAATCAGAAACTGAAGAGATTGATGGAACCTCTAAGGAGACTGATGAGGCCCCTGATAAGCCAAACTTTGTTCCCAGAGCCCCATTCCCATAATTGCTGGTACCAACTAAGAAGGAGTCCACTTTTAATGATATTTTGGAGGTTTTTAAGCAGGTAACTATCAACCTTCCATTATTAGATGCAATTAGGCAAATTCATCCTTATGCCAAGTTCCTTAAGGACTTGTGTACGCGAAAGCATAAGCTCCGTGTCCATAAGAAAGCCTTCATAGCTAGTCATGTGAGTTCTATTATTCAGAATACTACTACTCCTAAGTATAAAGACCCAGGTTCCCCTACCATTGCCTGTACAATAGGGAAATACCGTGTTGAGAAAGCGCTGCTTGACTTAGGAGCCAGTGTGAACTTACTCCCATACCATGTGTACCTTAAGCTAGGACTTGGTGAGATGAAACCTACCCAGATAACACTTCAGTTAGCTGATAGGTCCGTAAAAATTCCTCGTGGTGTGATCGAGGATTTTCTTATTGAGGTCGACAAGTTTATTTATCCAGTGGATTTTGTTATCCTAGATACCCAACCTGTCCCTGACCCAGAGAACCAGATACCAGTAATTCTAGGTCGCCCGTTTTTAGCTACATCTAATGCGATCATCAACTGTCGAAACGGTATTATGAATTTGTCTTTTGGTAACATGACCATTGAGCTGAACATTTTTCATATTAGTAAGCTACCCTTTGAACTAGATGACTCGAGCATAGAAGAGGTCAACATGATAGGAACATTAGTCGAGGAGTCATTACCAAACACTTTGTTAGAAGATCCACTAGAGAAATGCCTAGCCAACTTTGGGATTGATTTTGATGATGATAATATGATTAATGAGGTGAATGCTTTGTTAGATTCAACCCCTTTGTTTGACACTAGCAATATTTGAAAATTTAAGTTCGAACCACTACCAGTTCTGAGTCTACTCTAGTTCCTTCGTTAGGAGAGCCTCCTAAGTTGGACCTTAAACCATTACCAGATACCTTGAAGTATGTGTTTTTAGGCCAAGCTGAAACTTTACCTGTGATTGTAGCATCCAACTTGGATAGTGATCAGGAGAGTAGGTTAGTAACCGTCCTTCAAAACAACAAGGAAGCTTTAGGATTGACCATAACAGACATTAAGGGTATAAGTCCTACTGTTTGTATGCATCAGATTTATTTAGAGGAAGATACCAAACCTTCTAGGGAGATGCAACATCGACTAAACCCTAATATGAAAGAGGTAGTTCGAACCGAGGTTCTTAAGTTGTTAGATGCAGGCATTATCTACCCTATTTCAGACAGCAAGTGGGTCATCCCTGTTCAGGTTGTCCCCAAGAAATCCGGTATTACTGTAGTCCAGAATGAGAACAATGAGTTAATCCCAACCCGAGTGACCACGGGTTTGCATGTTTGTATTGACTATAGGAAATTGAACAAGGTCACTATGAAGGACAACTTTCCCCTTCCTTTCATCGACCAAATGCTAGAGAGATTAGCTGGACATAGTCACTACTGCTTCTTAGATGGCTACTCCAGATATAATCAGATTATTATTGCCCCTGAAGACCAATAAAAAACTACTTTTACCTGTCCCTTTGGTACCTTTGCGTATAAACGCATGCCTTTCGGGCTTTGTAATGCCCCTGCAACTTTTCATCGTTGTATGATGAGCATATTTTCTGACATGGTAGAATGGTTCTTAGAGGTCTTTATGGATGATTTTTCAGTATTTGGTTCGTCTTTTGATGAGTGCTTGCATCATTTGTCATTAGTTTTGACTAGGTGTAAGGAGAAGAATTTAGTGCTTAATTGGGATAAATGTAATTTCATGGTTCGTTCAGGAATTGTTTTAGGGCATATCGTATCTTCTAAGGGTATATAGGTAGATAAAGCCAAAGTTGACCTTATTAAGACTTTACAGGTCCCAAAACCCGTAAGAGATATTAGGTCATTCTTAGGGAATGCAGGTTTTTATCGTCGATTCATTAAGGATTTTAGCTTGATTTCTAGACCTCTTTGCAATTTGCTTGCAAAAGATGTTAAGTTTGTCTTTTATGATGTTTGTTTAGAGGCTTTTGAGAAGCTTAAGACTTTACTCACTACCGCCCCCATAGTCCAGGAACCCAACTTGAACCTACCCTTTGAGATCATGTGTGATGCTTCAGATTTTGCTATTGGTGTTGTGCTAGGTCAGCGAGAAAACAAATTACTCCATGTGATTTACTATGCTAGCAAAACTATGAATGATGCCCAGTTGAACTATACTACTACAGAGAAGGAACTGTTAGCCATTGTGTTCGCCTTAGACAAGTTTAGACCCTATCTCTTAGGTTCTAAGGTTATAATCTTCACTGATCATGCTTCTTTAAAGTATCTTCTTTCTAAGAAGGATACAAAACCTAGATTGATTAGATGGATCCTATTGTTACAGGAATTTTCCTTAGACATTAGAGACAAAAAAGGTGCAGAAAATGTAGTAGCAGACCACTTGTCTAGGCTTGTTGTGGATACCCCTGATGACTCCCCTCTTGTTAGAGATAATTTTCCTGATGAACAACTGTTCTTTGTTACCCAATCACCTTGGTATGCGAATATAGTGAACTATCTTGTTACTGGTCGAATGCCCCAACATTGGGGTAAACAAGATCGTTCTAGATTTTTAGCTGATGTTAAACACTTCTTTTGGGATGATCCTTATTTGTTTAAGTATTGTCCAGACAATATTATTAGGAGATGTATACATGAGATTGATCAGTCAAGTATTATTTCCTTTTGTCATGATCATGCTTGTGGGGGTCACTTTAGTGCTAAGAAGACTGCTGCTAAGATATTGCAGTGTGGATTCTATTGGCCTTCGTTGTTTAAAGATTCCCACAGTTGCTGTGTTACTTGTGAACGTTGCCAGAAATTAGGAACCATTTCCCGTAGGAACATGATGCCCTTGAACCCTATTTCTGTTATTGAGGTCTTTGATGTGTGGGGTATTGACTTTATGGGTCCGTTTCCTAATTATTTTGGTAACCTATACATCCTTGTCGCTGTAGACTATGTCTCTAAGTGGATTGAGGCAGTTGTGTGTAAAACCAACGACCATAGGGTCGTAGTCCAGTTTTTGAAAGATAATATACTTACACGTTTTGGTACGCCGCGAGCTATAATTAGTGATGGAGGTTCACACTTTTGTAATAAACCATTTGCTCTTTTAATGAAACAATATGGTATTACCCACAAAGTTGCTACCCCATATCACCCACAAACTAGTGGTCAGGTAGAGGTCTCCAACAGGGAAATTAAGCGTATTTTAGAGAAAACAGTTAATCCCAATAGGAAAGACTTGTCATTGAGGCTTACTGATGCCTTATGGGCTTACCGTACTGCGTTTAAGACACCCATTGGAATGTCACCTTATCGTTTAGTATTTGCCAAGGAATGTCACCTTCCTGTTGAGTTAGAGCATAAAGCCTATTGGTCTATTAAGCAGCTAAACTTTTCACTTGACAAGGAAGGAGCTCACAGAAAGCTCCATCTCAATGAGTTGGACGAGATTCGTAGAGATGTATACGATAGTGCTAAGGAGTATAAGAACAAAATGAAACTTGTGCATGATAAGAATATTTTACGAAAGTCATTTTCTCCAGGTCAAAAAGTTCTTTTGTATGAGACTCGTTCGCATCTATTCCCCGGGAAGTTGCACTCTCGGTGGACCGGTCCTTTTGTGGTCCGTACTGTTTTTCCTCATGGAGTTGTTGAGATCGAGACACCGGATAGTAGTAGTTCTTCGAAGGTTAACGGTAAGAGATTGAAACCCTTTTTAGAGCCCTTTCCTACAGGTGATGTTGAGGAGGTCCCTCTGGAGGACCCTGCTTACCCTTGATTGACCATCAAGGTCATTGTATGTTGAATATTAGTTTTTGATTTCTCTCTTCACCCAGGTACTATCTTTCCAACTTCTCCTCGTGTTATTTTTGGTACTGCTCTTTCATTAGAAACATTGAGGACAATGTTAGATTTAAGTGTGGGGGAGTGATTAACTTTTTGTTTATTTTTGTAGGAGTTTCTTTATCATATTATGACCAGCTGTTGAGCGGGTCATCAAAAATAATTTTTTTTTTTTTTTTTTTGATATGACTAGCTGTTGAGCGGGTCTTTCTCTAAAAATAAATAAATAATAATAATAATAATTTGATATGACCAGCTGTGGAGCAGGTCTATTATTTTTGTTTTCTTATGACCAGCTGTTGAGCGGGTCTCTCTCTTGATGTTACACAAATGACCAGCTGTTGAGCGGGTCTATTCTTATGATTCACATGACCAGCTGTTGAGCGGGTCTCTCTTGGTGTTACGCAAATGACCAGCTGTTGAGCGGGTCTTGAGGTTTTGCTCGAGGAATAGCAAAATGTAAGTGTGGGGGAATTTGATAAGCACGTAAGTGTGACGCATTTTCACCCATAACTACATTATCTAAGACTCATTTTATTTCTAATAAAGTTGTTTTAAGTCTTTTCTAGGGAAAAAGCTCTTGCGGCAAAATTGGCTCGAAAAGTTGTTTAAAGGCACCCAAGGGACATTTGTTATTCGGACTCTCACTAATGGACAAGGAGTACCCAAATTTTTAAGGGGCACCCAAATTGCTAACCGCACCCCATCACTGGTTAAGGGGAAACCATCATCCTCTTTGTTTGAATTTAGAAAAGTGGCGGGAAAAATTGGTTTTGAACTGCCAGAATTAGGGTTAAGAATTTGAAGGAGTTTTAAGGAGATTCAATGGCTGAATTTGATTGGGTTTGTTCCTCTGAGTGTAACAGGTGTGGTATAGTCGTTCGTTTCAGCTAGATTTGGCTGGAGAATCAGTTAGAAACTAAACAGGGAAGTTAACCTTAACCTACACCTGAGAAGAGTGGAGCATGTTTTTCAAAGGATGTTTTAATCTTTCTCGAGTTTATCTATAGATGGCACAAGGATGGAGTATGTACGAATCATTTTGTGGCAAGATTGGAGCGTGTTGATCACTGACAGATGCGTGAAAATCAAACCAAGAGTTAAATAGGGAAATAATATCTTGGGGTGTTGGAACGGAGTGAAGAGAGGATTATTTCGCATTAAACTCAAGAGATTTGGGTACTGTTGTGATATAAATAGGTGTATCGGGGTCACAGAAGGAGGTAGGAAGAGTTGGGAGCATTTAGGAAGAACCAGAGAGTCGAGAAATCAAGTGGCAGAAAAACTCCATTTTCTGCTGCTGTGAACAACACGAAGAACATAAGACGCACGCAGAACCGTCGTTTTCCAAAAGTGACAACGAAAATTGTTTGTGGGTCGTATTGCTACAGTGACAACAACACTTCATTTTTATCGTTCTCTATAACAGCTCGGTTTGTCACAAATAAAACTGTTACAAATCCGGTTTTATTGTTTTTCTCCCATTTCATTATTGTGAACACCATTTTTGAGCAATAAAGATGAATTTTGAGCGTGTTTCCATGATGATGAGCTAATTCTCGCGTAACCAAGGCACGGAGGAAGCTATTTATGCATGTATAATTGGTAACTATTCTATTTTTCTCTAATTTGTATTTTATAATTCACTCAATCACTACTTTGTAGAATTTTAATTGTTTGCATTATTTTCTTAATTAATTGTGATTCAATTAGATAGGTTATACTTTGTTTAGATAATCTATGCTTAGATAATACAATTAATGTTTGAGAATATGCCTGATTTTTTGTGAATTAAGAAATAAGAGATTTAAAAGATAATTAGAGTTTTGGAATTTTTACCATCATTAATTCATGTGTAATAGTGGAATCTAGTGTCTTGGTTATTTTCAATCTTGAAATCAAATTTGGAATTAAATTTTCTCTATTTTTAGTTTAAATAAGTCTAAAATCAATTGCTTTCGCAAGTCTCAACGAACCTTTTACTACAACAAAGTTAAAATTTGATCAGGTAATATGGTCTTCGCTCGAATCTTTGGTTGTTTTTATACCCTTTCCTCTGATCGTTGTTGAATCTTTCCCCCTGATTGTCGTGCCTCCTTGCAGGGTAATTATACGTGTGTACCTTATCCCCATATTCTCTTCGGAACCATTCTTCATCCTTGCCTGATAAAGCTACCTCTTTCGCGGTACTTTCTTTAGCTGACTTTCCCTTTCCGATGCTAGGGGTACTTTTGACGTTGCCTGCTATTCGAGGTACAAGTGTCGCACTTCCTCCTTTCGCAGCAGTGATGGCGGTTAGGGTTGTTTCCATTTCCCTCTGCTTTTCTTCTAGTGCGATAAACTCCTCCTGATACTCCCTCAATTCATGTATATCAATTTCGTGTCTGTGTCGAAATATTTCTATGTACAGGAGATCAGTTGCGTATAAATCATTGACGAAGGCGAGGATCAGATGTCTCTCTGATACTTCCCGGCTGATTCACTACAGATGGTCCTCCATCGCGTGGTTTGACTTCGCAGACTTTCTCCGTGCGCTTTTCTTAGGTTGAACGCATTTTCAATCCCTGTCTTCGCCCGGTTGCTGGTTATGTAGTTTCCCAAGAATAGCCTCTGCAGTTGTGCGAATGAGGTTACCGATCCTTCACATAGACTATCGAACCATAATGAGGCCTCCCCTGCTAGGAAACAGGAAAATACTTGCATAGCACCGCTTGGTGCTGGGCCCATGGCATTAGTGTGAGATTGTAGGCTTTCATATTTTGCACCGCGTTTCCTGTTCCGTCAAAGATACTGGAGAATGTAGGCATAGTACACTTGGCGGGAATGGGTGCTTGTAGTATTTCTCGCGAAAACGGGGATCGCTCTGCTTCCTCTATAGCCTCTGCTAGTTTCAATTTTCCTCCTCCTCTTCTAGTGTTGTTTTTCATTGCGTCCTTAAGTTCTTCAAGCTATCGGAGTATAACTTGATTTGCATAAATTTGTCCCATCTCCCTTGGTAATGGCTCTACTACCGCCTCCAATCTTCTTTGCTCTACCGTATTTCTATCTATTTCCCTTCTGGTTTCTCTCTCCAAACTTGTTTCTCTCCTGCATCTCTGGCTTTCGCGTTCTGAGTTACTTCGCCTCCCGCTATCATATCTCTGTGCTTCATGTTTTGTGCTTTCTCTCCTTCCCCGATTCCTTCTTCTTTCTATTCGCTCTTGCAACCTTCTTTCTATGTCGTGCGCATTTTCTCTTTTGCGTTCTCTTTTGCGTACTTCTTGTTCATACTCTGCATGGTTACTTTTTACCTCTCTAGCTCCATTATGTCGTTCTCTTTTTCTCCTTGACGAACTCCTACTCGTCTGAGTTTCTGTTTCTCAAGTATGAGTTCGCGTTTATATGTCTTCATTTAATCGGTTGTTTTCTTCTGTTAACAAGGCGTTTTTTCGTGCTAGGTTTGCTCGTTCTTCTGCCAGCTCTGCATCTCTTGCTCTGCTTCTTTCGAGTCCTTGCCTCAGTTCTCTTTCAATTCGCCTATCTTGTGCGAGACGTTCCCTTAGCTGCTGGATGGTCAAATGGTCCTCATTACTCGGATTTTCGCCTCTATTTTGTGTCGCTGGGTTCTCCTCCTCCATTGTTTCGGTGTTAGAGGTGTGTACAACACCCTCTCTCTCTCCGTTGTTATTTTTCTGTGTTGGGTTTTGGGCAACAACATCGTGGTTCTACTGGTCTGTCTCTATGATGGAGAGTAAGCTTCGGTTACAGTTGTGTCACTCTAGACCTCTTCTTTCTATGGTAGCTGAAGTTTCCGCTTCATCTCTCGTTCCCCTCCTGTTTGCCACTCTGTTACTTCTTCGTGTAGCGATGACATGTGCTTCTCTTGAGACTATTCGCACCATCCTGTTAGCGATGATTGTAAGTGAACGAGTTTTGGTTTAACTTTTGGTTACTGACAGAGAAACTTAAGGAAGAAGTCTGACTGAGTGTTGCTCAGCTTTTTGAAGAGTATAAGATTTTCTCAGCAGAAACTTTTCAAATGAGACGGTGGTGATATTTTATCAAAACCTCATGATGGACCGGAGGAAATGAAAGCAACGTAGAGCAGAGATGATGATAATAATAATGATAGTTTTCAAATACTCAATCAACAAATTTTCATAATGATCAGGGAATGATAATGAGCAGGAAAAAGATGGTGGTAATGAGGACAACAAACAAACTTCGAAAGATGACGATTTCTAGCTGGTAGCTAGCAGGTGAGGATATCCTCCCTGTTTCTAGCGTCAAAATGTAGTTGCGTAAAATCACACAACTACACCAATTAATAATGATAATAACACAAAGCTTAAGTCATAAGGATCAACTCAAACATTAATGATATTATTCACTATTTTGACACTAGAATGACCTTCACAAACACTTTGTATTGGACATATGGATCTTCTTACAATGATTTCACTATAAACTTAAATACAACAATGGAGGAATGTAAGATGAATATTAAATTTTATGAGATGATCTCACTGTTCTCTAAGTGGTTTTTTGGTTCTTCTCTCTTCTTCGATCCTCTCTCTCTATCTATCATTTTTGAACCCTTATATAGGCCAATATGGCTAGTAGGAGACAACTGAGGATCACATGAAAGATCTCTGCTGGTTGATCTAATTTCAGTTTGTCTTATTCGCCGGGCTTTGGGAAGATGTCGCTGTCCTTCGCGCTACTTGCCATGTCTTTTGTGCTGCTCCTTTTGGACTGATCTTCATTTCGTGTTTGTAGTGTAATTGTTTCTTCACACTCTTTCTTTGTCATCGCGCTTCTATTCTTCGCCTTGATCTTTGATTATCGTTGTGGCTTCGTATTTAGGGCTGTCTTATCTGGGCGAAGTTAAGCTATGTCTTGTGCGATATTTCGCCCCTACAAGAGAAATATTATTCTCGCAGAGAATAGGAACAGAAATTAATTGGGGTCCGACAGGGGTAGATGAGAAAGATTGAAACTGTTGGAATAATTTCCAAAATCCGCCTGCAAAACAGTCACAAAAAAAAACCAAACAAATAATGTTATGGCTAAGTCACGACCAGGTCGCTCTCTTTAAGACGTTTCGCGGCTCTGCCCAAAATTGTCCAAACAGTTCTTTCATGTCGCGTCGTCCCTAAGATAAAATGGCCGAGTAAAATCTCTCTCACAATCACTCTTGCACTTTGAGAGTATGTGATACTTGTACACTTCTATTCTTGCTCAGAATCAAATTTCTAAAAAACAAGTGATGATCACACACTAGTTTTCATTCTCTCAAAAAATTCTTACTTTTCTTTAAAACTCCAAAAACATTATATGAAAATTCTCTTAATGTTTTCCAACCAAAAATCTGATTTTATGCTTAAAGAGTTTCAAAAAGTTTTAATGAAAACATTTATATGGTTTAATAAAAACCATTTAGTCTTGTAACATGAAACGGTCAAGGAATTTATCACAAATAATAAATTGCTTTTATGAAGATCATTAAGACTATTAAAAATACTTTTAATAAAAATAATACATGGAAATACATTTTGTTTTAAAACATATATGTCCAACAATCCCCCACTTATATTTTTAAAACATTGAGCAAGATCTATATAGTGATGTGCATAAGTAAAGGTATCTTTCGATTTTGAACCTTTACATAGTGCTAGACTCTCTAAAAATCTGACCATAGAGTGAACGTAAGTCTTTGAACTCTAGGAGATAAGAAGATTGCCTAACACACACAAAACTATACTAGTGTAAAGTCTAAAGCCAGCACATTACGGCCCTGTGCTTGAATCCCGGTTTAATGAATTATCTAGAGAACTGCCTATATTCTCATAGAAAGCGGCCACACTTTCACATCCATATAGGTGAGTCTATCAAGAGTACTCCTGTAGCTAAGTAATACACTCTAAATAGAGATATAGACGTCATTAAGAGTTTTAGAAATAAAAATTCAACCTTAACTCGCTTCAGGATATCATGCGTGGGATGAATTCTCAAAAGCATGATTCAGTGTCTACATATTATCCGTGACTTAGCCTCATTTGAACCTACATTTTGGGATCTCCATTCATAGATAGGGATTACCTTTTGAACCTACTTCTGGAATATTGAGTTATAGGGGTGTACATCACGAACAACTATGTCCATATCATTTGTGAATCGTTATTCCCTTTGAACCTATTTCTAGGTGGGTATCCATCACAAATGACTCAATTATCCATGGGCATCAACATTTTCCCATAAGATGTATTTACACCTTCTTATTAATCCTTTCGTCAAAGGATCAACGATAACTCTTTTCAGACCATATATAATCCATTCTCATAACATCAAAAATGCCTTTCTATCACCATATATGTCGACTCTACCGTTGTAATTAACGGTTCTCAACTCTTGCAATAGCCGCGGTACTATCGCATTGGATTAATATGTCTGTTCTTCCTCTATCTAGTAGAGGACTGAATCACTCTATCCCTTGGAGGATTCATTTGAGAGGATATCTCAATCAACATCGCAATAATATCCTTAAAGGATTGCGGTAAACATTTTTAGATAGTGTATTTCTAGGTTTAAGGTTCTTTTCAGACACCTCATAACCTTCTCAATATTTTACTAATTATCCATACATGGATTATTAGTAAATCTGCATATATGTAACCCCCACTACAGAAGTATTATACATATAGTCCATCACGTAGCAAAAAGCAATGCCATGCTACCATACTCATTTTTTTTTCGAGTTTCAATCACACATATTCACAAGCACCACAATACTAGAATCAAATGAGTGAAAACTACTTTATAAAGTTTTTTTTTTTCTTTACAAATCTTTTTTCAATGTAGTGGAATATATCCAAAACAAATGTAGATTCAATTCAAAATTTACATTATCTTCACGTAAGTATTTCATGTCAAATAGTAAACTAAACATGTCTTAGTTTCATTAACATCGTACGAGTTAGAATACAAATTCAGCGAATCACTTATGCATATATAGCAAACAATCTTATGTGTTTATCGCACCAGTCAATTTTGAAACCATTTGATTCAATTGCTTCAGAGTTTGTTTCAAAATAAATATTGACTTATCAAATTTATATGCATTTCATTTTTTATGGGAACTATAAAGTTTTTATTTTCATGCTTGGTTTACATAGAATAATCATTTAACTCATTCAAGATATATTTTTATACTTATGATGTACAACAAATCACGCATCGTAGAAACAATATCACCAATCAAAAATGTAAATCCAGCGACATGAAAGAAAGTATAAAAATTAATTACCCTTTCTCTATTTGTCAAACTAAAACATTTGGTTCTTAAAAACCTTTTTCAAAGATTAAAATTATGAGGAGCTAAGTATCTCAAACAAAGTAATAATGATGACTAAAATTCGTTTTAGTCTTATGATGTAATTTTAAAGTGGTAAGTAAGGTTGTCGTTCACTCGGATTTGTGAAGATTCGAGATTTTAAATTTAATAAAAATATTTACAAAAATATTACAAAGGTGCGAGAGTTACTGGGACTTAGGATTCCACCAAAATTCATTCATTTTATTCAAATAATAATTCCAATCAATTATAGCGCAAATATTAAAAAAATATGGACTCTTATTCTTTGCAAAAAGTAGATTTTTGAAAAGAAATGACTGTAAATCAAAAGCATGATGTATCAAAAATACATTGACCAAGCATACATCATCAAGCAATATCACACCCATTCAATAAAAATCATAAATCAATTAAAAATCAATGCTAATAGTCATAAAAGAATTATTAGAATTACCACATGCGTGAACTAGGGCTTCCTCCGTCATCTCAGTGTTGGGGTTTAGCTCCTCATGTTAGAAATATGCTCAAAAGTTGATTTCATTGATCAAATAAGGTGTTTTTATTAGAAAGGACGAGCTACAGTTACAGAAAGCTTGTTGTAAGGAAGGTAATGGTCGCTGAAAGTATTAAGCAAAGACAGTCAAAAACGATAACAGCTTTATGTAGTTGAATATAAGACTGCTTCTCGACGGTTCCCTGTGGGTCGAAGTTCTTCGTGTTCTTTGCGATTGTTCCGTGTGCATCTTATATTCTTCGTGTTCTTCAGCTCCGCACCAGCAGAAAACAGCAGCAGGTAGCTTTCTGTTCGTCTTGATTTCTCACTCCTCATCCCTTCTAAGCCCCCCAAACTCTCGAAACCCCTTCTATATGACCCAACCAATCTATTTATATCAAAAAGAGCGATTAAATCTCTCCAAAATCTTCCGAAATCTCTTTCTTTCTCTTCACGGCAAAGTTGCGGCAATTTCTTGTTTTAGAATTTCCACGCATATCTTAGCTTTCCTTTTGATTCTAAACTCTTCCTAAGATAGATATTAAGCTTTGGGAAGAAAATCTTTCCTTTAATCTCTCTAAAATTTCCTAAAATCGGTCACACACTTTACTTTCCATATTTTGTTGTTGAGATCAAAACCCGTCGATTGAGACCAGTTAAATCGATTTCAACACCCATGTTAGATTCCTAGACCCATAAGGAGTCTACCCTATGAAAATCAGAGGTTTAATCGACCTTAAACTCCTCCAAATCACTACCACCAAAACTGCCAGAAAACAACCTTCACGTTTTTGGTTTCCCGCCCAAATTAAGAATTTGAACGTGAAGGGGAAAGGTTACCCCTTATCCAATGGTCACCCCTTATCCGTTGCTGGAGTCCGCATAACAATCGTCCCTTGGGTTGCATTTATCAACTTTTCGAGCCAATTTCGCCGCAAAAGCTTATTTCTCCAAAAAACACCTACAAAGAGATAAAATACCAAAATAAGTACAAAAATGGGTACTAACATTATATACAATAAAGATGAAAATAGACACAAAAATGCGTCTATCAAATACCCCCAAACTTATTATTTGCTAGTCCCGAGCAAATCAAAACTACAAATTAAAATTCCAACTCACCGTCGTAGGCATCGTCGATTGCACTTAGCATGTGCAACAAGCCTTTAAACCCCTAGGTGGCCCTAGTGGCCGAGTTATAGTCTCGGGAGGGTTTACTAGAGATATACCCACAAAACCTTTACTCCAGACCCTAGCTATCTACGCAGAACCTTGGAATGCACTAAAGAACCTCCTTGGTTGGCATACTTATTGATTACGGGAGGAAGTACCCTGATGCGAAATTCCAATTGTTATATACGAGTTTGCACTCTAGTATACTAAAATTCATATATAAGTGACAGAGCTCTACTCAGATAGTCGCACTATGGACATCAATATCCGGAATCAAACAAATCACATTAATAGATTAAGAAGACGGATATAGAAATAGATGGTTGCGAATGGACTTCAATGCAAAGATGAACCTATGAACTAGTGGATTGAGATACTGGTCTGGACTAATATCAACACAACTGGCATATACAAGGGAACCAGTGGTCAACAATCCTAAATCTACATCAACTCAGCTGGCATATACAAGGGAACCAGTGGTCGACTTTATAATAAACCATTATTTTTTAATTTTTTAATTTTTTTAATTTTTTTTAACGACATGATTATATCTTTTGGATCCAAGCGAATGCTTCTTGTCAGTAGATTACATGGTAATTACCATGGATCCTGCGTTTCACGCTTGTTTAGGCGACGGAGACAGGGAGAACACACACATATTGCTATCCAAGTGTTAATATTTATTCCGATTGGTCTAATTGGTCTGGTCTTTTTTTTTTTTTTTTTAGTAACTCAATCACTCTATTTCAACCCAGCAGACATCAACATAAAAAATTTGCAAGAAACAAAAACAGAAGTAATAAGATGATTTCGAGATACGGTGAAACTATCATGTTATTTCTAACACCTGAGCTCTGTGCTTTTATGAATAGACTCTATATAGATGTTTCCATCCACTCAGATTGGTTCCTCAACTCCTAAAACCAAAATGCTTCCATCCACTTAGATTGGTTCGTGCCATCCTTAATAGGCATAAATTTCTAGGCTCTGGAGTTTATTATGCAACTAAAAAGTTTCTCCCATACCCCCAAACTTAAATCTAACATTGTCCTCAATGTTCTAAAGATAAAATTAAAAGCATGAACAAGGAGAAACGGTTACCATTTGAAGAAAAAAAGTTAAGGAAAGATATTACCGTGTTGCATGAGAATGGGTTACCTCCCAAGAAGTGCTAAGTTTAAAGTCTTCAGCCAGACATTAGAAAGGATTAGTCACCTCGAATCGTATAACAGTAGTCGGAATAACTGTGGGTCTTCAAAACCAAATAGAGCTGACCAAAGGAAACTGTAATAAACCAACAAAATGAACAAGACTAGCATGCCCTTACCTAGTTTCCTGATTAATAAATTTATATCTAATTGTGGTTCAGGTTCAGGTTCTATGAAAGGGTCTAAATAAAATATTTTCATTGGATGCATTTCCTCATAAGTGAGATCCAAATTATTAGGTTCTAGAGTCTGTAGAAACTCAAATAAGAACTTAGAAGCACATAATAATAACCTAAATAATTGAGGATCCTCTAAGTCAATCAGGTTTGACTTACATAATTGACCATAGTGAGAGTAGTGGTCATTCTTAAGCAAATGTGTCGATTTTAATTTCCTAAAGCATTTAGGTTTAGTCTCACAACTTTATATTCGACACATTTGGAATATAAACGTTCCCATAGTTGGAATAAAACTATTTGGTGGGAAAACAAAGTCAATCTAAGTATCATAGCCTGGGCAAACCACATAAACCAGAGGATGGGTTTCTAACTTCTGAGCTTCTTTCTGGACATCATTAGGTTCGGTAAAACGAGTATGAAGGTAACCTTGTAAAATGGTCGAGGCACAGATATCAAGTCCTAAGTGAGGGATCTTTGTAAGAGCTAAAGGTAAGGCTCATGGATAATGATAATCACCCCCAAACTTAGAGTTTTGGGTGTCTCTGGATAGACTATCTATAATTTCCCTAATTTCTAGATCATCAGAATCCTGAAAATAGTTAATTGCTTCTTCTAGGTTATACTCAAGTGATGTATCCTCACTCAAATTTAAAAGCTCTACGAGTTCATCTTATTTGTCTAAGACTATTGTTTCTAAGTCGCTAGACTCTAAAACAGCATTTTCAGAATAAACCCATTCCTCGAAACCACTATCGGCTTCGTAATCAAAAGGAAAAACTAGATCGTCTAAACCGGGGATATCTCTAGACAAATCCTCGTCCTTTTGAATAGGTGAATAATTATTAAAATTATTTGGATTTGAACTAGAAATAACATTATCATTATAAAGCTCAATTGGAGTAACAAATTCCTGATCACTATGCCTACATATTTCAGATTCTTCATCAATACTATCCTCATCATAATCATCATTATAATAGCATGAAAATGGTTGAACCTCATTTAAACATGTAGTGTTACCAATTCTAACCTCGTCATCTTGATTATGCAAATAACTATCATTATTTTCAAGGGTATTATTGGAAACACTGTATTGGAAATTAAGATTATTTCGAGCAATTCTTTCGTTCGTCTCAGCCATCAGCTTGAGGTATTCCTCTATAGAAAGTTTTCTCAATGGTGCAGTTCGTCTATTCATTTCCGACACAAACCTATTTGTCTGTTCAGTTAACTGCTTAAGAGACTCTTCTAAAGACACGGAAGGATCATAAATAGGAACAGAAGGATCATAATAAGGACTAGTTTTCAACAGTTTGATTATATTGTCCAAAGACGAGGTACTAGCACTATAATAATCCTTATTTTCTTGCTCATATGACCGGTGTGTGTGTGGATAGTAATTGGGCTCACCATGGGATGAACCATAACCTTCATAAGGTTGGTGTTCCAAACCACTATTTACACTATGGTCGTAATATGAATAATGTCCATTTTGAAACTCAGACGGATATTCATTGTATTGGCTATTGTAATACCAGTTCGACATTCTTAATTGCAAGGGAATTCTACACAATCACAAACAAGGCTGCCTCGACCAAATCAAACCTATAAAATCTAGCAAGCAACAAGCATGATGGCTCCCTTAGATTGTTTCTAGACCAGCTTATACTCTTCCAAGAGGCAACTGGGTACAATTTTAGCAAACCTCGTAGGACGATCCGAATAAAGTAAGTCGAAGAGAAGTAGGAGAAGCTCAGAGGAGCTTTGATACCCCCACCTCTTTGGCAACGCTTCCCTGGGTTACAAGGCGGCTCTAATCAACTTACAGTAATCTTCCTGAACTTTGAGTTAGGCTAACAAAATACCTAATACAGTCCTTTCAAACGACTTTCCTACAAGCTCGTTACCTTATCGGTCTCGTTCTAATCAAAATTTTAGGATTGGGATCGCGTTTGGTATCGTTTTCCTAAAGCGGGCAAGAAGAGAACGGTGATGAAATCCGAACTCTTATCTTGTATGGCCTGGCCTTTCCCTTTACTAGGAATATAAATGTCCGTATTCAATTCCTCAGCATATATGCACCTTAAGGAAGACAGTAAACCCGCTGACAGGGGATTTGCGGGTGTTTAGAAGCTTACCTCCCGTACCAGACGGGGGAAGAACCGTTGTAGTCGACTCGGGCCACTGACTCCTGTGTTAATGTGCGAACCCGAGGGGCCGAGACAGTATCGTAACTGTCGCCCTTCCCTGCAAACAGTTTATATTTAATTTTAACCCTTCCTTAGGGCTTTAAAAATAATAATGTCCAAAATAATGTCCCAAAAATAAAGTTCAAAGTCCAAAAATAAAAGATTACAACAATAAAAAATAAAACCCTATTTAGAATTTCTAAAAATAAAAAGTAATAAAATCTAAAAAAAAATAAAAAAAAATAACTATATACAAAAATCTTCTTCTTCACTCCTTCGGACTCCTCTTTTCTTTCCTTCTTTGGCGATGGTTTCCTCTTATAACACTTTTTCCTTCCTTTTAGCTCCGCTCCAAATCTGAAAAAGAATCAAAAAATACCAAACGCGTAAAGAAGAACAAAAATAATAAAAATAAATCTAAAAATCCTAAAAACAAGTCCGCGTCGGCGGCGCCAAAAATTGATGTAATTTTAAAGTGGTAAGTAAGGTTGTCATTCACTAGGATTTGTGAAGATTCGAGTTTTTAAATTTAATAAAAATATTTACAAAAATATTACAAAGGTGCGAGAGTTACTGGGACTTAGGATTCCACAAAAATTCATTCATGTGATTCAAATAATAATTCCAATCAATTATAGCGCAAATATTAAAAACATATGGACTCTTATTCTTTGCCAAAAGTAGATTTTTGAAAAGCAATGACTGTAAATCAAAAGCATGATGTATCAAAAATACATTGACCAAGCATACATCATCAAACAATATCACACCCATTCAATAAAAATCATAAATCAATTAAAAATCAATGCAAATAGTCATAAAAGAATTATTAGAATTACCACATGCGTAAAATAGGGCTTCCTCCGTCATCCCAGTGTTGGGGTTTAGCTCCTCATGTTAGAAATATGCTCAAAAGTTGATTTCATTGATCAAATAAGGTGTTTTTATTAGAAAGGACGAGCTACAGTTACAGAAAGCTTGTTGTAAGGAAGGTAATGGTCGCAGAAAGTATTAAGCAAAGACAGTCAAAAGCGATAACAGCTTTATGTAGTTGAATATAAGACTGCTTCTGCGACGGTTCTTTATGGGTCGAAGTTCTTCGTGTTCTTTGCGACTGTTCCGTGTGCGTCTTATGTTCTTCGTGTTCTTCAGCTCCGCACCAGCAGAAAACAGCAGCAGGTAGCTTTCTGTTTGTCTTGATTTCTCACTCCTCAACCCTTCTCAGCCCCCCCCAAACTCTCGAAACCCCTTCTATATGACCCAACCAATCTATTTATATCAAAAAGAGCGATTAAATCTCTCCAAAATCTCTTTCTTTCTCTTCACGGCAAAGTTACGGCAATTTCTTGTTTTAGAATTTCTACGCATATCTGGGTTTTCCTTTTGATTCTAAACTCTTCCTAAGATAGATATTAAGCTTTGGGAAGAAAATCTTGCCTTTAATCTCTCTAAAATTTCCTAAAATAGGTCACACACGTGACTTTCCATATTTTGCTGTTGAGATCAAAACCCGTCGATTGAGCCCAGTTTAATCGATTTCAACACCCATGTTAGATTCCTAGACCCATAAGGAGTCTACCCTATGAAAATCAGAGGTTTAATCGACCTTAAACTCCTCCAAATCACTACCACCAAAACTTCCAGAAAACAACCCTCACGTTTTTTGTTTCCCGCCCAAATTCAGAATTTGAACGTGAAGGGGAAAGGTTACCCCTTATCCAATGGTCGCCCCTTATCCGTTGCCGGAGTCCGCATAACACTCGTCCCTTGGGTTGCATTTATCAACTTTTCGAGCCAATTTCGCCGCAAAAGCTTATTTCTCCAAAAAACACCTACAAAGAGATAAAATACCAAAATAAGTACAAAAATGGGTACTAACATTATACACAATAGAGATGAAAATAGACACATAAATGCGTCTATCATCTTACTACTTACACATCCATTCTTAATGATCTCGTGATCTCCATTTCTAGCTAGCTCTTTAATCCAAGTTTTGTCTTCAAACATACATCGTCTAAAGAACCCCCACTATTTTCGACTCAAAAGGAAATTTCAAATCAACACCAAAAGATCTAAAAATGAAAAATTACTTATGCAAATTGCTTTTCTTCCCACATTCATTCAAAAAAAATTCTATAGATGTTGGATTTTGGTTTTTAATACCAGTTAAGAAACTAGAAAATTTTCCCATTCATATAAAAAATTAGAAATAATTTTTCTAAGCACAAATAATTTTTCTAAATCATATTTGACGCGCTATGCGTTCGTTCTCATAACTAATAAAGTAATGATCGAATTTCAAAATCCTTTTGGCACAATATAGAGGACCAACAAACAAACATTTTTCATGTAGACATCATTTCATTCTTCACTACTGAAAAGATCAATTTTAGTTACCAAGTTAGACTTCATGAAACACCAAAAAAAAAAAAAAAAAAAAAAAATTCTCAAACATTTTATTCCTCATCCGATGCTTTTGTAAACAAGTAAGATTAGAATCTACATGTTTTGGTGAGTTGGGTAAAATTAGATATACGTTACTCAAAAAATTCTTAGAAAGTGTAGAGGGAAACAAAAATGACTATACTCATCACTAGTTCAAAAATTTCATAGAAGCATGAAATCACATATTTCAAACATTTAAAGTTTCAGTCATATCATATCATATAAATAATATAATATTTAGTTCAAACATCCCATTGATAACATATGTATTGTAGTAGTGCAATGATCAAGTTCAACAAATTTTAACCTCAATCTTTTTAATAACAAGATAGGTGGAAACTAGATTCTTTCTCATTTTCGTGCGGTATGAACATCTTTAACAAGATAGTTCTACCCGAAACAAGCTTTTGAGACCATACCAATACCAAGAATCCTAGAGATGTGAGTATAACTCAACACCACTTTCTTTTAAATGATTCGTTTCAACTTTTGAACCATAGACTATCAAAACAAACATGGTGTAAAACACCAATATATATCAACTTCTCACCGTATCCACAATTCACATTAACTTTGCTTGAAAAGCATTGCTAATAACATTTGTTATTCTTGCAATCCCGTGTCATAAGACTTGGTTTAATGCAAGCATAACAAATAATTTCATAATTAAAATTATGTTCATTTCTTGGAGAGAGTTGGTATTCATATTTGTTTCGACTAGGTTTCTTATTCTTACGGTTTTGGTTTGGTATCAAGTTCTATCTCATAAGTCCAAACTTGTATGAGTCACACATTTATTGTTATAAACAATAATTCTCAATATCTAGTTTCCGTGCAATTCATTCTAAGATTGAATAATCAAATTATTTTTCAATCTAGAATCCAATTATTTGATCGCTACAACAACTACAAATAGTTAATCAAGCATACCTCATTTCCTTTGAAAGCTCAATTGGTCATAAACCATTGTCCACTCTTTCCACACCAGCAAAGAAATCAGCAAAACCATTGCTCCATACACCGGCCAGTATTTACTCGTAATTTTTATTTTCATTGGGAAACCAAAATTTGTTGAAGCAAGTGAAATTATCACCTATCATAATTATTTAAATGTGAGCATTTATTACCCAAAATAAGTAAGGTATGAACTTATATAAGTACCTAAAAATCAAATAAAAATTAGTACTCCAAGTATCAAACAAAAATAAAGTTTTATAGTTATAACGTCATAGATTATAACTTTCTACTAATCATTTTATCAAACATATGTCGTGCACTAGTTTGATTTCCAATAATGATCTTATTTTTTTCATTACCAATACAAGAGTAAAGTACTAAAATCAAAACATGATTTTTATTGTAAGTTCTTAGATCTCTAATCTCTAAACTAAAGCATCACATCTCATATTTTTTACACAGACACACACAACGATTTTGAAATCACCACATCTCTTAAACCAAAAAACCCAATGGAAAATTCAAAATAGGTTTTGAAGATAAATTTGGACAAACGAACTCAATTGGGATTAGAGATGTTACACACTGCATTGCCCTCTAATGCACTCCTTAATAAATAGGTTTTGATCGACAAGTTTCATGTTACAAAAATTCAAAATAGCTACACAAAGATACAAACGAACTCAATTTTGGCTAAAATTCTGCCCGTCAGAAATTTTCAGCAACGTTATGTGGTTTATAAAATACCTTAAAAATACTTATTGGACTCCAAAAATTATGAAATTTTACATGGATGATCCTCATAATGTCTAATATATACGGTATAAATTTCAAGATCAAATTCATTTTCGTTAAAGAGATCCACTGAAAACTCTATAACATGTTACAACTATGGTCTACTAAGATTAGACATCAAAATTAAATTTTGGTTAAAGAAACCTAAAATCAAAGCATCATGTTAAATCGTTAATGAATATACAATAATTATTCAATATAAAAAAAAACAATGATACTTATCGTGTTTCAGCAATAGTTTCTCGTTTAATCTCTATGGCAGAAGAAACGGTCTTAAAATTGTTGGAACAATTGCCAAAATCCGCCTGCAAAACAATCACAAAAAAAAACACCAAACAAATAATGTTATGGCTGAGTCACGACCAGTTCGCTCTCTTTAAGACGTTTCGCGGCTCTGCCCAAAATTGTCCAAAGTTTTTCCATGTCACGTCGTCCCCAGGATAAAACAGCCGAGTAAAATCCCTCTCACAATCACTTTTGCACTTTGAGAGTATGTGATACTTGTACACTTCTATTCTTGCTCAGAATCAAATTTCTAGAAAACAAGTGATGATCACACGCTAGTTTTCATTCTCTCAAAAAATTCTTACTTTTCTTTAAAACTCCAAAAACATTATATGAAAATTCTCTTAATGTTTTCCAACCAAAAATCTGATTTTATGCTTAAGAGTTTCAAAAAGATTTAATGAAAACATTTATATGGTTTAATAAAAACCATTTACTCTTTAACATGAAACGGTCAAGGAATTTATCACAAATAATAAATTGCTTTTATGAAGATCATTAAGACTATTAAAAATAATTTTAATAAAAATAATACATGGAAATACATTTTGTTTTAAAACATATATGTCCTACAGAAACTCCTCAATCTCATCACCAAGGAGTTGGATGAGATTGAGGAGTTACATCTATGTATAGCTAATTGTTTCTCAATCTAGCAAGTTCTCCTACGTTTTATTACTGACTTGTGAGGTGAATGAGAAAAGGAAGTACACTCATGAAACACATTTTCTAGTTTGATGCTAAACCTTCTGGTACAGCCATACAATAATGCAAAGGTTATTCTTTTCGACAATCTTTTCATACATCTTACGTCAGAATCCATACATGTCGATGATGTCATGTCCATTTCATGCTTAAAGTAGGAGTATTAAAATACTTGCTAATGGAGATAAGTAGTTGTTCCTCAATTGATTCTGCATCTTGAATTTGTTTTGCTTTCCATGTCTCTTCATTCGGGCTCTACCTTCCTTTATTACCATTAAAATTTAAAAGCATAAATTCCACTACTGGCAAGCATAAAGGGGTTCAGTCTCACTAAATTTAGAATAGGAAAGTGTACTAGACCATGTGTTGGGCCCTGACGAAGTCGAAAGCATGGTAGAGTGATGCATTCGGTGTAGTATGATATTTTTAATCGTAACCCACTGTAAACCTCGTTTAGGATTGCTTCAAGGGCCACAGAATTGCTTTAGAAAAAGCCTTATTCCTAAATTAGGATAATTAATAGGGAAAAGCCACTTTTACTAGAGGGGAAACTGACTCGGTCTAGGATATTTGACTTCTAGTTAATATTGGGTGGATTTGATATTACAACTTTGCTACACACCGAAGAAGAGGACCAAGTAATGCACTTCGGGGAAATCCGACGGTCCTGGAATTGCTCTGAACATTGGGATAGGGTGTGGGGCAGGAGTGGGCCCCACCCCCTCTCGCACGGTGCTGAGCTCGGTGCTCTTCTTCAGTGAATGCAAAACAAGAAGAAAAATGAAAAAGGAAAAACATTTGAATATTGTTGCATTAAGGAAATGGAAAGCCTTTCAGGTAACATTTGCCCAGAGGGCACGCAAAAAACAGTAAAACACAAAAAAGGCATGCAATATTATATTTCTTCCACACCTTCTATATAAGTATAGCTGTGTTCGTCACCAACACACATAGTACTTTGCCAATATAGAGAAACATATTCAAGCATTCAAGTGATGAGTAATACAGCACCCTCTAATCGGTACGTCGAGGTGATGAGGGCAGCACTACGAGGGGAATGGAATGACATCAAAAGAGTTTACAACTTGCCACCATGTAATAATATAGATATCGAAGATGACAACAGCAACATCATCCTACTTAATCCTCTTACAGGGGATACGATTCTTCACATGTGTGCTCAATGCGGCCAAACTGATATTATGGAACAGATGTTGAAAATTATACCGGCGTCAAAAAGGTTATTGTCAGTGTCTAATAAGAAGGGAAATACAGTATTACATGAGGCAGCCAGGACGGGGATTGTGAAGATGGCTATGCTAATCATAGAGAAAGAATTAGATGGTGGAGGAGATCAACTGCTGGTATCAGTTCCAAACTTAAACGGTGAGACACCTATATATTGGGCAGCAATGTACGGACATAAAGATATGTTGTTATTCCTAAATACAACTGCTAGTAGCAGAGGAATCACAAGCACATCCACATCAATGGTTAGCCCATTAACAATAAGGACCAGTGATCACTCAACAATTCTTCACGCCGCTGTTCTTGTGGAATCTTATGGTAACAAACTATATTCACTCTGCAATCGCCTTGTTTAGAATACTTGAAACCTGTATTTTTTTTTATTTTTTTTTTCTAATTTAACAATTCTTTTCTTTACCGATAAAAATAAATAATCCAACATGCTCTTTTTGCTAGAGATGATTTAAGAACATTTTTGTGTCCTGTAGTGTATTAATTTGTAGCCTGAACCTGTAAGCGTCGATAGCACCAAGACTTGTTGCAGTTTGTTAATTTTCCAGACACATTCCAAATGATGGCGGACTTCTTAAAACCTAGTGAAGGAGTAGATGCAAAATGAGTCCTCATTTAACTCATATTGTTTGTATTTTTAACTTTTATTTTGACTTAATGAAAACTCAGATGTAGCAATGGAGATCTTGGAGATTTATCCTGACCTTGCTTCAAATATAAATGATGACGGCGCAACGGCTTCACATATTTTAGCGCTCTCACCTTCTTCTTTCAAGAGTGGAACCAAGTACTTCCAATATTACCTCGGGGCCACACCATTTGTTTTGATCCAAATTGCTGCAGCTATTGTATATTCATGTAAGTCCCATTTATTTCCCCAAATATGACTCATATCTAACCGCCTCTTTCTTTTAATTCCCTCACTTATTTCAGATATCCCAATCGAGATTTATGAGACACATAATGCAGCTACTCAAAGAACAATACTACAACCAAAGTCTTCGTTTATGAGAAAATTCAAGCATAACTTCAGAGGGCTATGTAAAGGTAGAAATTTGGATATCGTAAATTTGCTCTTTTACGAATCTTTAAATCTTGTTTTATTTACTAAAAACTCACAACATGCATGAGCACAATCGTGTATATATGCATGCACCCAAATCTCCAGCCACGGGTATTGTGTATTTGATTATTCACTACATCCTGAGCTAATGCAGGTTTACCAGTCCTCAAAATCATCTACAATATAAAACTGAAGCACAATTATGCTATACAACTCCTCAGGATGTTACTTGAAAAAGATTATGGTCAATGGACGATGAGTTTTGGCCCTGAGATCCTCCATGGATGGGATTACAAGTATGGTAACCTCGAAAACCAACATCCAACAATAACCACAAGGGTTACAACTTACAAAGTTCGAGAGAGGCCCATTATCTTGGCAACTAAGTTGGGTATTGTAGAGATGTTTAAAGAAATAATTGATGTATATCCAGAATCAATTGAGATGACTGATGAAGAAGCTGGAAGAAATTTGTTGCACTTAGCGGCAGAATACAGACATGCATCCATAATAGAATTCTTGAAGTCATCATCAACTATTTCAAAAAGGAACTTGCACATGTTGGTCGTCGGGATCGATAGAGATGGTAACACCCCACTTCATGCTGCTGCAAAGCTTGGAAAACATAAACCGTGGCACATTCGTGGAGCAGCACAGTGGATGCAGTGGGAGTGTGTTTGGTTTGAGGTATGTTAACATCTAATGATACATATATAGATATGCACACATGAATACATGTACAATAATCATTAATAATTCTTGGGTCATATACACATGCAGCGCGTCAAACGTATGCTTCCACCAAATATGGTAAAAATGAAGAATTCTAAGAACCAATATGCTTACCAAGTATTCACAGAAACTCATATAGATCTCAGAGAACAAGGTGAGAGATGGTTAAAAGAATCATCAAATAATTATATGTTGTTATCCGCTTTATTAGCAACTATGATGTTTGCATCCGCGTTCGCTGTACCTGGGGGAAATGACTCAACGTCAGGTCGTCCAATCCTACTCAAGAACCAAGATTTTGAAATATTTATTCATTTCGTTGCTTATGGGTTGTTCTTTTGTATTATATCTTTGGGTCTATTTCTCACCATCCATGCTGCCCCCTTTAACGAACACGATTTCTTTTTGCGATTACCTTTAAGGTCCGTGTTTGCTGTAACTGCTTTGTTCAATTCATTTACTTTCACTGCTTTGGCATTCTTCCAAGCGTACATGCTTATTACTGGATGGACAGGCCCTTTAGTCTGGCTTAACTTTGACATGACAATGGGTTTACTGGGGCTTTTCTTTTCCGCTGATTTGTATGTGGATATTGTCGGGTGCTTTATCCGTTACTTGATCGACATTCTTTTCATTTAGCAACCAACAATATTGAAGGGAGAACCATCTTTCTGCAGTTTAACCGGAATAATGTCAGCAGGCTACTATCTCATATTCTATGTAGGGTTTTCATCAAGAAAATAAAGCTCCATGGGTCTCCCTAGCAAGATGGAAATTAGTCAAAGTGAGAGATTCATTTTAAGCTGATAATCTTGCTAAGAAGGGCCTAATAAGGTGTATTACCCATTTGTTTTGAGTTTTGCTTTGTTTTTTGTTTTTTCTTTGATATCAAGAGTTTTGCTTGAAATTCTGGTTTCTTATGCCTCTATCCCTTATTTAGGCTGAGGGTATAATTCCTTATTTTCTAATACTGTTTTTATTTTATTTATTTTCCCCCATGGTATTCTCAATCATGACTCCGTATGTGTCACTGGTTTTTCTAAGCAGACCATCCAGTACAAAGCTAGTTCAAATATAAAACTACTCATAAGTGGAAGATGATTGATATTGATTCCGAATACAGACTTGATAAATAACATTCAAAAATTTACAGAAACATTGACTTAAGCAAACTTTCATAGACAAACATAAAATTAAGAACAGAATGAAATCCCCTAGTTCGGGAAGTTTGTCAAAAAAAAAAAAAAAGTACATGAGAAGGTACCACTCCATAACATGTACTGGACCATTGATCTTGATAATATCCAGAGCTGACTTTACAATCAAGAATGAAGGCATTATTGTACCACCATGTGGCCTGAATCGTTCTGCATGCTCGAACAAGATCAAACAATAGACAGAGCCATAAAACACTGTTAGACTTTTGGTTGGTTTAGCAACAAATGTTGGCTGGTTTAAGGTAATCCTATTTTGCTTAAGGTAATCATGTTTTTGGTTAATCTGGATTAGTGCTAAGATGGATTACAGTCAGCAGCTTAGGTGTCATGTGACTCACCTAATGAGGTGTCAACCAACTAATGATGGACATGTTGGTTGACACATAGCTGTGACTCAGCCCTCTTCTATCCTCTTATACATATCTGTTTTCAGTAAATATTCCATCTAAGAAATGAGAGGAAATAGAAATAGAAGCTAAGTCACTTTCCTGTTTCTGTTTGGATATGCTTTTATTTCTTTTCTTCTGAACTTATATGTGTTGTGTGTTAAACTATTTAACTGTGCTTATGTTTTACTTTTTATTGATACATAATTCAGAACGGAAGAGATTTAATTATGTTGTATTGATTATAGTTATATCTGATTAACTAAAGGTGTAAGAATTATCATTGGGTGTCACTGTATTACAGTGGTAAAGTCATTGGGTGATGATACCAGTGACCTGAGTTCGAAACTCGTTTTTTTCAGCATATGGGTATTCTATAATCATGTTTAAACATAAAATTAGGTGATTATGGAGATGAAATTCCAACATTCTACTTCTATTTCCCCTAGTTATTTCATATTCTTCAACTAGGGTACATATGGAATCATGTTTTTCGTTTGTCTCGGATGAAACTATTCTCATGTAGTTATTCTGTGATATTTCCTCTATTCTAATCTTTAAGAATGATGGCATGATCTGATTTCTGTGCACATGTAAAGATTTTCCATGATTAATGTTTTCCTCTGCGAAATCAGTACATACATGGACGTATTAGAGTTTTGAAGTTAAAACTCTATTGTTTTGTAACCTATTAAGTGGTTATTATCTTGATGAGTGAATCATGCCAATTGTGTTTGTGATGTTTCTTAAACACATGTACTGATGCTAAGGAATGAATGGTATTTACTTGCCTTAGTGGAATTGGTCGTCAGAATTATGGTTTGTTGATAGCGTAAGAAACAATGTGATATGATCTGAGCTATTCCGTAAAAGTCTTTTGAGTGAAGTTATGCTTGCTTTAGAGGCTGAAGTTCTGATATAAAGTTTGAGATTGTTGTGTTTGGATAATTTTCAGGGGTCTATACAGAAAGAGATGTCTTGTTTGTTATCTTGTTAAGCATCATTGAGTTTTGGATTTTGTACACTAGTAGCATTAAAGTATCTCCCATGTTGTTCTGTTAGAATCTGGATAGGCTTGGTTGTTGTGTTTGCACCAACTGCTGGTTTGGTTTTCCTATTGAATGCATGTAATATGGTTATATGGTGCTCGTAAAGAAAATCCCTTGACAAGAAATCAAGTTCTGCAAGAACTTGTCTCTCAAGTTGGTGTAACAATTACTGAACGAGTAACTGTTACAACTATTCTAAGCTCACCTTAGGCAGTTTTACTTCCTACCTTGGTGTTGTTATTCCCATGAACGACGGATGAGGTATAAAAGGTGGCTATGCCGTTATGGTGAACGCAGTATAGAATGTTTGGTGTTCTCTAGGACAGATCCAAATCATAATGTGTTGGACAGGGTGCAGATGACATTTTCAAAGTTTCAGCAAATGTTCAGCAAGTGGTTACAAGTAATTTAGATTCAGAAAGACAACGGGTTCATTGTTGTGGTGTTATTGTGTTGAAGGTCAATGAACGTGTTGTTTTCGTTGCAATACTTATGCACCAAGACCTTGTATTCGGAAAACTTCCAACAACTGAGAACCTTACAAATTTAAAACAAGGAAAAATCTCACACCAGACTTTTCAGTCATGGTTGCAGTCCTTACACCAGTAATTTTCTCACGGAACTAGCAGCAACTAGATGAGAGAGAGCTTTGGGCTAAGCAGAAATTTCAGGAATAAAATCAAGTGAAAAGTCTGTACAAGCATAAGAAAAGAATTCCACCCAATTTTGGAGCAAGTGGGAGATGAAAAGGATGTGACACTGAAATGGCTTAAAAGTTGTGAAGAAATATAATAAAGGTTACATAAAAGTCTACACTTATCTTTTTCTCCTTTTTTTTTCAGATGACAAATCAACGGAAGTTTGTGAATCTTATGTTGCATTCCTTGTTGTTGGGGTTCTTTCGGAGCTACAACACTTAGAAATCTGGCATTTTGCGTCCAGAAATTAGTAATACAAGTCAAAGTGAGCATTCATGAAGAAAAATAGATATCTTTGAGGTACTTTGTCATACAAACTTTCTATTAGGCCCAAAGGTTTAATAGTCATGTTTAAGCCGTTAGTGTTCCGTGTAAACACTATTGAAGAGTTTCATGGTTATTCAAGTAATGGTTGAATGTCTGGTAAAAGGTAGAGACAATTTTATAGTGCTACAGAACTATCTGTCATGAAGGTGAGGGAAATGAAATGCACAAGGGAGTTACTATTTAAATATGTTTGTACGTAAATTGGTAATCAGATATCTACCTGTCCAAGTAGAGGAGGGTATGCAGAAAAGGCTAATTTCAGGTGCAACGGCAAGGAAGCTCCTCTATGTTATATTTAAGGATACTCATATATCATGTAAATCAGTGGGAGAAATGTACTGGTTGTAATGGCTGCAGGATCAGATCAGTCAAGTTCAAGGTATGACTTTACCTTTGAGTTACAAATTTGAACTTAAAGTATATTACTCAAGTTTTCAATTTTGAAAATTGTGATTATAGATATTCAATGCCTTCCATTACTCGACCAAGTGTCGCCTAAGCGATACTTTGAGAGTATGAAAGGGGTTTTGTAATGAGGATGAAGTTTTCTCTGTGTTTTCAGTTGTTTGGGAGATTCCTGCAGAAAACCAATGCCGGAAATGTTGCGCTACAAGGTTATGGTAGCATATGGCTAGGTTTAGATAAAGATATGAAGAGGCTGGTGATTCAAACTACAAAATCAGAAAGTAGTTCATCAGTTTTCGGTTAAAGAAAGGTTTGCTTATGATTTATTTTGGGGGTGATTCATACTAGTAATATTTGGAATGAGTCATGTATTATGTTTTGTTTAATTTTCCCCTTTTTCTATCGGACTCAAAGGTTTAATGGAATCGTTTCTTTTTTATGCATATGCATGAAACGTTGATCTTAAACTTGTAAGGTTAGACTCATGTATGTTGCAATTTTACCCAAAGGTGAATTTGTAATGATACCAAGTCGTGTTTTGAATTTAAGATGTTTACTTTTGCTTATTACTTAGCAGTTTTGAGATTCTTGTACGTCATGGTTTACCCAAAGGTGAACTTGTGATGGTATCGAATCTGTACTAATGTTTTATTCATGTGTAGATTAAAGTACAACATTTTATGTGACAGAGTTCTGGAAAACAGTGGGAGTATGGTAACATTTGTTTTGGGTTATCATCTTAATTATTTGAACTTGTATTGTTGTTTATATTCCTTCTGTTTACGTTGTTAAGAACGAAAAATCAGTAGGAGGTCAGTACAGAATGTCCATTTTGAGATAACTTGTGATGAGCATAGAATAAGTATTTTCGGAGACATAGATCTTTGGGCACGGATAAAGATCTCTTCGGAGATCAAGGTCTCTTTTGAGACACAGATGAAGATCTTTTCGAAGATCAAGTCTCGAGTGAGAAACATATTAGTTTGTCGGACATACCTCAATTGAGTCAGTTATTCTTTTCGGAGATGTATCTCTTCGAAGATGTTAAATGTCTTGACAGACATACCTCAATTGAGTCGGATGAATCTCTTAGGATATATTAATTGTCTCGACAGACATACCTCAATTGAGCCAGATGAATCTCTACGGAGATGTCTCTTCAGAGATGTTAAATGTCCTGTCGGACATATCTTAAGTGAGCTAGTTGTATACTTTATACGTTTTGATGGAAACATGCCTCTTAATTGAGCTAGTTGTATACTTGTCTCGACGGAGATGAAACTCAATATTATTAAGGAAATCCTATAAAGTTGCAGTAAAAGCATATAAAGTTGCAGTGAGAACTTATAAAGATTGATTTAAGTTTGAGTTTTCTGGTTTGAAAAATTAAGGTTAAAGTGCAGCTTGTTTTGGCATAAGGTTAATCCATTTACGTGAGCATAAAATGGCCCCGTCTAGTTTTCTGATTATAGAAATGTCGTATGCATCTTCTAAATGGTGTATGGGTCTCTATGGTCGAATCCTAGCATACCTTTTAGACTCGAGCTAGCATTTTTCGTTGCTAACCAAAGTGGGAGAATGTTAGACTTTTTGTTGGTTTAGCAGCAAATGTTGGCTGGTTTAAGGTAATCCTATTTTGCTTAAGGTAATAATGTTTTTGGTTAATCTGGATTAGTGCTAAGATGGATTACAGTCAGCATCTTAGGTGTCCTGTGAATCACCTAATGAGGTGTCAACCAACTAATGATGGACAAGTTGGTTGACACATAGCTGTGACTCATCCCTCTTCTAGCCTCTTATACATATATGTTTTCAGTAATTATTCCATCTAAGAAATTAGAGGAAATAGAAGTAGAAGCTAAGGCACTTTCCTATTTCTGTTTGGATATGCTTTTATTTCTTTTCTTCAGAACTTATATGTGTTGTGTGTTAAACTATTTAACTGTGCTTATGTTGTACTTGCTATTGATACATAATTCAGAACCGAAGAGATTTAATTATGTTGTATTGATTATAGTTATATCTGATTAACTAAAGGTGTAAGAATTATCTAATGAATAGCTTTTAAGATGTTGTTGAAAATGCTAAGACTAGGGTTATGGTTTGTTTCATCATATGGGTATTCTATAATGAGAAGGGATCCATTGACAGGCTCTTATTTCAAATTTTTGACAGGCTGGTTCCGACCGTTGGATGAAGAAACGATAACGGTAGAGATTTTTTTATTGAAACCCGGGTTACCGGATACCCACAATAACGTTAGATGGTTTTTAACTTTCTATCTATGCTCTCTCCTCTTTCTTTCATTACTCGGCTTCTCTCCTCTCGATCTAATGATCTAATCCTTCTTCTTCCTATTTAAAACCTAAGATACAGCTACGTTTTGAGTGATCTTCCCAGAAGTCTAATAAAAGTAAAATCATTTCATTTGATCATGTATACATAAGATAAATTGGGTCTAATTCACTATTCTTCGATTCAAAATCTTGCAAAAGACTGCAATTTAATTGATTGATTATGTTACCATGTTTTAATGTATGTTTTTGTTTCTTTCTTCCAATCTAAATTTCTTTGATCAAATCAATATTTGCAAGATAAGAATTTTACCAAGAAAAGTCGAATTGCCATGGTTGCGAATGAAATCTACTAAATCAATCCATAAAGATTTTTATTTTTATCTTCTATTTAAATATTTCTATAAATAATAAAATTATTTAATATGTATTCTTCTTACATACACAATAATCCATATACTCTTTTAAATTTTGGTAATAACATAGCATTTAATAGGGGTAGTTAGTCAAGGCGGACAAATAATTTAGGACGGAGGGAGTATAAGATATCTCTAGTAACTACCCTACCTAATCCTTATCCATCATATACAATCCTATCACTCTCGGATTTCTGTTAAGCCTTATTTTCGCATTTCTCTCACTTCTCGGCTCTATTGTTGGTCTGCTCGTCTGCCCTTTTGGGTAATTCGTGTATGTTTGAATTTCATCTCCATAATTACCTAATTTTACCAGCCTTGGATAGAAGGACCTTTTTCCAAGATGCTAGCCTGATCTTACACAATTCGATAATCCTATCCCATTTAGAGCAAGATAAAGATTTCTCTCCTAACGGAAGACCTAAATCTGTTGATGGAAAAACCGCAACTTAACACCCAAAGACTTCATCTAAGTTTTCCAAGCCAATCACATCGCCAACAGCAAAAATATTACTTTTACTAAAGTTAGTTTTCAAAACCGAAGCATATTCGAAAAAGAAGAAGATTGTACTTGAGATATCTGATCTGGTTAATGTCCGCATCCAGAAAAACTAAAGTGTCATCGGCAAACTGCAAATGACTAATCTTAGTTCCGTTTTCCTTAACTACAAATGACTAATCTTAGTTAAAACTTCAGAAACAAGAAGAAATAGGAAGGGTGAGAGAGGATCACCTTGACGTAATCCTTTTTGGCTAGTAAATCTACCGCACGAGCTACCATTGACATGAACAGAAAAGGGAATACGCTTGATGCAGCCAGCAATCCACATCCTCCAAGTTGCACCGAAGCCCATTTTAACCAAAACCTTATCTACAAAGGATCACTTAACGTTGTCAAAGGCTTTTTCGAGATCGATTTTCCAAATAATGCATGGAATCTTGGATTTGAGTCTTGAGTCCATGCACTCATTAGCAATCAAAATGCTGTCCAAGATTTGTCTACCCTTAACAAAGGCTGATTGCTGCTTAGAAATGAGCTTGGGGAGAACCGTTTTTAATCTCTCCTCTAACACTTTAGAGATGGCCTTATATATGGAACCTGTTAAACTTATGGGCCTGAGGTCCTTGACCTCTTCCACAAACTCTTTCTTTGGAATAAGGGCGATAAAAGTTGATTTGAGTCTCTAATCAATGCTGCCATTCCTTTCGAACACCTTGACTACTTTCATAACATCCATCTTCATGAAACCCCAACATTTTATGATAACATTCACTTGAAAGCCATCAGGGTCGGGGGCACGGTCCTGACCAAGCTTCTTTAAAGCTGAAAGAACTTCCTCCTCACTAATCTCCCTCTCTGAAAAGACGAGGGTACCCAAATATACCTCAATCTAAAACTTTTCCACCTATAAGTCCTTTCTCCAAAAGTGATTGTCTATGGACTGAGTCGAGACAATACAACTAATCGGTTCACACTTCGTGTGATTGTCTATACAATACGACAACAAGATAACTTGTATGATTGACAATGGATACAAGATCGAGACAATACAACAACGAAGTATGTTTACTTGATAATAGGTTCAGACTTAACCAAACACAATAGGATTCCTATCAAGTAAATAGGAATTAACGTTTGTGTATTTTACTTCTAATTATAATAAAACAATTATAATTGCGGAAATAGAAAAGTAAAAGACACATTAAGATTTTGTTAACGAGGAAACCGCAAATGCAGAAAAACCCCGGGACCTAGTCCAGAATTTAATACTCTCAGAATTAAGCCGCTACACAAAATAAAACCAACTTCGTATAGTTAATACAAAGCAACTAAACCTATAGTTCACCTAGTTCCCTCAGTATCCCTGCGCCTCCAACTTGCAATAATTCACGCACTTGGACCAATTCCTTTGGTTCGTATTCCAAACAGTAAAGGAACAACAAATCTGTTCGGTAACAACTCTTTTCAAACAACGTGATATGAGTTTTACAAAAGGATCTTCTGTTTATCCCAATAAACTCCTTTGTCAGGTTCTTAGATCTATCCAATAACAACTACCAAAGTAATTGTTTAGATTTTGCAATCAATACTTTGAATCACAAAGAAACGTATTGATGCCGATCTACTCAACTAATCAATCAAGATTATCATAAAGATAAACCGATTATAGTTGGATCCCTTTCCATCCGAAACAAGTTTTGTGCACACCAAAGATTATGAACCCAAATATCTTCTTTGTCTTCAAATCTTCTTAGATCTTCAATAAACACCTGCACACATACAACTTGAATCTCTTGTGATCAATCATACACAGAACGGAGTCTGTTAACAATGGATTATCACAAGACGTCTTTAGATCTACAAACAGTCTAAAGATCTCCCGTCGAAACTTCGATCTAGTTTGAGTGAATCTTATATCAGAAGAGAAGATTCTCAAGCATAAACAAACTAGGTGAAATCAAAGTTCAAGAACCGTTAGTCAATCAAATCAATCGAAAACTAATAATAAAATGCAATTATCTAGTTTCTCACCAACGGTACTAATAGAGCTTCTCAATCCCAAAGAAGTCTTTAAACCGAGAGGCCGTAAGAGATTTCGCCTAATTAGGTTACTTTCCTCTCCGAATAGGCGACTTTACCAGTAACAACACAACTAGGTAGTTTTTATGGCTCTGAAGATTAGTTTGCTAGAAATGCAAACTTCAGTATTTATAGACAAAGGAAGTTTTTACACCAAGGAATTTCCAAAACCGAATATTCTCAAAGATATGCAATAAGGGAAAAAACGGTTTTCATAATTCCTGGAATTGCTCTGTCCAAATATTGACCAAAATCTCAGTAGAAGATCTCCAATTAGTAAATGCACATTACCAAATTTTATTTTCTAAAGATATGCATTTTAATTGCTGGAAATTAAAAGCATATAAAACTAAAAACCTTAATTAAAAGATTCTCAATTATTTCGATCCGGGATTCTCTTTTATCTATTAAGGAATATCTTTGAACAATAAAAGATAAGAGTTACTGCACATGTTCAAAGTATGTCGACATCTTTACTTAAGATCATACCATCTCAGGTGATTACTTAAGATCGGTTTCACTAATAAAAGTCATACCAATACAAAAGTTAGGCCTTGTGAATAGTTTTACCAAGATACATAAAAAAGTTATGAACGGCTATACTAAACACACATATTGGTAATCCAAAGATATGAAATGAATAACAATACAAATAAGCCTAGCGATTTCCCTTTCGATTCACAAAACAAGTTTATGAATTTACTTCCTTTGAACGAATGTAAAACATTGTTTCCTAGGACGAAATCTTCACCCATACCCATACATAATCACAATAGCATTCATACGATTATGTCGATGTCTTATATACGAAGTTCAAAAGATAGACGTTATACTTCGTATTGTAATTCCTTAATACTATGTCTAACTAGAGTATAATCATTCACAGCTTCGCATTTATGATTTTAATATGCACGACTTGAAAGATATGTTAGGAATGAAACAGTTCAAGTCAAATATTACTAACCTCAAGAGGAAGGATGATGTTGTCGATATAGCTCTTTACTTCTTCACATTCTTCAAGTCTTCACGTAATACTTGTAAGTCTCATATCCTAGTAACTTTCTAGCTAACCTATACGAAGTTGACTTTAGTAAATAATCAAGCGACTTTTTAAATGAGTTTTGATTCACTAAAATATGACAACCAAACTTGACATACCAACGCTTGGTGGGTTCAACCGAGCTATATTCTAACAATCCCCCCCTTTGTCAATTTTAGTGACAAAACTCTTACATCATATGGATAAACAAATTACAAGAATTCATTACACATACGATTGATTATAAGTTTCAACAACACAATAACCTGTATACATTCAATCCATAAAATGCCGTTGTTGACATTATAATAACAAAGCTAATACTCCCCCTAAAGGTAAGATAGGTAGATTTTCAATCCACACATCTTTTTTATTCCCTTTGTAGTTAAGATAACCACAAGTATCAATATGATATTCTACTCCCCCTTAGTCTATGCTTTACTCTTTTGTTAGATATAACGTTTAAGCACCATTGTCCTTTCCCTTAGTGATACCAAATCAATATCAAATCACTTGTTTACTCCATATATTTCTTCCCCTTTTTGTCACAAAATGACAAAGGTACCAGCAAATAAAGGACAAACCGAAAGGATCTTACAAATCTTACAAAGAGACTTGCAACCTATAAGAGTTAAGCACGAGGGTTCCACACACCATTTTAGATAGCCAGTATCAAAACCGAAACTACAAAGTAATTTTGTTTTGATATGTTACCTAGGAAACAATTGCCCGAAGCAATTTTCCCTAATAGTTTAGAAAATCAAAAATTGACTAACATCTTAGTTATTTTGCTAAACTGATTGTACAAATACAATCACTTGTTCGATAAGACCAAAATAAAGATAAAATTAACTCTATTTTTCTCATCAGGTTCTAATTATTCTCATCAATAACTTAGACCTTTCACTTTTAAACAAAACAAGTACTAGGCTAGTTAACTAGCATTTCTTGTTAAGGCATTCGATTAGAATTGAATAACCGAAACCTTCACTTTGATATGTCTAACTAAGATCAGAATTAACTTAGTTTCTCTTATCCGGAATCCAATTGGACTAAATAATTGATCCCGAAAACTCTTTTGTTAAGCCATAAAAAATCCATACAAACCAAATAATTCAACTTGTATAATCATTTACCTCAACCGGAAGCAATTGAAACAAACATAGACATTATAGCACCGCAATTGCACCGAAATTTTTAAATCCTAAACAATTGATACCAAACAATAAAGCAAGATAGCAATAATTTTTCTTAACCAGAGACAATTGAATCACACACACATCCATACACAAATAATGGAATAAAACATCAATTGTACCGAAATTTTGTTAAGCAAAAGCAATAAATATATGCAATAAAATCAGGCTTTTCTTAAACAGCAAAACGATTAACTAACAAAGTTGTTACCTAAAGTTCCGCATCCTCTTCACCCCAGAAAGATATATCATTAAGCGCCAGTTCAAGATAGAACTCTCCCCCGTTGTGTTGTCATCCTCTCGCAAGACAAAAGAACAACAACAAAGACCAATGATGTGATTTTGAAGTTGTAGTAAAAATGATTCGAACTCTAAGATTTGTGAAGATTCGAGTTTTTAAATTTAATAAAAATATACAATAATATTACAAATGGTGCAAGAGGTACTGGAACTAAGGATTCGGCCAATCTTCATAACATAAGGTTCAATTATTTATTCTCAACAATTTTAGCTCAAGAAATGTAAACATGGAATCTTATTCTTGCCAAGGTAGATTCTAAAAACATTAGATATAAATCGTAAGCATGGGACATCAAACATCTAAGCAAGCATGACCCATCTAATAAAATAATAACTAATTAATCAAAATCATATTTCAATTAATGTTAGTGCAAAAGTCATAAAAAAAGAATAAAATAAATTTACCCATGTATGAAGTTCGGCCTCCTCCGTCGTCCCAGTGTTGGGGTTTAACTCATCATGTCGAAAACACACTCAAAATATGTATTCATGGCTCAAAAAGTGTTTACAAGAAGAGAAAATAATGAAACATGAAATCTGCAACAGCACAGGTGCGCTACAGACCGACTGTTTCAACTCTCAACTGTTATGATGTAGATAAACGTTACAAATGTGAAGATAAATGTTGCAGAAGAGGATGAAGAACTGTTACAATGAAGATAAATGTTGCAAACCAGTTGAAGAAACTGTTACTACCAGTTGAAGAAACCGTCGTTGTTTCCCTGTTCTTCACGAGCAGCAGCAGCAGCAACAACAGAGTTCTGAAAACTCTTGATTCACGCCTCCTGAGCTCTCCTCTCGATCCCAAACTCTCAACACCCCTTCTATATTACCTGGGTAATCTATTTATACCCGAAAGATGCATCGAATCTCCTCCATAACTTCAAAAAATCTTCTCTTTATTATTTTTATTCTCACGGCAATAATTTCCATTTTTTGATCTTCCACGCGCATGCAGCTGTATTTCTTTCCTTCTATACCTTCTTCACGCTCCATAATATCGATTAAGTCTTCCAAGCACGTGCAGTACACGTTTAAATCCTCACAACTCGTGCAAGCTCATGTTTTTCCTCCAACTCCCTGTTTGGATTAAACCAAGTTATCCAGCCAAATTTGATTGATAAAATCACCCATAATAGCTTTCTATAGTCATATCACGTCTACCCACTAAGTTTCAGGGATTGAATCTCACTAAATCACGTCCAAACATCCGATCGAAATTCTGCTGTTAATGAAAATATTTTCCCGCCAAAATTCATTTTTTGAATTTGAGAAGAAGATGTCCTCCCCCTAATCCTGCACGGGTGTCCCTTACCTTTACCAGAGAAAGGGTGAAAACATGTTTTAATTATTGCAATGCAAAAGGTGAAACCCCGAAACACATATGCTTTTATGCTAAACCAAAACAATTCAATATATTGTGACTTTTTCACATATTGTTTCAATCAGAACCCCTCATGATCCTTTGATAAAGCCTACCAACATGGGCTAGAACTCAATCCCGCTAAATCAAAAAGTCACCCAAACCATAAGGGTTCACACAATATGAGATCGAATATTAAGGTCAATGAAAACTGAAATCAAACATCTCATAAACGTACATAGAAATAAAATAAAGCATTCAAGCACAGGCTATGTAATCGAAAACTATCACAAGAAAAATTATAGACTAATAATTTTATTCATAATAGACCTTATACAGATTATTGAAAGAAATAAAAAAAATGATGTCTATTTTTCAACAGATTTTTCAAAGATCATCATCAATTTCGTCAAATTTTTCCGGATCTTCATCAACAGCATCACGACTGATATCTCAGATTCTGCACACAGTACCTTGATTATGTTCACAGGCTAAAGCATTAACCTTCCGATTAATATTCCGAGCATACTCCCTATTACTGATTCCAAGTTTAATTAGCTTTCTTTGGTTACGGATAACAGTTCTTAGTAGTGTCGCCTGTCTATGATGAGTTTCAATGGTACTTAGGAGGACTTGTCGTGGATTGATAATATCAATCTTAGCATCCAAACTGTTACAAGGAGATGAGTCACATCTTCCTTTTCATTTTTTATATCTTCACAACCAGATATCTTGAAGGTATTATCAAGATGAACAGTTTCCTTAGAAGTCATTCCACTAGAGGCTTTCATAAGTTTTTCTTGAGATCTTGTTTTAGGATACATCCTTTTACCATATGTTCTCAAATAATATGAGTTCATATATTCGAAAAACATTGAATACATTCGAAACATAGGAGTCAGCCTTAAATAAATATTTCTGACAAGAATTGAAAAGATTTTCGCATCTAATCTGTTAGACAATCACAAAGATTCTTTAGAGAGAATCAACCTTCTAGATCACGTATCTAAAACTGCTTTAGATAGGGAAACTTATCCTGTTTACACAAGTTGTTTGTAAGACAACTTTTCTACACAAGGAGACAGATTTAACATCTTCAGGTAGATTGTGTAAACTCTCTATGTTGAATAAGAGATTATTGACAGGATACAGATAGCCTAGATATGTGTGCTTCCTTACATCATAAGATTGGGCCTTATAAGGATGCACATTCCAACACAATTAAGCATTGGGATGAGGATCTTCCTCACTAAATACCTTTTGAGGAATTTCTTCCTCCTTATTTTTGGGGACATTATCATGATCCCTTGTTTGGGTTTTGAATCCATCCTCTTCATTAGGAATTTTGCGAGATGCTATATCCTTGATTAAATCTTGTGCCCAGGATTGTATGTTCCTTGAACTTGAACCCGTGTGGTCTAGATCTGCCATCCGACAGATTGCTGATGCCTTTTGTTCAAGACATTCTATATGTCCACTTAAGGTATTCATTCCTTGTTGGAAATGTTTTTCTATACACTTGTCTTGATATACCTTCCGACATGTCTCCGTAAGAAGATCTTTAATAAGGATCTTATTCCTTATTTGTGAATGCTCGAGCGATTGTGTAAGAATTTCACACTCTGTAGTCTGTTGATGAACTTTATTGCATAGAGCCAATTTTTGTTCCACATAATCTACCAGATTATTTTGAAGACTGAGTGTTTCTCGCTTTCCTTCACAAATTCTTACATTCAATTGAACAATAAGTTCTAGGACATCATCTAGACTGTCAATGGTTTTTCCCTTTTCTGAAAAGTTTTCAACATGTTTGAAAAATCTTTCTAACACTTTACGAAATTCAGAACTTGGGCAGGCTAGTGAATTTAATCTCTTTTCACAATTACAAACAGACGATTTTTCACTAGAGATTGAAGTCGGATCCGAAACATGTTTCTTGAGTTTCAGAATCATTCTTTTCTGATCAGGAACCTGATTCGCAATCAAGTCATTAGTCATAGACTTTTTCTTTGATTTTCGAAAAGACTTACGAGACCAATTTCCATTGACCTTCCCTGAGATCTTATTCTCATTATCTTGACATACGTTAACTGAGTTCTTCATAAGTTTAGCTTTGCTTTTCTTATTTTGACTCATATCTTATAGGTTGTTTCGCACCAAACACATATTGTTAGACCTTTTCATGTTTGCCTGCTCTGATACCAATTGAAAAGACGAGGGTACCCAAATATACCTCAATCTAAAACTTTTCCACCTATAAGTCCTTTCTCCGAAAGTGATTGTCTATGGACTGAGTCGAGACAATACAAATAATCGGTTCACACTTGTGTGATCATCTATGGATACGAGATCGAGACAATACGACAATAAGATAACTTGTGTGATTAACTATGGATACAATATCGAGACAATACAACAACGAAGTATGTTTACTTGATAATAGGTTCGGACTTAACCAAACACAATAGGATTGCTATCAAGTAAAAAGGAATTAACGTTTGTGTATTTTACTTCTAATTATAATAAAACAATTATAATTGCGGAAATAGAAAAGTAAAAGACACACAAGATTTTGTTAACGAAGAAACCGCAAATAAAGAAAAACCCAGGGACCTAGTCCAGAATTGAATACTCTCAGAATTAAACCGCCATACAAAATCAAAACAACTTCATATAATTGAGACCAATCAATTAAACCTATAGTTCACCTAGTTCCCTCAGTATCCCTGCGCCTCCAACTTGCAATAAGTCACGCACTTGAACAATTCCTTTGGTTCGTATTCCAAACAGTAAAGGAAAAACAAATCTGTTCGGTAACAACTCTTTTCAAACAACGTAATATGAGTTTGACAAAAGGCTCTTCCGTTTATCCCAATAAACTCATTTGTCAGGTTCTTAGATCTATCCAATAACAACTACCAAAGTAATTGTTTAGATTTTGCAATCAATACTTTGAATCACAAAGAAACGTGTTGATGCCGATCTACTGAAATAATCAATCAAGATTATCACAAAGATAAACCGATTATAGTTGGATCCCTTTCCAGCCGAAACAAGTTTTGTGCACACCAAAGATTATGAACCCAAATATCTTCTTTGTCTTCAAATCTTCTTAAATCTTTAAAAAACACCTGCACACAAACAACTTGAATCTCTTGTGATCAATCACACATAGAACGGAGTCTGTTAACAATGGATTATCACAAGACGTCTTTAGATATACAAACAGTCTAAAGATCTCCCGTCGAAACTTCGATCTAGTTTGAGTGAATCTTATATCAGAAGAGAAGATTCTCAAGCATAAACAAACTAGGTGCAATCAAAGTTCCACAACCGTTAGTCAATCAAATCAATCGAAAACTAATAATAAACTTCAATTATCTAGTTCCCACCAACGGTACTAATAGAGTTTCTCAATCCCAAAGAAGTCTTTAAACCGAGCGGTCGTAAGAGATTTCGCCTAATTAGGTTACTTTCCTCTCCGAATAGGCGGCTCCACCAGTAACAACACAAGTAGGTAGTTTTGCTGGCTCTGAGGACTAGTTTGCTATAAATGCAAACTTCAGTATTTATAGACAAAGGAAGTTTGGACACCAAGGAATTTCCAAAACCGAATATTCTCAAAGATATTCAATAAGGGAAAAAATGGTTTTCATGATTCCTGAAATTGCTCTGTCAAAATATTGACCGAAATCTCAGTAGAAAATCTCCAATTAGTAAATGCACATTACCAATTTTTATTTTCTAAAGATATGCATTTTAATTGCTGGAAATTAAAAGCATATAAAACTAAAAACCTTAATTAAAAGATTCTCAATTTATTTCGATCCGGGATTCTCCTTTAGCTATTAAGGAATATCTTTGAACAATAAAAGATAAGAGTCACTGCACATGTTCAAAGTATGTCGATATCTTTACTTTGTAAATCCTTTTTCATATTTACAATCTTGGAACCGATTTGCCAAACTTCCAAATAAGTTTAGAATTGGTTCATCTGACTTCCAAGAACTATGTGATTGATTATCCTATCAAATCACTATTAATGGGTTTCACGGTTCTACCTCAACATAAAGTTTTGGTTCTACCTCCAAGTGGGTACTAGGATCGGTTACACTAGTGACCATAAAATGGATAACTAAGTACTAGGATCGATTACCACTTCTTATGGTAAAACTTGTGATCGGTTGATCAAGTTATAGTATAGATTACACCAACTTACTAAAACTTGTTAAACCTCTTACAAGTATCGATTCACATTATTCAAGTCTTCACGTAATACTTGTAAGTCTCATATCCTAGTAACTTTGTAGCTAACCTATACGAAGTTGACTCTAGTAAATAACCAAGCGACTCTTTAAATGAGTTTTGATTCACTAAAATATGACAACCAAACTTGACATACCAACGTTTGGTGGGTTGAACCGAGCTATGCTCTAACACTCTCTAACAAAGCCTTTTCAGTTGCATCAATAGAATTGAGATTCATACCACTAAGATCAGCCCTATAGTCTTCGGAACAAGCAAACCGATTATGAAAATGTTTCACAATGTTATCCTTAATCATTTGCTTGTCTTCAACCCAAGAGTCTTCAATTTTAAGCTTAGCAAAAGTATTGCGTCTTCTTCGTGACTTTGTTATTCTATGAAAGAACTTAGTATTTCTGTCCCCATCTTCTTGCCACTGCATTCTTGACTTTCCCAACCAATGAAGATGCTTCATATCAGAAAGGATTCAAATTCCAATTTCTTAGTATTTATCTCACACACTTGAGGAGTAGAGAGAACCTCATCATCGCCCAGCTGGTCAAGGATAGCAATATCAAGTGAATCTTTTTCATATTTCCTGTCAATTCTCCCAAAAACTTCTTTATTCCAGCGCTTTAGCTATGTTTTAAATCCATAAGCTTTTTAGAGAGAACAAACCCCGGAGAGCCAACAAAATGAAAATAGTTCCACCACTCTTTCATGAGCGGCATCAAGGTGGGATCAAGGAACCACATTGCTTCACATCTAAATGGCGGAGGTCACCAATCTTCCAAATCACAAGACAAACAAATTGGTTTATGGTATGAAAAAGGCTTAGTCAGAGCAGACACCGCAATACAAGGATAATTATCTTCCCACGCAGAATTAATAAGAAATATATCAATCAAACTTTTAGGCTGGTTGTTCGTAGTGGTAGTCCAAGTGAATTTACCTCCTGACAATGGCAGATGAATAAGCTCAAGCTCATCGCAGAACTTGTTAAAAGTCTTTCATTCCCCTCGAAATATTTGTGCAATCTTTACGCTCCCTAATGAATCTAACTTCATTAAAGTCACCACAAACGCACCAAGGAAGTTCTCAGATACAGTTCATAAGATTTAGATCCTTCCACAATAACTTCCTTTCCATCATCGAACAAGGACCATAAACACCAGAAAGAAGCCAAGAGAAGTTATCAAAGAAATTCTTAAACTGGATATTAACTGAGTATGTACCTACAATATAACTCTCCAAAGAAACAATTTTTGTATTCCAGATAATTAAAACCCCACCTCAATGACCAATTGCATCTAAGGATCTTCAATCCATACACCCAGGACCCAAAATCTGCCTAACAATTGATTCATTACAAGAATTCAAAAGATATTCCTGAAAAACAACAATGTCGGGCTTATTGATATAGATCCAATTTTTCACTCTTCCTCCACGTTTAGGAGCCCTAAGACTCTTAACATTCCAAGTAATAATTTTAAGCATGGGTAAACAATTCAAAAACCCAAATAAAAAACCATAAAGATACCTAGGTTGATTCCACAACCTCCCTGCATTCGAATTTAAAAGCATTAGGATTCGTGACTGCCGTCTTTATAAGCATACGAATCCTATCGTCTTCCTCATTTTTAAACCCCATTCCTTGCACTTCACTCACAATCATCATCATATGAATAGCTGGATTAAACCTAGATTTCATATATTGAATAACCACAACTTATTTTTCTTTATCCACCAGAGCATCGGCGAAAAATTCAGCTGAAGGAGAAGAATTGGGGGAACAACGATCCAAAGATGGCAAAGAAGGCACGACAGAAGTAGATACAATATCATTTACCCGTAGAGATGTAGTTGCGTAAAATCACACAACTACACCTATTTATAATGATAATAACACAAAGCTTAAGTCATAAGGATCAACTCAAACATTAATGATATTATTCACTATTTTGACACTAGAATGACCTTCACAAACACTTTGTATTGGACATATGGATCTTCTTACAATGATTTCACTATAAACTTAAATACAACAATGGAGGAATGTAAGATGAATATCAAATTCTAAGAGGTGATCTCACTATTCTCGAAGTGGTTTTTTGGTTCTTCTCTCTTCTTCGATCCTCTCTCTCTATCATTTTTGAACCCTTATATAGGCCAATATGGCTAGTAGAAGACAACTGAGGATCACATGCAAGATCTCTACTGGCTGATCTGATTTCAGTTTATCTTATTCGTCAGGCTTTTGGAAGATGTCGCTGTCCTCCGCGCTACTTGCCATGTCTTTTGTGCTGCTCCTTTTTGACTGATCTTCGTTTTGTGTTTGTAGTGTAATTGTTTCTTCGAACTTTTTCTTTGTCATCGCGCTTCTATTCTTCGCCTTGATCTTTGATTATCGTTGTGGCTTCGTGTTTAGGGCTTTCTTATCTGGGGAGAAGTTAAGCTATGTCTTGTGCGATATTTCTCCCCTATATTTCGCCTCTTTTCGCGTTTTTCTTCTGTAAGTGGAATGATGCGAGAATCCCAACTTCACGTTTGTGACTTTTTTCCTTCTTTTGCCCGACAGCTCTCCGGTTTTTCCGTATGATTATATCCACGTGCAGTATCTTCATCTTTTTTCGATTGACACATCGAGGTTTCAATTCTTGACCGGTTACTTCTACATCCGGTTCGCCTGTTTCAATAAATACCTTCGAAGAGAGAGAGAGAGATTCGTCCTCTTTACCTTATTTCTTTTTCTATACTTCGACAGACCTTGTTTTCATTAAATCCGTCTATTTGAAAGATTCATCATCATGTTGAGTCAATCCGCTATCCCTTCTTCTGATGAATCATCTCCCCAGTAAGTATCTGTATCTTGCTTGAGTTTTTAAGGATCCGACTGCGTTGTTCGGGTTTTTCTTATTCCTGTTGTTTCTGTTACTGTTAGTGTTTTTTGTATTTTGTTTACTTTCAGTATTCCCATACTTTAATCTGTTGCCTCAGGAGAAACTTATCCAAACTTCAGGTGAATCCTACTGGTTATCGGAAGAGGGTGACGAAAAAGGGGTCCCTAAAACGGAAAATTTCTCCAGGTAAATGGGATTCATCCCAGAAGAAAAGAGATTCGCGCGACAGGGCTCTTGTGCGCGTGGTGAGTCTCCTGACGCTGATGTCACCGGCTACTATCGCACAAACAAAGCGCGAGCCGACTATCAGCGTTTACCCTATACCTCTATCTATACTTGCTCCTGATCGTGCTTACGAAGGTACTACAGTGACAACAACTTGTTCTTCCCCCGATGTTGGTGTTGTGAAAGATGAGCAGGTATCTGACACTGTGGTGGCTAATGCGGCTGCTGAAGCATCGCAGTGGTTCTGGTTAATTTTGATTGCGCTTGGTATTTCGCCTCCCAAGGTTGATTCTGAGTCATCCCAATTGTCCAAGCGCGATAAACTTATCGCCAATGAATCAGAGGTAAGTTTTTCTCGAGTTGGTTTTTACTCCCTTCTCTGTTGATCATGGCCCTGAATTTTTCGTATTCGCAGGAATTTCGCCGTCGTCTGGTTCAAACTGATGAGCTCTGGATGTCTGAACAAATTATTGATATATTGAGAAAGCAGGTGTCTGACCTGTCTTCTGGAGCAAATGATGTTGATAAGCTTCGTGCGAAGAATGAAGAGCTTAAAGGTGAGATTCTATGAAATTTACATATTTGTGCATGTTTTAATTTTGCGTCTCCCTTCTTGATCTTAGGTTTTTCGTACTTAAGCTTTAAACAGAAAACGTACGTCCGAGCGGTATGAATTCGAATTCGCCGCGAAAGATGCTAGAGATGAGTGTGTCGCACTGAAGACCCAAATTGCTCTTCTGGAGAATGGTCGTTTGCGCCTACACGAGCAAATTGTGGGGATACAAATTGACAATTCTGGTTGGCGTGCTCGGTCGGATCAACATTGCTTCGTATCAGGTCAACTCGCCAGAGCTCTTGAGGTATCTAATATGGTTAATCGCTCCATTCTTGACGAAAATCGAACTTTGTATGATGACAACCGCGGTTTGAGAGATAATAATCTTTCTTTTGACGGCATGTATTATAGACTTCAACGAGACCGTAGCTTGTTAGAGAACTCTCTTCAAGCTCAGAAGGGTGTGTCTGATTACTTAGCGTCAAAGTTGGTAAAGTTATCAGGAGAGAGGGATGAAGTTTTTCGATGTAGAGATAAGGCACTAGAAGATTTACGGTTACTTCAAGATGTTACTTGTCCACCTATAGTTTCGCGTGACCTTTGTGTAGTTGCTTCGCAGAAAGAAGGTAGTCGCGAAGGCTTCTCTAATTGCTGCCTCAGTTTTATGTGTTTATTTAAGCCATGTCCTTCTGACTTGCTTTTTTATTTTTGTTTGACATAGTCGTTTCAATAAGAAATCGCCTTGATGAAGCAGAAGTTTGAGGAATTTATCAAGGCGCGAGATTCTACTTCTCAGCAATTTTCCACAGTTTCGCGTATGGTGTCTGATCTTACGCAAGAACGGGATGATTTGCGAAGGTCAAAGGAGAAGCTGGAGCAGGAACATCAATCTTTCATGGATGAGGCTTGAAGGAAATATTCAAAGGCAACTTAGCGTCATTTGAACGAAGAGACACAGCTCGCGGTCAACTGGGTTTGCGGTAAGCATGGACTTCCACGCGAGAATTATCCTCAATTTCCTATCAGTGAAGATGAAGAAGATGAAGATGTGAACGCGAACATCTCCGAAGGTGAGCATGCTGATGATGAGGAGACTGGTCTTGCCAATGTTAGTGATGTCGGGTAGGGTGGGGGGGTTCTCAAACCAAGGATAGCGGTGCTGATGCTTTGGTACAAACTATCCCACTTGTGCCTGAAGTTGCTGACCCTCCTTCGGCTGCTCCTAATGCTGTTTATTCTTAGATTTCACTCTTTTGTTTTCCCTTCTTTTTCTTTTGGCTTTTGGACGCCTTTTTCCTTTTCTGAATGGTTATCTGGGTGCTCCCAAGCTTGGGGGACGTAGTTTGACTTTTTAATACTCCCTGTTTTCCTGTTCTTTAATGTCTAGGCAAGTAATTCTAATCTTATTGCTGTTATGTACTAACAATTCGAAATTAGCCTTAACGTATTTCATAGCATCTGACTGAGGAGGTGGAAAGCATATAAATTTTAGTATTCCCATACTTTCCTCTGCTTTCCACCATCACAGGAAGACTAGTATTCTATCATGTTATACGAATATGGTTGATGGTTTGGGGAGAAAACCGGATTAGTGTGAGTAGTAAGTTAGAGCGAAAATATGTTTCTTACCATGCCGCCGATGTATACGAGGTTATGCCATGTTTTGGGGTCCGTTATGTGTGCGAAACAAACCCTTACTATGATTTTATGATTAGATATAGTGTGTGTCGCATGGTAATTAAGTAATTCTTAGCATGTTATGGTGATCAAAATATCTTAATTCTTAAGTTGGATAATACTTAGCTTGAGAAGAATGTGTCTCTTTCGTTCTTCCGCGCGATCTTTTGTTGCCTCAGTTTCCTTCGCGTTCCTTTATTATTCGCATGATTTTCATAGGTCTTATTTGCCTCCTAAGTAAGGTCTTATTGCCTTCCCCCACATAGAGAACTTAAAGGAATTATGGTCGCCTTGGGTAGGGTCTTCCACCTGTTGGGCGACGAAATCTCAGTTCCATGTGCTCTTGCGAGTGATTGGCCATCGATCTCGCCTTAACTTTGTTAGTATTTTTACCTCCTCAGGTCATTTCTGCGACAATATGTCAGGTCTTAGATACTCCCGCTAGTACAAGTCCTAACACATTTGTGTCTTGACACTCAGCTTTCTAATGGAGGGTGCCGTCCATTTATATTCACTCTGAATTTCCCTTTCAAGAAGGTCACCCTTAACCATTTCAGTTGGGCTCCTCCCATCCAGTTATTCAACAACCAGTGTTGTCGTGACCTCATACCCTTCGCCTATGTGGCTTATAGTACGAAATCACACCCTAAGTGGGGTTTCTTTGGACCAAGTGTATCCAATCCAGGAACTCCTTCTACTCCACTGGTCATGTTTTTACACCCCTTGCCGAAGAACTTATTCACTGAGTGGTTCGTTCTCAGTGGCCTCCGACGGATAGACTTTTGTTTCGCCCCAATATAAGTGACTTCTCCAGGATTTTCCCAATATGACGTGCGTTAGGGTTTATTGATGCTTCTTACGTGATCGTGCTAAAACGCCGTCGCACGACAGCGCGAACTAAGTTGACACGCCAAAATTGGGTACCCATCCTCCCTAGTTAGAGGTTTTAAATAGTGACTTGCTTCCCCTATTGAGGTCTTACGAGAAATTTGGTGTGAACTTTGTTTCGCCTTTGGCTTGCTCGTGTATAGAAAGAACTTTGCTTCATATTAATGTTTCTTTGGTTGGTACATAGATTTCTTTATTCGTTACATAATTTCGTCATCATACATATCTTTTAGATGGTAACTTTTGTGCGATGTATATCCTTAATTTCGCCTTCAGTCATTGCTTTTGCGAGATCAATTTTGGTTCTTTGTTTGTGATCTGCGATCCCTCCTTTGCTTTTATTATGGGAGGAGTAATTGCTTTTAGTGAAATTAGAGGTCCCTTTGAACTGAGCCTCCCATCTCGTTACCAAGTCTTTCAAGCTCTCGCCCTGCTCTCTCCTCAGCTTAAATAATGTATTTCTCCATGTTTTGAGTAAGTTCAGTTTTGCATGCGCGCTTATGAATGCATTCCGTAATTTTGGGGAGGACGTGGTATTTTTTTTTTGAAGGTGCTTGTGTTTCATGATTTCGCCTGGCTCCATCATTTTCTTAGGGGGTAAATTTCGTGACTGATTAATCTTGCGAACTGCTCTTACTTCACCGTATCTTGATATCTTCTTATCTTGTTGCGGGTTCGCGTTCATCATAACGCGTTGAGCTTGATTTTTCTCCTCTGCATTTCGCCTAAGATTTTTGTTTTGACTCTCTTTCTCCTTACGCGGCCTTTTCCTTTTGCCATTATCATATTGATCATTATCCTTTCCGCCCGTTTGTCATCCTTCACATTTATCCTTTGTTTTTCCTTTAATTTTACCTTTCCCTCATATTGCTTTACATCTAATTCATTGCATCTCTTCGCACTGGTACAATCCCCTACGATCTCTCCTATGCCAGTTGGCATGGGGAACCGAATTCGCCTGTGATATGTTGCCACGACTCCCATTACTCCATGGATCCATGGCTTTCTTATGATGGCATTGTATGGCGACTCTACATTTACCACACAAAATGTGACGACTGTCTCAAGAGTTCCCGTGGGGATGACCATAGTAATCTCACCCTTTGGCCTTGATGCGACACTGTTGAATCCGTAGATTGTATATGTGGAAGGGATCATGTCTGAGTCGCAGTATCCCATGGTTCTGAATGCGTGATAGAACAAAATATCAACTGAGCTCCCTGTGTCCACTATAATCTTGTTTATGGCCCATGGTCGCTTTTTCTCTTCTTCATCTTTTTCCCACTTAGAGTGTGGATGCATAGTCATGGTGACTACTAATGGATCAGAATGCATTCCTCCCCCTGTTGGTATGTCTTCTGTTGTGAAGGAAATCGGTTGCTTTTGCCACTCCTCGAGTGATCGACTTTTTGTTACCAGATGTATTTCTTCACCATTGTGGTCTCTTTTGTACACTCGGCTTAAGATGTTGTCATGAAAGTCGTTGATGTCTTTGGTAGAATGTATAATTGAATTTATCTTCCTTGAGTTCTGGCCGATTTCGATGCGATGTACGACTGCTGGTGGTCGTGGTGGCGGTGCTCTTTGTAATTCGCGATAATCCAGAAATTGGTTCAATTTTCCTTTCTCGATTAATTCTACCAAAAGCTTTCGCACATTTCTACATCTTGCGGTACTGTGGCCATGGAACCAGTGATACGCAAAAAATTCACCACTTCTTCCTCCTTGAGAGGGTTCTCGCCCTATATTCCCTAGTAATGGTATCTCTTCGGTTAGCACGACAGTCTCCCAGATTTTCTCTATTGGGGTGTTTAGCCTAGGAAGCTTCATGTCATCGAATGGTGGGTAGTGATAAGCACGTAAGTGTGACGCATTTTCACCCATAACTACATTATCTAGGACTCATTTTATTTATAATAAAGTTGTTTTAAGTCTTTTCTAAGGAAAAAGCTCTTGCGGCAAAATTGGCTCGAAAAGTTGTCTAAAGGCACCCAAGGGACATTTGTTATTAGGACTCTCACTACTGGATAAGGGGTACCCAAATTTCTAACCGCACCCCATCACTGGTTAAGGGGAAACCATCATCCTCTTTGTTTGAATTTAGAAAAGTGGCGGGAAAAATTGGTTTTGAACTGCCAGAATTTGGGTTAAGAATTTGAAGGAGTTTTAAGGAGATTCAATGGATGAATTTGATTGGGTTTGTTCCTCTGAGTGTAACAGGCGTGGTATAGTCGTTCGTTTCAGCTAGATTTGGCTGGAGAATCAGTTAGAAGTGAAACAGGGAAGTTATCCTTAACCTACACCTGCGAAGAGTGGAGCGTGTTTTTCACGGGATGTTTTAATCTTTCTCGAGTTTATCTATAGATGGCACAAGGATTGAGTATGTACGAATCATTTTGTGGCAAGATTGGAGCGTGTTGATCACTTACAGATGCGTGAAAATCAAACCAAGAGTTAAACAGGGAAATAATATCTTGGGGTGTTGGAATGGAGTGAAGAGAGGATTATTTCGCATTAAACTCAAGAGATTTGGGTACTGTTGTGATATAAATAGGTGTATCGGGGTCACAGAAGGAGGTAGGAAGAGTTGGGAGTAGTTAGGAAGAACCAGAGAGTCGAGAAATCAAGTGGCAGAAAAACTCCATTTTCTGCTGCTGTGAAGAACACGAAGAACATAAAACGCACGCAGAACCGTCGTTTTCCAACAGTGACAACGACAATTGTTTGTGGGTCGTATTGCTACAGTGACAACAACACTTCATTTTTATCGTTCTCTGTAACAGCTCGGTTTGTAACGAATAAAACTGTTACAAATCCGGTTTTATTGTTTTCCTCCCAATTCATTATTGTGAACATCATTTTTGAGCAATAAAGATGAATTTTGAGCGTGTTTCCATGATGATGAGCTAATTCTCGCGTAACCAAGGCACGGAGGAAGCTATTTATGCATGAATAATTGGTAACTATTCTATTTTTCTCTAATTTGTATTTTATAATTCACTTAATCACTACTTTGTAGAATTTTAATTGTTTGCATTATTTTCTTAATTAGTTGTGATTCAATTAGATAGGTTATACTTTGTGTAGATAATAATCTATGCTTAGGGAATACAATTAATTGTTTGAGAATATGCCTGATTATTTGTGAATTAAGAAATAAGAGATTTAAAAGATAATTAGAGTTTTGTAATTTTTACCATCATTCATTCATGTGTAATAGTGGAATCTAGTGTCTTGGTTATTTTCAATCTTGAAATCAAATTTGGAATTAAATTTTCTCTATTTTTAGTTTAAATAAGTCTAAAATCAATTGCTTTCCCAAGTCTCAACGAACTTTTTACTACAACAAAGTTGAAATTCGATCAATTTTTGGCGCCGCCGACGCGGACTTGTTTTTAAGTTAGATTTTTTTGATTTATTATTTTTTAGTTTTTTGTTTTTTTAGATTTTTTTTCTCTTTGTTCTATTTTACGTTTCTTTGGGTATATTTCTTTGTGCTACAGGTTTGGAGTTTGGTCCGAAAAGAATTTAAGCCAATGACTTTGGTGACTAAGATATTAGGAGCCAAAGATAAAAGCTAAAAGAAAAGGAAAAGAAAGACAAAGAAATTTTATTTTATTTTATTTTATTAGGTTTTTAGATTTTATTTTTATTTTTGTTTTTATTTCTTTAGATTTTCTTTTTAGAAATTGTATTAGGATATCATTTATTTTTGTAATTTTATTTTTTATTTTTTTATTTTGCACTTTATTTTTGGACTTTGGACTGTGAACTTTGGACATTATTCTTTTATTTTTAAACCCTACGGAAGGGTAGTTTTAAATATAAACTGTTTGCAGGGAAGGACGAAGATTACGATATCGTCTCGGCCCCTCGGGTTCGTACATGACATAGGAGTCGTGGCCCGAGTCGACTTCAGCGGTTCTTCGCCCGTCTGGTACGGGAGGTAAGTTTTTCGAAACACCCGCGAATCCCCTGTCAGCGGGTTTACTGTCTGCCTTAAGGTGAATATATGTTGAGGACTGAATACGGATTTTAATTTCTTAGTAAAGGGCAAGGACTGGCCATACAAGATAAGGGTTCGGATTTCATCACCGTTCTCTTCTTGCCCGCCTTAGGAAAACATAACCTACGCGAACCCAAGCCTAAAATATTGACTAGAACGAGACCTATATGGTAACAAGCTTAATAGAAAAGTCGTTCGAAAAATATTGGTTGCTCTTTTAAGTATACTTTGAAGTTCAGGAAGATTACTGTAAGTCGATTAGAGCCTCCTTGTAACCCAGAGAAACGTTGCCAAAGAGGTGGGGATATCAAACTCCTCTGAGCTTCCTGATAGACGCATTATTGTGTCTAATATGTCTCAATTGTATATATTGTTAGTATTCGATTTTGTATTTATTTTGTTATTTCATGTCTTTGTAGGTATTTTTAGAGAAATAAGCTCTTGCGACGAAATTGGCTCGTAAAGTGGTGTTTTACACCCCAGGATAGAGTACTAAAGGCACCCCAGAAATGCACCGGAAGAACCCCAGAAATACACCGGAGGAACCCCGAAAAAGTGTTGAAAACACCCCAGAAAAGGTGTTAAAGGCACCCACCAAAATTACTAAAGGCACCCTAAAAATGGATAAGGGCGCCCCCAAGACAGCCGAGCTGCTAAAGGCACCCGCGTTTTGGATTCAGGGCACTACACCTTTCTTCATCGTTTGAAAAATAATTTTGGCGGGAAAAAAATTTCATTTTCTTTGGAATTTTCTGTT
>JAJJMB010009858.1:617757-751981 GCA_023531105.1 Papaver atlanticum | reverse complement strand
AAATCATCTCAGAAAGTTCTGATGATCAATAATACAATTCACCCTACAGGGTTCTTCTGTGGACGTAGGTCAAGTTGGCCGAACCACATTAAACACTGCCTTCATTTGATTTTGGTATGTAGTTTATTTGTTTATTGTTTCTTTATTTTATCATTGATTATCAATCCTAATATCGTATGTTAATCAATGATATCCGTCTTGAATTTGATTTACATATCAAAATTTTAGAGATAATAGATGTTGCTGCTGAAAATGGATACTCATAATTCTTGCAATTAAAAAGAGAAGTCATCTTGAAAACTATTGCAGTCAGTAACAGTTACCTGACATGAAAGCTCATGAAATCTCCTTTATATATCACCAATACCTACTGAAAAATATAAACCTATTACTTCATTCTTCATAAACCCTAGCTTATCACTACCGACTGCTAAAGTCTCCTCTCTCCGTCCAAGTTACATAGACGGAAGTCAGAAGAATTTAGGGTTAGGGATTTTTTTGTCCATAGGCCAAAAATATAATTGGTGGAAGCAAGATAGGTTTTTTTTTTTTTTTTTTTTTTCAAATGTCAGACTAAATTCTCAAGTTTTTATTCTATTAATTGCGACCTGTGTAGATTTGCAACATCAGCATAATGGGAAGACAACGCTGAGGAAAAGTGAAGGATCAGTTCTATAATTAAAAGTTAGAAAGTAACGCTAATTTTTTTTTTTTTTTTGCTAGAAAAATGAAGAATATCTTAAAGATAGGAAGGTTACATAGAAGAGTTTAAAAATGAAGGGATAGAACCCATCCATTCTCCAGAGGTCCTTGAACTTCGACTACACTTTGCTGCTTTATCTGCTAAGATTATATGACTTCTACGCAAAAATTCAAATCTTGCTAAGCTAAAACAAGATCTAAATGTTTTACAGTCATCCAAGACTGTTTTATTATACCAATGCAATTGGTTATTACTTGAATTAAAAGAATCGATCACTATTTAGCATCACTGACAAAGCATACTTTATCTAGCCCTTTAGTTTTAGCCCATTTCACTGTTTCATATAAGGCCTGACTTTCGGCTTCCTTAGCATTCCTCACATTCCCATCTTTGAGTTTGCATCCAAGAAATGCACCTACAAGGTCAGTTAAGACCAAACCAATACTAGATAATTTAGTATCATTATCAAAGGAGGTTGAGTTTGTATTAACTTAGTGGTAGTGGTACTCTTTCTCTTTCTCGGCCTGCAAAAGAAAATCAGGCCTCGAGCTAAAGTAGTGTACCGAACTTACAGAAGTAGTGATAGACAAAAAAATTAAACCAGGGACGAAAATATTTTGGTGCGCTAGTTCATAACAGTGTTCCAAAGGTAACGCTAGATATGAGATTTAAAAAAAAAAATTAGAACAACTAGAATGATTCTAGACATATCAATCAAGGTGTCCTATTAAACATATCGGGCAGATAAGGCTTGTGTACGCTCAATCTGCCAGTCATTTACTCGTGAATCATCCTTTGGTAATTTCCTCATTTCGTGAAACATGAAAGTTATACTAACACAAGCAAACACAATAAAAATAAATGTAGTTGTAGGAAATCCCACAACTAACACCCCTTACCAATTTCTATAGATCTAAACATATTGAACATAAAAATGAAGATTAAAGTGCTAAAAATGTAAAATGGACACAAGGATTTTTTTACATGGTTCGATCAATGTGATCTACATCCATGGTTCCTCACTATGAGTATTGTAATTACATGAGTATTACATTTAAAATCTCCATTAATGGGTTTTTGGGTAGCTCTAGATCTAGTTTTGTGATGGAGGAAGAAGATGAGAATACAAAAAATAAAGTTGACCCTCCTTCTCTCTCCTGCATTTCTCTTTATATATATATGTTTACATAGTGGATGACAGCTAATATGTAGTGGAGTACAGCTAATAAACCCCTTTATTTCGGATATTGAAGTGCGGCTCTATTGATATTGGAGCACGGCTCTATTGATAATGGAGCGCGGCTCTGTTGATAAATGACGCGCACTCTTGAAATGGATAAATGACGCGCACTCTTAGCGTGCTGTGCGGTATTTTACCCCTACATTTTGCCTTTTTTTTCTTGAATATTGCTTGAAGAGCGATCTTTAAGGAAAAATCCGCCTTGTTGTAGTTGTTGGAGCGAAACACGTGATGTTAGAGTAGTCTTTGATCTTTGTTGTGGAAGGAACTACGCGAAAGAATACTAATCTTCAAAAGTACGTACTTGCCTCTATTTTTTTGTGAAGTTCCGAAGCTTTGTTGTTGTTGATCACAATTTCTTGATTGAACGATTCATTGGTTTCGATTTTGCCTCTGCGTACTTAGTGTTGGAGTAGTTGAAATGGTGTTGAACTTTTGTGAGAATTATGGTGTTTGAGGTTGATGGTTGGTTGTTGATGTTGAATGACTTGAAGCTTTAACGGTCTTGGTGCTTTGGATGTTTTGTTGAGCTTGAGTGTGTTTGTCCTTGTAAGGATGATGCTTCGTGGGTTGTTGACGTTGGAGATGTAATGAACTATCATGTGTGGTTTCTATAAGATAACTTCCATTTCGCGTACTCCATTGTTGTTGAGGATTCATGAGTGAGCATCTTCTTTGTAAATGATTCTGACCGAGAAGATAAAGAACATAAAATGTTTTCTTGGTAGTCCATACTTTGCCTCTGTTCTTTATCTATGAGGGAAGAATCTTTGAGAAAGCGTTGGATGAGCGAGTTGTTTCTTCAAGTCTTTCTATTTTGCTGTTGATGTGGAGTACTCTTCTATTTGAATTGTTGGCACCTCCCTTCATTCTTTTCTTGCCTCTCCCTCATCTTCCTGCATGGTATTGATTCTTTCGTGCTTTATCATGCGTTATTATTCCATATTTATAAAAATTTGGAAAATGCTTGGGCGATTATAATGGTTATGTGATGGTTATGCCATGAAATGTGTATGCGATTCTTATGCCATGAAATGCTTATGCGATGCTCTCATGATGAGAATGTGATGCTTATATGATGAGAATGCTTATCTATTGTTGATTAAATGGAATGTATAGCTAATGTTTGTGTTACTTAGCTCATTTTGCAGCACTAATATTGATGTTGCTTCAAATTTCTTCCATTCTTTATTTGTTTGGCTTTGTCTTTAGTATATGCGTTCCTCTTCGCGTACTTATTGTTCCTCGCATGCTCATTGGCTTGTTCTTCATCTTTCTCACATTTGTTCTTTGTCTATCTTTAGTTCATTGTATTATTGCCTCCCTTCCTTATTCCTGCACTATTAGTATTGCATAATAAAAATAATCAAAATATATAGGTCTTTGTGTTTCTTGTATGGTCTTATTGCGCCTCCCAAAGTAGAGGTCTTGTTTTGCCTCTAGATTTTCATTTGGTCGGGCGGCAAAATCGTAAGCGGTCACTATCCTTTCAAGTAATGACCCATTGATCTTGCCTTATCACCTCTTGTATTTTTGCCTCTGTAGGATATATTGTCGCGACAATACGACGGGCCTAGGTACTCCCGTGAGTAGAAGCCCCATGACATTGTCGTCTTTGACACAATTCATCTCCCTAATGGAGGGTGCCGTCCTTATATTCCCCATGAATGCCCCTTCAAGGAAGCTTACCCTTACCGGGTTAGGGTGGGATCTTCCCATCCAGTGATGCAACAATCAGTTGTGTTCGTTGCCTCTTATCCCTCCGCCGATTGGCTTATGGTTACGAGACCACACCCTAAGTGGGGTTTCTTGAGGACCGAGTGCATCATAGTCAGGATTTCCGAAGAGCGGCCAGGTACGCCCCAGTCACTCTTGACTCAATCGTGTACCCCGGCGCCCTGATCGAGTTTCTGCACTCCTTAGGAGAGACCTTCTTGATAGACGCATTTATGTGTCTATTTTCATCTCTATTGTGTATATTGTTAGTACCCATTTTTGTACTTATTTTGGTATTTTATCTCTTTGTAGGTGTTTTTTGGAGAAATAAGCTTTTGTGGCGAAATTTGCTCGAAAAGTTGATAAATGCAACCCAAGGGACGAGTGTTATGCGGACTCCAGCAACGGATAAGGGGCGACCATTGGATAAGGGGTAACCTTTCCCCTTCACGTTCAAATTCTGAATTTGGGCGGGAAACCAAAAACGTGAAGGTTGTTTTCTGGCAGTTTTGGTGGTAGTGATTTGGAGGAGTTTAAGGTCGATTAAACCTATGATTTTCATAGGGTGGACTCCTTATGGGTCTAGGAATCTAACATGGGTGTTGAAATCGATTAAACTGGGCTCAATCGACGGGTTTTGATCTCAACAGCAAAATATGGAAAGTCACGTGTGTGACCGATTTTAGGAAATTTTAGAGAGATTAAAGGCAATATTTTCTTCCCAAAGCTTAATATCTATCTAAGGAAGAGTTTAGAATCAAAAGGAAAGCCCAGATATGCGTGGAAATTCTAAAACAAGAAATTGCCGCAACTTTGCCGTGAAGAGAAAGAAAGAGATTTCGGAAGATTTTGGAGAGATTTAATCGCTCTTTTTGATATAAATAGATTGGTTGGGTCATATAGAAGGGGTGTCGAGAGTTTGGGGGGATGAGAAGGGCTGAGGAGTTAGAAATCAAGACGAACAGAAAGCTACCTGCTGCTGTATTCTGCTGGTGCGGAGCTGAAGAACACGAAGAACATAAGACGCACACGGAACAGTCGCGAAGAACACGAAGAACTTCGACCCACAATGAACCGTCGCATAAGCAGTCTTATATTCAACTACAGAAAGCTGTTATCGTTTTTGACTGTCTTTGCTTAATACTTTCAGCGACCATTACCTTCCTTACAACAAGCTTTCTGTAACTATAACTCGCCCTTTCAAATAAAAACATCTTATTTGATCAATGAAATCAACTTTTGAGCATATTTCTATTATGAGGAGCTAAACCCCAACCCTGGGATGACGGAGGAAGCCCTATTTCACGCATGTGGTAATTATAATAATTCTTTTATGACTATTTGCATTGAATTTTTATTGATTTATGATTTTTATTGAATGGGTGTGATATTGTTTGATGATGTATGCTTGGTCAATGTATTTTTGATACATCATGCTTTTGATTTACAGTCATTGCTTTTCAAAAATCTACTTTTGGCAAAGAATAAGAGTCCATATTTTTTTTAATATTTGAGCTATAATTGATTGGAATTATTATTTGAATCACATGAATGAAATTTGGTTGAATCCTAAGTCCCAATAACTCTCGCACCTTTGTAATATTTTTGTATATATTTTTATTAAATTTAAAAACTCGAATCTTCACAAGTCCGAGTGAACGACAACCTTACTTACCACTTTAAAATTACATCAACGGAGTGAACGAAAACCTTACTTACCACTTAGGGAGGGTGTCGTCCTTATATTCCCCCTGAATGCCCCTTTAAGGAAGCTTACCCTTACCGGGTTAGGGTGGGCTCTTCCCATCCAGTGATGCCACAATCAGTTGTGTTCGTGGCCTCTTATCCCTCCGCCGATTGGCTTATGGTTACGAGACTACACCCTAAGTGGGGTTTCTTGAGAACCGAGTGCATCATAGTCAGGATTTCCCAAGAGCGGCCAGGTACGCCCCAGTCACTCTTGACTCAATCGTGTACCCCGGCGCCCTGATCGAGTTTCTGCACTCCTTAGGAGAGACCTTCTCACCTTAGTCTTTCGACTAAGGCGCCTCTCCTGGATGGGCTTTCATTTCACCCCAAATCTCCATGACTCAGGTTCCAGGATCGGTGTAGCTTTCACCTGAGTCATGCTAATTAGGTTTTCCCCAATTATGACGTGTGTTAGGTCTTATTATTGCCTCTTGTTGTTATGCGAACTATGGTGCACGCCACAATTGGATGCCTATCTTCTCTAGTTATGGGTTTAAACTTCTGTTGCCTTCTATTGAGGTCTTATTTTTGCCTTTTCTTCTATTTGTATTGTTACTTCTTCTCTTTTCTTTGTGTTTGTTGTCTTTTTCTTCTTTGTTTTTCGGTTGGATGATCTTTTAAAAGGAATCTGCAAAAATATGCAAGAAATGGGATTTGAACTCTGGGCCTTTAGCTTGCATCTTCCTTCATTGACCATCTGTGAATCATCTTCTATGCAACAATGTGAAACAATACTGCGTCTTTATCCATATCTTCGCTCTTGTTATTTCTAAAAAATGTGAAAAATATGCGTGAGTTGGGATTCGAACGCATGACTCCCAGTACTCTTCCCTATGAACCAACTATGCAAAATCTCTTGTACGTAAAAAATTTGTGTGAGGTGGGACTAGAACACGCGTCACCAAACTCATAACCTTCGCCTCTAACCATCTATGATACATTCTTTGTGCGGCATAATTAAACAACGCCTTTTATTTTATTAATAACTTCGTCTCTTTGCTGTTCAAAAACATGCGAAAAATTACGCTTGATGAAGGGAATCGAACCCGTCATACTAAACTCTTTACCTTCGCCTCTGCCCTGCTGTGCTTATTCTTTTCTTCGTCCTGGGAAGTTAAGAAAACATATAAAAAATATGAGCGGGGGAAGGATCGATTGTGCAGCATCATACTCATTCTGTTGTGGCTTGACCAACTGTGCTGGCTTCTATTTGTGTTGGTGCGTGGAGATTCGCATAACTTATTACTTGGTTGCCGCTCTTTGTTTTATCTTCCTGCTTTTTTCTTCTTCTCCTGTTTCTTAGCATGCTGTAAAATCTGCACCGACTTTGTTGGCTGAATTTCTTTTGGTCCCTCTTCGTTCTTTCCCTTCTTTTCTTTCTCACATGCCTATTGATGATGATGGTCATCCTGTTATATTGTCTCGTTGACGTAGTCTTGAGCTTAGGAGCTTTCGACCTTCTTTTTAGACTTCTACCTTAGCTGTATTCTTTCGCCCTTCAGTAAACTTCAACTGCATCATTCTTTCTCCCTTGGCAATGGCTGTTCGATGCGTTTTTCTTCGCCTTTACATGGATACGTCATTTTCTTTCTTATTGTTGGATATCATCTGCTGCTTCGCCCTAAATTGTGTACCTGCAACTCATTAGTCAAGTTAGTGATGTGCTATTTTTCCCATACATTGCTTTCTTATTGTTGGATATCATCACCCTTCTATCATCTTCGCATGGTTTGCTTGATTTTTATCGTGTGCTGCTCTCTTCTTCGTTTGCGAGCTTTGTTTTTGCTAACTAGGTGCGTCCCTTTCGCCTTTGTAGATGTCCATTTCTTTCGCCTTTGTCTCCTTACTGGACCTGTTTTTGAAGACGAACTTCTTCGCCCTGCTGATTGATGATCCTCTCTTCTTGCTACTCTCCTCTTTGCCATTAGTTTCTCACTCTTGAAAAGGATGTCATACATTACGGTGTGCGGCTTTGTTTTTCTTTGTCTTTCACCTGTGCGTCTTTGTAGCTTGTTCGTTTGTGTTAATTCTGGTTGGTTCTTCTGATGCCCTTTGGTCATGTTGTATTCCTTCTTCACTGGCAATTTAAGTTTGCTATCCCGATTTCATTCATGTACCTTCTGGTAGTATTGAGACTTCATTCATTGCTTCTTGTCTTCACTCCATTTGCTTTGCCTACTACTTTATTTCCCCTGTTATTTACTTCGGCTTTAGAGTCGACCCTATGTTTGTTGACAAAGCTTCCGCTGTTGAATTCTTGTTGCTCCATTTTTTTCGCGCTGCTAACCTGTGGAGTTCCTTATTGTTTACAACTCGTGCTTGGGAAGATATTCAATCCTACAGCTGCAAATAGCGAATCAACCCAGGTGGAAACTAGTTTGTATATATAGAACATAAATCATTGCCGGAAACTCATTCGATTTCCATTAATCAGTTGAAAATTGTTTATACTCTACGTTTTTGAAATTCAGTGAATGGGTTTGTAAAACAGTACTTTGCGGTTGTAAATCTGCGAACAAAATTTGGTTTGATTCATTGTAACAGAAGTAAATCGAGTTTCATGAAGAACATAGTTTAGGTTTTGTAAAACTTTTCTTTAAAATCCCCGGATCTGAAAAATTAAACACAAAATAAGTGAAGGGAGAAGAGATTTGTCTTTTTTTGGATTAATTGCTGGTGTAGCCTCTTGTGGATTTCACTATGTTAATTTCGTCGCCTCTGCTTCTGCTCTTCAATATCTCTATTTCTCTTCCTGAACTACTAAGGCGCGTTTGTTGTTTGGAGATGCAAAAAAACTCCTGGAACTTCCATTTCTGCCCTTGAAACGTGAAGATCCTTTGAGGTCTATCACCAACAATTGCTATCTTCACCTGATTTTCTTGAACCAATAAGTTAGAGGTACGATAAATCCTTAACTCCACTCCTTCCAGTAGATCTAAACATATTGAACATAAAAATGAAGATTAAAGTGTTAAAAATGTAAAATGGACACAAGGATTTTTTACATGGTTCGATCAATGTGATCTACATTCATGGTTCTTCACTATGAGTATTGTAATTACATGAGTATTACATTTAGAATCTCCATTAATGGGTTTTTGGGTAGCTCTAGATCTAGTTTTGTGATGGAGGAAGAAGATGAGAATACAAAAGATAAAGTTGACCCTCCTTCTCTCTCCTTCCTTTCTCTTTATATATATATATGTTTACATAGTGGATGACAGCTAATATGTAGTGGAGTACAGCTAATAAACTCCTTTATTCCGGATATTGAAGCGCGGCTCTATTGATATTCGAGCACGGCTCTATTGATAAATGAGGCGCACTCTTGAAATGGATAAATGACGCGCACTCTTAGCGTGTTCTGCGGTATTTTACCCATACAAGAATACAATTCAAGACGGGCAATTAGCTGATTGCTGAACAGTCCTGACATACATAATTTATTTTGTTCGACCTTCTACACTGAATATTTTGAAAGTTTCTCATGCAACCCACCCAAAATTAGTGATACTTCTTTCATTGTCGGCCTTTTCCTTCCAACGTATTTCAAGCAGTTTTCGGCAAGTTTACCAACAACAAAAACATCCTCTATTTCTCCTTCGTTAAGAACCCGAGCATATAGTATTTCTGACAGACGGTTTTCTTTCACCGATTTTACGAAATGTAATGCTAAACTCCTCTCTTCTCCGTGTCGGATTTGAGAAAGTGCTTGTTCTCCTGTTAACAGTTCCACAAGAACTATTCCGAAGCTATAGACATCACTCTTGTCGTTGAACTGACCTGAATGAAAATATTCGGGGTCTAGGTAACCAAAGGTTCCTTGCACAAGTGTGGTTAAATGGGTTGAATCTACCGGCGCTGATCTAGAAATGCCAAAGTCAGAGACTTTAGCCCTGTATTTTTCATCCAAAAGTATATTGGTGGTTTTTATGTCTCTATGATAGATTGGTATTGAAGCGTCTGAGTGTAAATATGCAAGTGCTCCTGCTACCTCGGATGCGATCCTTACACGATCCTTCCATGAAATCAGTGACTCGCTATCGCCTTCCCTTGAATGGAGATGGTAAGAGAGTGTTCCATTAGAGACAAACTCATATACCAGCAATGGAACATGTGTCTCTAAGCAACAACCTAACAATTTAACAATGTGCCTGTGATTGGTTTGCGAAAGAATAGCAACCTCGTTAATGAACTGAGCAACTTGGGTCTCATCCACCAATGTAGATTTCTTAATTGCCACTATCTCCCCATTCGATAGCATTCCTTTAAACACAGTACCAAAGCCTCCTTTGCCAATGATTCTATTTGGGTTGAAGTTATCTGTTGTCCTCTCGAGTTCTTGGGCTACAAAGATTTTGGCGGCCCTTTCAACTCTACCGGCATTTGAAGTGATCTTTTGATTTAACAACAAACCTCCATTTCTTTTGAAGTGCTTCTCCTTCAGTTTCATTTGCTTTATCTTCTCAAATCTAATGTATAACCAATAGCCCATTGCAACCATAAATAATATGACTATGCTTATTCCAATAGCTGTAGATCATGTGAACAATGGATGAGTTAGACATATACCTCTTATGCATGTACGTAAAAGATAAAAAGAGATCATGGCATAGAGTTGTATGTATACCTAATGGTACAACCACATATACCGGAAGTGTTCGTCTTTCACGCTTACAAATAAATTTTTGATCACTGCTTCGTCCTGGATTTGTACCAGCTGGACAAGTACAGGTATAGCTCCCCTGTTTATTGGAGCAATATCCATTTCCGCACGGGCTTGATACGAGGCATTCATTAATGTCTATGTAAATATTAAGCAGAGCAATAAAAGGAAAGAATATTAGTGTCCAAATAAAATATATATTCCACAGCCTTATAAAATGGAAGATCGGTTGACCAAAAAAAAGAAGAAGATCAATTAGTCATCATCAGTGGAAAAAAGTAGGCCATTCAATATCAAAAACTCTAAACGAACCGTCCTCCCAAACCACCTCAAAACCGTTGAGCCACATGTGGCGGGCTCAAAGTCACTCATCCCTCTCACAACACGGTTTTGGAGTGGTTTTTGAAGCTGTTTGTCTAGAACTGTTAATTCAGTATGGGAAATGATATGTTCTAATTTTTATGACATCATCTTTATTTCTAGTCCCAGTCTTAGACTCTTTAACTATATAAATATATAGTATGTGTTTTCGTACTCTACACAAAGAAAACAAATTTGGTCCAAAATAACATTCGCCAGTTTCTATTTACACGAATCAACGCGACTATGTTCATCAAGGAAAAAACAAATCTTCATCACGATATTATAGCACCCTAAAGAAAATTTAATAAATCTTCTATCTTTTTTTTTTTTTTTTTGACAATCACCATATTTCAATTATTTCTAATCTTTGATTCTTTAGCTAGGCACATTTTCTCGGTTCCTAAAATATATGTAATATTTAATTATTTATTTCAGTGTGTAAATAAATATCGTTTATTATTCCTAAAATATATGTAATATCCTAATATATTATTCCTAAAATATCGTTTTGTTCTTTTTTAGGTGGTCCCATGTCAGTTTAGTCCTTTCAGAAATCACCTTTTCCATTTGGTCCATAATTATTTAAAAATATTAAATGGACCAAAGTACCCTTCCGTGTTAATTTCTACTTATTTTTTATAGCTGTTCATTCGTCAAAATGAACTCCTGTTAATTTCTACTTAATTTTTCAGAAAACATATAAACCAGAGTTCATTCCAGAAATGAACTCCTGATAAAAACCTATATAAACCAGAGTTCATTCCAGAAATGAACTCCTGATAAAAACCAATATAAATCAGAGTTAATTCCAGAAATGAACTCCTGATAAAAACATATAAACCAGAGTTCATTCCAGAAATGAACTCCTAATAAAAACCCATAAAAACCAGAGTTCATTCCAGTAATGAACTCCTGATAAAAACCCAAAAAAACCAGAGTCCATTCCAGAAATGAACTCCTGATAAAAACCCATAAAAATCAGAGTTCATTCCAAAAATGAACTGCAGTAGCATCATCTTCATCATCTTCGTCGTCTTCAACAGCAGCAGCAAGCATCATCATCTTCAATAGCAATAGATCTTCATCTTTAACACGAGCAGCAAACATCAAAATCAAGATTTTCAACACGAGCAACAAACATAAATCATCATCAACACGAAAAACATCAAAAATCGAGATCTTCAACACGAGCAGCAAACAAAAGATCATCATCTTCGTCTTCAACACCATAGAAAATATCAAAAACAGTAGCAAAAAAATCAAAAGAAGCATCTTCATCGTCGTCGTTTTCATAATCTTTATATGATTCATCGTCTCTATCATGTATGCTAATCGTCTTCATCATCTCTACAAATCAAAAACCCTAGAAAAAATACCAAATCTTCATCGTTTCTTGCAGTTGCAAAAAAAGAAAAAAAATAGAGAGAAAAGAAACTAGATCTGAAAATTTAGAAGAGAGAGAAAGTAAATCTGAGAATAAGATATTTTCTATTGATTTTTTGTATATATGTGGACCCAAAAGGGTATTTCTGCCACTGCATGATGATAAGTACATCATCCATTACGTTACCCTAAGACTAAACTATAATTTATATTTTCAAAAAGGACCAAACAGACAGTTGACTGAGTCAACTGGATCAAACTCATCCTAATATATTATTCCTAGGACCTATTGGTATTTAAAAATATAATTAAATATTTCATTTAGTAACGAAATTAAACTTGAGAATTAGCTAATTCATTTAGTACTGGAAATAGTAATAAGTAAACATTACCAAAAAAAAAAAAAAAAAAAAAAAAAAAAAACAGTAAACATTACCTTGACAACCACCGCTCTTGGTGTCGTTGAAGTACGGATTCCCTTCATATCCACTTTTACAACTACAACGATACCCTGAAACAGTGCTTTGTATACAGTCAGTATGAGGTCCACAGGCATAGAGCGTTGAATTTACTACGCCCTCGCATGTCTCGAAACCAATACTCCAATCGACCACCACCGGAACCATTCCGACTCCACTATCTTTGAAATCTTTCAGATATGACGAAGAAGAGTTGAAAAAGTTTTCTTCAGCTAAAAAGCCATAATTACATGTATTGATTGGAGGCAAATCACCACGGGATCCAACTTCCACGCCATATGCTGTTAATCCAGCTGGAATGGACGTATGGCAACAGCCGATACCCCCAGTGCAAGATCCTTCAGTACTGGCATCTTCCAATGTATTACATCTTGTAACACATTTTGGAGCAGTATATACATTACCCCTTTGTTTTAAATATGCGTAGGTGTTGCAACCGATAGCTATGAACTTGTTTCTCGTTGTAGAGATAGTGAATTTAAAGTATTTGCGCAGATGGGGCGACCAGTAATTATAATCTTTTGTCTGGTTGCCGGAGCAATTGCTGAAAGTGTAGACATCAGTCGTCATGTAGCCACCGAGTACTGATATATCTGAGACATTATAATCACTGAAAACCGTTGTTGGCTTGAGGTGACCGAGGTGATTCTTTTTGCATTTTATTTCAAACCATTCATCTAGGAAACAACCATCACCCATACCAAATGGGTAAGGTATACTTACGTTCCCACACTTATCTGGGCAATCAGGCTTCGCTATTGGTCGGGAAGCAGCAGCAGCCATTTTTGCAGATACTAATTGCAGACATAGTAATAAGACGAAACACTGAAACTTCACTGCAACAAGAAAAGCCATGCTGCTGATTTTATTTTCTGAAGGGGAAAGCAGATATTTGATGATCTCCAAATTGAATATATGTCACCTATAAATATACTACCTAAGATAATGAAAACGAAATTTCTATGTTTTTCATTCAGCAATCCAAAGTTGTGGAGCACTATGGACTGGGTAGTAATCAGTCAAAGTCGATGTCCAGAGAACGCATTTTCCACTTTGTTTGCAAATTCTAAGAAATAATGACAAATGGTCCCCAAGACAGACTTGATCTTGACTTTGGCTCATATGAAGAATGTATGACTTGTTTCCTACGGTCAATTGGATGATACCCTTGTGGACCATTCACTAAATAGACCCCAACTCACTTTAATATAAATAAATATGATTTGAAAAATCAATATACCCAAGGTCAGAAGTGGCTGGCGGCACACCAAATTGCCTGCGACTTTCCTACGTACGTACGCCTAGTTTCTCTTACGCCATCAACTTTTCTCAAATTTAGTTCATTCTTTCAAATGAACACCTATTCAAATTTCATTATTATGAACAAAACCAGCGTTCATTATTTCAAATGAACACCTAATCTAAGTTCATTATTTTGAACAAAAATTAAAGTTCATTTTTTCAAATGAACAACCAATAAGTTCATTAGTATGCATAAAAATTAGAGTTCATTCATTCAAATGAACACCCAATATTTGTTCATTATTATGAACAAAAATCAGAGATCATTGTAATGAATGAAAATCAGAGTGCATTCGTCAAAATGAACACCGATCAAAAACAAATTAATTCAAACCTAGAACAGAATTCATTCTTTAAAAAGAACATGCCAAAAAACAAAGTTCATTCTTTTAAATAAACACTTAATAATTGAAGATCTAAAACAGAGTCCATTTTTTAACATGAACACTCAACAAAAACCATAGCTCATTTTGTCAAATGAACACCTAATAAAAACATTTAAAAAGAGTTCATTCTTTAAATCTTCATCATCTTGAACAACAACAACAGCCACAAAGAAGAAGAACACAAAAAATCTTCATCGTTAAAAAACTAGAAAAAACGGAAGTAGAAGAATTATTTTCATCATCATCGTCGTCGTCGTCTTCATCAGCATCGTCTTCATCAACATCGTCTCCATCATCTTCATAAGCAAAAAGAAGAAGAAGAAGAAGAAGAAAAAAAGTTGATCTGAAAAGACAAGAGGGAGAAAAAAATCTGAAGACGATTCTCTTCTCTCTTAATAATTGGGTATATATATAGTCCCAAAAGGGTATTTCCGCCACTACCAAAAGACAATTACATCATCCATAACGTCATCCCACGTGGATATTGTCCACCTTAAAACCAAACAATATTTTTTTATGATTAGAGAAAACAATAAGTACTTTAAAAAAGCACCATTCAAATAATTGATTAGGTCAACTAGACCAAACTAACTATATTATATTAAAAACTAGTGCTATATGTGTAGTTGCTACTTTAGATCCATTGAACTCAATACGGTTTAATGAATCTAGACAATATTTTGCACAGTATACTAAGGTCTTCTTTCCATGCATAGAGATTATCTTCGATATCTTTGATTTTGATAATCCTTATTTTGAGAGAGATTATCTCAATATCTTTGATTTCAATATATTACAACCTGTAAAATAATTATCAGGAAACCAAATATATGAAACTTACACACGTAATAATCGATTACTAGCCAAGTCAGATTAAATTCTCATCTATTGCTAGCCCTGAAGATTACTAATCCGAGGCCAATTAACAAATGCGAAAGAACAAAAGGTGAACAATATCAAAAGTTTAAAGGTAACTCTAGATATGAGATTTCTTAAAATTATTTAAAAAAAAACATCAAGGTAGAAAGATGCTAAACAGATCAATCAAGAAGGGGTCCTATTAAACATTAAAAATATACTAACACAAGCAAACACAATAAAGAGAATACAATTCAAGACGGGCAGATAGCTGAGTGCTGAACAGTCCGACATACTCGATTTATTTTGTTCGACCTTCTACACTGAATCTTTTGACAGCTTCTCATGCAATCCCCCCAAACTTAGTGATACTTCTTTCATGGTTGGCCTTTTCTTTCCTACCTACTTCAAGCACTTTTTGGCAAGTTTACCGACGAGCAAAATCATTTGGGTCTCCTTCATTAAAAACTCGAGCGTCTAATATTTCCAACAACCGATTTTCTTTCACCGACTTCACGGAATATAATGCTAAACTCTTCTCCTCTCCGTTTCGTATTTGAGACAGTGCCTGTTCTCCTGTTAAGAGCTCCACAAGAACTATTCTGAAGCTATAGACATCACTCTTATCGGTAAACTGGCCTGAGTGGAAGTATTCGGGATCTAAGTAACCAAACGTTCCCTGCACAAGTGTGGTTAAGTGGGTTGAATCTACAGGTGCTGATCTAGAAATCCCGAAGTCAGAGACCTTTGCCTTGTATTTCTCATCCAAGAGTATATTGTTGGATTTTATGTCTCTGTGAAAGATTGGCATAAAAGCGTCCGAGTGTAAATATGCAAGTGCCCCCGCTACCTCAGATGCAATCCTTACGCGATCCTTCCATGAAAGTAACGACTCATGATCACCCTCCCGTACATGGAGATGGTATGAGAGTGTTCCATTAGGGACAAACTCATATACCAATAGCGGAACTTGGGTCTCTAAACAACAACCTATTACAATGTTCCTGTGATTGATTTGCGAAAGAATAGCAACCTCGTTGATGAACTGATCAACTTGGTTTTCGTCCACCAATGTAGATTTCTTAATGGCTACTATTTCCCCATTCGATAACATACCTTTAAACACGGTAGCTGTTTGTACCCAGAAATATTCCTAGGCACATAACACGATTAAACTGGTGTTGTTGATGAAAAAAGGGTTAATAACAGGAAATAACCAAGAATGACAGACACACGAATTTAACGTGGTTCGGCGAATTTCGCCTACATCCACGGATGAATCTCCTTAGGGAGTGATGTTTTATTGATGACAGAATTACAATGGATTTTTTCTGTCTTAGCTAGCCTAGCCCCCATTTAGGGTTATAATTCCCCTTATTTATAAAGTGGCGAATTAGCTCTTACCCTCTTCGCGAGGTAAGCATATATGGTCTTAACTTTCCATGCATGCCTCCCGGCATAAATTGTTTTAGTCTTCCTTGCATGCCTATTGACTTGCCATGCATGCCTCCTGGCATTAATCTGCCATGCATGCCTCCTGACATTAATCTGCCTTGCATGCCTCCTTTCTGCCGTTGACTGCGACTGTCAAGCTTTGAATGGCATGACCTGCTGAAAGACTTGCTTGACTGGTTGACAGGCATAACGGGCTGGCAGTATGGATGGAGGATTCCGCCTGTGGACATGCCTGAGCAACATGGCCGGGGGAGATGGCCGGGAACTGGTTAGCAGCATCACTGGCAACATGGACGAAAACTGGCAAGAAGCGCGACTTGAAATTTGGCTTTGATAGTTAACCGTCGGTTGACTTTTACCATTGACCGGATGTTGACTTTGTCCACTGACCGGTCGTTGACTTTATGAAACGCTTGGACTAGTTGGTAGCTACGTCGGTTGGCTGGATGGCAGGCTTGGATGAGGGCCAAAAGGTGATTCAAGTAGCAATTTGGCCCATTATGTGGCATTTTTACTCATAGTACAAACATCGCCCCCTCTTAACCTCCAACTTGTTGGGGGTTAAGAAAATTTCGTTTTCATTGTTCAATGACAAAATTCGCCCCCAAGTGTGGATTATTGCTGCTGAAGTGATTGGCAACCTTCCCTTGTTGTTTGCAGAAATCATAATCAAGACGCCCCCAAGTGAGGCTATTGTGACTAGAAGATCGGCGGGCAACAATTGAGTATGAATCATTGTTATATGCAAAAACTGGACTGAAGGCTGAATTGGTCTGCAACGGAAGCGTGATACTGGAGCGGAGTAGTGTTGAAAGTGAGCTGTAGCTGTTGATGAAAAACTGAACTATGGAAGTTGCGTAGAACTAGACTGGTAACAGTTGATAGAAAAGACGAGCTATATTTGAAGCCACTCAGCTGGAACCTGTGTCGGGTGTTGCTGTAAGCGAAACTTGTATTTCCTGACTGATAGTAATTTCTGCAAGACTAGGTAGCAGTAGATGTTAGTACTGAACTGCTATCAACTCTAGGATGAGATTCGGAACTATTAACGAAAAGGCGACAGCCATATAAAGATGCCCTTCAGCGGTAATGGGAAAAACTTGATTGCAACAACTTTGATCAGTTGGACAACAGCATTAAAGAGCAAAGCTGCACCGCAGCAGCTGCGATCAGCTGGACTACAGGAAATGCAAGCTTTAATGCAGCAGCTGCGAGCTGCTGGATTGCAGGAGTTGCGAGCTACATTGCACTACAGCAGCTGCGATCAGCTGGACTATAGGAGATACGATCAGTTAGATTGTGGCAGTTGCCGTGGTACTGGACTATAGCAGTTCGATCAACTGGACTATAAGTGTTGAGAGTAAAACTGGACTACATCAGTTGCGTCCAACTGAGTGCAGCAGTTGCGAGCAAAACTAGATTGCATCAGTTGCGTCCAACTGAGTGCAGCAGTTGCTTAGGAACTTGACTACAGCAGTTCGATCCACTGGACTGTAGCAGTTATTAATCTTTCTGTTTGCGATAATTTCATCAAAATATTAGGGTATATGCTCGCCCCCTCTTAATCCAATAACTCGTTAGAGGATTAAGAAGTTCGGGTTACCCTTTGTTTTGATTTTCAGCGGATAAATTTCGCATCGTATTTAGGTGCTACGTAACTCGCCCCCAAGCGTGTGGAGTGTGACGTAGCTCGCCCCAAAAGGGTTACTTTAGACCATGAGGTGTTACATATCTAGCCCCAAAGTGATGGCCATCCACGTTGAAGGGATATGCAACTCTCCCTCAGAAGATAGTGATTGCCATGCTGCTCAATGCTATCACAAGGGTGCACAGCTTTGCTGCATCTTGCATACGCATGAGATGAAGTTGAAAGTGTCTGCTATCTGGAATCCGCACAGGGGTCAATCCCACTTTGCATGCAAAAATGCTCGCCACATTGTAGATGTCTCACTGAACAAAAGTATGCATGATTTGATAAAAAGATTCGAAAATATTGAAATTGTATACGCACCTTATTAAAAGTGTTATTGTGTGAAATACGATTTCATGCTGAAGAAGGCGGTTCGAGCATCTCGGCTCTGTAACAGTGACTATGCCTGTTGAATCAAAACTGGGCTGCAGATAGTTGTCGTGGAACTGGATATAAGCAGCTGTGATCAGTTGGACTATAACTGTTCTGAGGAAAGATGGACTATAACTGTTCTGAGGAAAGCTGGACTGCAGCAGTTGCGATCAACTTCACTGCAGCGGTTGTTGAGAAACTGGACTACAGCAGTTCGATCAACTGGACTGTAGCATTCCTTTGGTAATTGAATGCAACCATTTTCGATGTTGCCATTTTAAATTCTAAAAATTAAATTTTCTCCGAAAATTGAAATTCCATCCTCATGATGTTGAAAATTAACACGCGATCGCAACGAGCCGAAAATCACCCAATTTGGACGTGGGATGAAGAAGATATCAAGGAAGAAAAAATAAAGACCAAGCCCAAGAAGAATATTGTGCTCAAGCCCATAGTGGGGCATATAAATCCGCAAGGCTAATTAGCATTGGGCAGAAAAATCCATCAAGCCATTGGCTTGGCTCGGCTAACAACTCATCTGGCTGAGTCGGCTCCCGAGCTAGGTATGGCGCAAACATCCTTCCGCGTATAGTGGCGGGGTGGAAAAATTCAAGGGCTACGGATTCTGTTTAAGCCGCGAAGCACAGGGACTTCGCCACTACCACCGAACTTGGTGCCGGACTTAACCGCCGGGTCGAGATGTCGGACTTCACCGCCGGTTGTGCTGCCGGACCTGGCTGTCGCCGGAAAAGATTCTGCACCAGAGGAGATGACAGGCGTAAGTGATGTCATCGTGATGCAATCCTATGATGTCATGCTGACGTTGTGGACGGTAGCGTAACGGACATCTAACGGCATTATGAATGAACGAACCAGATTTGCTGATGGCTAACGGCGTTAGAACTAGCTTACGTGGCTGCTGCTGGTTAGGGTATTGTTGATGACGTGGCACTATCGATGACGTGGTATTTCAGTGCTGACGCGGTACTCTTTGCTGACGTGGCAGTAAACGGTTGGTCACTGTGCATACGTGGCACGCTCACATGGCACTTTGGTGCTAACTTGGCAGCCACTGGTTAGGGTATTGTTGATGACGTGGAGGTCGCTGACTATACCAAGTTGCTTAAGTGGCGACGAAGTTGCTTATTTAGCAGCTTACATGGCAGGAAATGGCGGTGATTAGTTGATGGGTAGACAAAACCCTGAAGTGGGTGAACAAAACATTGACGTGGGTTAAAAGATACAAACGGGGGTGCTTAACACCTCTTAACGTGGGTGACTTAGACTTGATGTGGGTGGAAATTCAAAGTTAACGTGGGTGCACAAAACCATTGAAGTGGGTGAACGCAACCTACTGTGGGTGAATAACACTGTTGCCGGAATTTCCGCCGGGCTAGGCCGCCGGGCATGGCAAGCCCACCGCTTTAACTGTTTTAGATTTTCAGCAACTGTCACTTTTGATAGACTTTCAGTAACTGTCATTTGTGATAAACTTTCAGCAACTGCTAGCTGTTTTAGACTTTCTGCAACTGCTTCTTGCATTAGGATTTCAGGGTTTAGCTTTTGGGAACGATTTTGGTTGTTTCCTGGACGTTTTTCTAGGGTTTTTCCTCCTGTCTCTGTCGTACGTGCAGAAGATGCAGGTGGCTCATGGAAGCATTCAGATATAGGTATCTTGGCATACATGGTGGTGTTGATTCAGATAAACTGCGAACTCGGACATGCTGCCGTTACTTTATCTGGGAATCGATTTCTTCAAACTTTGAACTTTTACATGTTGTGGATCGAAAATCCTGGAAACAACCTTGATTATGTTTTCTGTCCATATCGAACTGCAAAGTTCGGATGCAACAATTGCGATCAACTGGCTGTAGCAGTAATTGTTTTCTATCCATATCATGTCTGTTTTAACAGCAATTTGACGATCCTTGGTGGAAGTTGCAACGAACTCTGGATCCTATCATGTTGCGAATCGAACATCCTGCAACATTTTTGAGGATGTTTTTACGCCATCTTTTACCATGGACCGAACATCCTAGGAGCGGTTTCATCGGTCTTTATACTGATGCAGTTTCAGCAACCTTTAATTGAGAAGCTGACTGCAGTAGTTGCGATCAACTGGACTGCAGTTACCGCGATTATCTGGTTTGCAGCAGCTGCGATCAGCTGGACTGCAACACTTATGATCAAAATAGACAGCACCAGTTACGATCAACCAGACTGCAGCAGTGATTTTTGACAGCGTTCAGACTGCTTTCTCATGAACACGATTTCGAAGCTTTTTTTACTACTTTTCTCAACGGGAAAACACGATTCTTTTTCCCGTAATCCCCTTAGTCGGCGCCAATGTTTGTACCCAGAAATATTTCTAGGCACAGAACACGATTAAACTAGTGTTGTTGATGAAAACAAGGTTAATAACAGGAAATAACCAAGAATGATAGACACACGAATTTAACGTGGTTCGGCGAATTTCGCTTACGTCCACGGATGACTCTCCTTGGGGAGTGATGTTTTATTGAAGTCAGAATTACAATGGATTTTTTATGTCTTAGCTAGCCTAGCCCCCATTTAGGGTTATAATTCCCCTTATTTATACAGTGGCGAATTAGCTCTTACACTCTTCGCGAGGTAAGCATAAATGGTCTTAACTTTCCCTGCATGCCTCCTGGCATAAATTGTATTAGTCTGCCGTGCATGCCTATTGACTTTCCCTGCATTCCTCCTGGCATTAATCTGCCCTGCATGCCTCCTTTCTGCTGTTGACTGCCCTGGCATTAATATGCCCTGCATGCCTCCTTTCTGCTGTTAACTACGATTGTCAAGCTTTGAATGGTATGACCTGCTGACAGACTTGCTTGACTGGTTGACAAGCATAACGGGCTGGCAGTATGGATGGAGGATTCCGCCTATGGACATGGCTGAGCAACATGGCAGGGGGAGATGGCCGGGAACTGGTTGGCATCATCGCTGGCAACATGGACGAAAACTTGCTAGAAGCGCGACTGGAAATTTGGCTTCGGTAGTTGACCGTCGGTTGACTTTTACCATTGACCGGGTGTTGACTTTTTCCACTGACCGGTCGTTGACTTTATGAAACACTTGGACTAGTTGGTAGCTACGTCGGTTGGCTGGATGGCAGGCTTGGATGAGGGCCAAAAGGTGATTCAAGTAGCACTTTGGCCCATTATGTGGCATTTTTACTCATGGTACAAACAGTACCATAGCCTCCTTTTCCGACGATTCTACTTGGGTTGAAGTTATCTGTTGTCCTCTCTAGTTCTTCGGCTACAAAGATTTTGGCTGCCCTTTCAACTCCACCTTCCTGTGATGTGATCTTTTGCTTTAATAACAAACCACCATTCCTTGTGAAGTTCTTCTCCTTCAGTTTCATTTTTCTCTTCTCAAATTTAATGTATAAGCAGTAGCCCATCACAACCAAAAATATTATAACTATGCTTACTCCAACACCTGTGGATGGGTTAGACATTAACCTCTGATGTATAAAAAATACCGAGGTAAGACCCGTAGACCTAGTTAGACTGGCACTATCTAACAATTTTAGACTAATCTTGCTATGGAGATCAAACAAAAATCTATCAGTAGAGTGTTCTTTTCATTGATACTACACTCCCCTAAAAAAAACTTTTTTTTTTTAGATAACAGAAGAATTCATTGATTAGAATTAATCAGGCTCAAGTAACGTGGATAACAAAGTGTCAATATGCATGAGATTTATGCTAAACTCCTCAATGACTAACCTATCCTTCCTAACCCTTTTAGAAATGGAATCAGCTATCTGATTAGCATTTCTACTTACATAACTGATCTTTGAAAAAGAAAAAGACTCTAATAGAAATTTAATGTCTCGTAAAATCTTCCTATTTTCCCCTAAAAAAACTGAGCACCTTTCTTAATATGTAATTTCTTCATACAGTAATTGGATAAATATTCAACCATCAATTACCAACGGTTTGAATTCAATTGGTAGTTAATAGTTGCTAAAACAATCCTTAGTTTTTAATTTTAGCAATGTGTAGTACATATCTAGAATAACACTATACCAAAATTAATATATGGTAATTAGTTTTCATTTCGTTTATGATTATGTATAAAAATTAGTGCCAAATTAGATGATAATAATCTAATTAACCTATGCTCCTACTTAAAAAGACAATAAAAGCAGGATTGCATGACAGCAAAGAGTTATGCGTATACCAGCTGGCGCAACCACGTAAATCGGAAGTCTTTGTTTTTCAGGCGTACAAACAAATTTTTGGTCATTGCTTAGTCCTGGATTTGTACCAGTTGGGCAAATTCACTTATAGGTTCCATCTCGCAGTATCCATTTCCGCACAGGCTAAAATCGCGGCATTCATTAATATCTGTATTAAAATTAAGTACAACACAAAAATCACTATCGATGATTGTGTCGGTATAAATATTTAAATTTTCAAATACAAATATTCACAATCTCTAATATATTTAATCATTCTTTACAATTTCTCATACCGATGATAGATTGTACCGATGATAGATTCTTAACAAAATATAAAAAAGTTTTGGACAATATTTCATCTATAGGACTTCATATTATGTGAGATTCAGAAAATTGATTAACTTTTTTTTTTCCTAACTTAGGACAATTATATAGTTTAATAACCTCGCTAAATTTATTAAAAATAGATTAATTAAGGATTAAATAATATATTTTTTATAAGCACCATAAATTGAATTATTTATGAAAATATTCTATATTTTGAAGTATGTTTTTGTATTTTGAAGTTGAATTATAAGGTATCTATTTTTTAAATTAATTAATAATTTAAAACATCACTAAATTAACATAATTTCTTTTAACAGACAAATTAATTGATTTTACTGATAAATGATTTAAGTTTTTTAAAAATTTATGTATTTCAAATTATAAATCAGATATTACAAAATTCGACATACTCATAAACTTGTTTGAAATACGTGTACAATGAGTATAAACAAAAATAATAATATTTAAAACATAAAATGTAATCCGATAATAGTCCATACGGACAATTAAGAACAAACAAAACATTAATTTTTTCTTTAGCATATTTAGGAAAATTTTGTTGCATCTTTCGGTCTGTCCCGTTTCACTGAGACGTGGAATCCACATAACCCAATGACCAACCCCTTTTAGTCCAGGATATAGGGGTCCAATTTCACAAGAGACGGCACAGACCGAGCGATGCAACTCGCAGTACAAATTTATGTCTCCAATATCTTTCCTTAATATGCAATAATACATGTATCCGAGAACTAGGAATTATTGGTTAATCCAGTTGAGAGAAACCCGTTAGTGTGTAGTCCACCCAATTTTTTTTTGCTTCACGGGTCTAAAAACATGTTTTTGGACTAGATTTTTTACTTGCTCGTCCAACGCATATTGAACACCTTCTAATACGTATATTGAACACCTTCTAATCAGATCTATTTTAATGCTTTCAGTTCCTTTTATAACAGGGAGAGCTCTAGCGATGGAGATTGATGAATAAAAACCAAAGAAACTACTTCAAAAATTTAGAATATGTTTTTCTTCTCTGCTGGTGTTTGGGTTTTCGTTTGAAGATCGTTTTATTGCTCTATAATCAGCTTCATCTCCATTAAATCCAGGTATGTTCTATGACAATTAAGTGATGGTGAAGAAGATAAGTAGGCGAAGAAAAAGATCAAGAAGATTTATATACATGAAGAAGAAGAAGAAGATATAAATTCATTAATTTTGGGTTTGGATTTATATTCTTTAATCTTCTTTTTCATTTGGATCTGATGCTCAATAGTAGAAGACGAAGGTTATCTCTTCAAACGACATAGTTTAATTGATATAACACTATGTTTATTTGGTTTACTTTTATATTTCTAAAAATGGTTTTTTTTTTTTTTTTTTTTTATAGATTTTGTAAAGTCATAAAGTAAGTATATATGGTGGGATTATACACTTTTCCTTCAATATACTTTTTCCTTTGGTACATATTTTCTTCCAATACATATCAATATGTATATATTGTTAGATCCATATGTACAATGGGATCATACAAGAAATGATCAACACCATCAATCTTCATTGGCCCTTCTCCTTCATTATTAGTATCCAAGAAATGATCAACACCATCAACTCTATAGTAACTCACATTTGCTGCACCAACATCGCAAGAAGGTAAATTCACGAGCTTGCAGTCCTTGCTCCAGCCCATTAGTCCTTTTGGCATAGGACAAGCTACACACTGACTATTCCCGCAAATTCCTAACGATCCACACTTCTCAGGCAACAAACACTCACCAGCGTACCAAGAATTAGTGAATTCGGTGTAGGTTTCTTCCCACGCGTCCTCGCGCTCTTTTTCGTAGTATGTATAGATGTGAAGATTGCCATCTGAACTGAGTCGGTAGATTGATAAAGTGCTGTTGTATTTGGTTTGGGTAGTCCCACTAAATCCATGGTAGTTATTTACACACTCTAGTCGCAACTCATTAGAGAAGTCTGGACCATCTGCAGCAGGGGCAATGTTGAAGGTCACGTTGTGTAATTGACCATCGCCATATCTTATTAAGTTGCAATAACGCAACGGTTTTGATGAAAGAGGTCTCTTGAACAACAAGTTAACTTCTGTTGTATCCAAAACCATACTATAAGCTCCATTGGTTAGTCGATTAGCAACGCCGGAACTTCCGAGTCGAAGGCCCTGACCAACCAAGAGTGTATTGGTTGGGTAATCAAAGCTTTGCCAGACGAACACTCCTTTTTTGTCGACGAGGACTAAGTTACCATTAGGTAGTAGCTTCATATCAACGACACACTTGTTGGCAGTTCGGGTTTGCCAAGCCACCCGTCCATCTGTATCAACTAATTCAAGTTTCCCATTCTGAATGAAGATGAGTTTAGCTTTATTGTGAACAGGACGGGCCTGGTTAGCTGTCCAAACCCAACGCCTAAGCGACGTCGAATTTGCATTACCCAGTTAGATGGCATAATTTATTTTATTTTTGGAGTAGGCAGATGAAATGATTCAAATTAAGTGTTTGCATTTCCAGGGAAATGTCATTGGTTCTTTGAGAGTTGAGTAACGTTATGGTGCAGAGGCAAGTTAGGGGTGAGTCCGCACAGAGGTTATTTACAGGGCAAGTTTCTATGAGCCGTACACAACTTGGCTGGACATTTATGTTACTGCATCTTTAAAATTTCTGTGTTACAAGGTTTATTTGCCCTCTTGCGTAGAGAAACAGGCATACGCTGACCATACTGTACCTAGTAAACTGTAAGTAACCTGGTGTCAGCATAATGGGGTACAAATGCCCAAGAAAAATAACATGGATCAATTCCAAGAATTTGAAAGTGACAGTAATTATTAGATTTCTTAAAATACAATGCTAGACAGATATTGCCAGAGGTCCTATTAAACTTGTTTGGCAGATAAGGCTAGTGTGTACACGCCATCTGCCAGACATCAACTCATGGTTCAGCCCCTGGTAACTCCATCGAGTCTGTGAAACATTTATCATACTATATAACACACAAGCAAGCACAACAAAGTGAATACAATTCAAGAAGGCTGCTAGTTGAATGCTGAACAATTCAACTGTACATAATTTATTTTGTTCGACCTTCTACACTGAATCTTTTGAGAGTTTCTCATGCAACCCCTCCAAACTATGTGATACTTCTCTCATGGTCGGCCTTTTCTTTCCTACATATTTCAAGCATTTTTTGGCTAGTTTAGCAACAACCAAAATATCATCTTTGTCTCCTTCATTAGCAACTCGAGCATCTAATATTTCTGACAGATGGTATTCTTTAATTAGTTTTATGAAATATAATGCTAAACTCTTCTCTTCTTCTTCTCTGAATTTACAAATTGCCTTCTCACCGGTTAAGAGCTCCACAAGAACAATTCCGAAGCTATAAACATCACTCTTATCAGTGAACTGGCCTGAATGAAAGTATTCGGGATCCAAGTAACCAAAGGTTCCCTGCACAAGTGTGGTTAAGTGGGTTGATTCTATATGTGCTGATCTAGAAATCCCAAGAGTTCAGATACCTTTTCCTTGTATTTCTCATCCAAGAGTATATAGGTGTATTTTATGTCTCTGTGAAAGATTGGCATAGATGCCTCTGAGTGTAAATATGAAAGTGCTCCTGCTATCTCAGATGCTATCCTTACACGATCCTTCCATGAAAGTAACGACTCATTATCACCGTCCCCTTCATGGAGATAGTATGAGAGTGTTCCGTTAGGGACAAACTCGTATACCAACAAAGGAACTTGGGTCTCTAAACAACACCCTAACAAATTTACTATGTGCCTGTGGTTGATCTGTGAAAGAATGACTACTTCATTTATGAACTGATCTACCTGTTTTTTGTCTACCAATGTAGATTTATGAAAGAATGACTATTTCACCATCCGATAACATGCCTTTATAAACTGTACCAAAACCTCCTTTACCGATGATTCGACTTGGATTGAAGTTATCTGTTATCCTCTCTAGTTCTTCGGCAACAAAGATTTTGGCTGCCCTTTCAACCCTACCTTCATTTGAAGTGATCTTTTGATTTAACAACAAACCACCATTTCTTGTGAAGTGTTTTTGCTTCAGTTTCATTTGCTTTCTCTTCTCAAATCTGATGTATAACCAATAGCCCACCAAAACTAGAACTATGATAACTATGCTTAATCCAATACCTGTATATCATGTAAGCAATGGATTAAACACAGAATGATTTTTTGGGCACCATCCCTTTTCCAAGCGGACCATCATTTTAGATTTCAAAAAATGATAAACTAGCTAGTATGCTACACAGTACACACTACACAGACCAATCGAGCAAGGTCCTATATTAAACATGTCGAGCCGATATAGAGTTGTGTGCCGGTCATCAATCCATGATTCAGCCTCTGGTAATTCCCTCATGTCCGTGAACATTTATCACACTTACACACGCAAACACATCACATCAAAGAGAATGCAATTCGAGAAGGGCTGAACAAATTTCAAGCTAAATGCTGAACAATCCGACTGTACATAACTGCATATTGTTTCAGTAGTCCAAAATATGTGACAGGTAAACTTAATAGCAGGACATTAGTCAAATCAACTAGCCTAATTTTCAAAAGTGATCCAGATTTCAAGCGACAGGATAAGAGTCCTACTCTACTTAATTTCTAGAAACTAGGGATAGTACGTTGCTGCTGTTACTCTATGGAATCCATGGGGGCGGCATTTTGGCGTTTTCTAGGATTCGATAGGAGTCTGCACTTCTTAAACAAGTTACAATGCTTACCTGTAAACAAGCAGAATACAGAAAATTTAAAACTAAAAGCAGCTCAAGGTGCTGGCTGTCGCGTCTCTTTAACAGATATCAATACACAAGAAAATAAGGATCAACTTGAAAAGATCGAAGACAATGCTAACTATAACATTTCTTAAAATGAAAATCTAGGATGATACAAAAACCAATATTCGATGCGACCTAAACCTAATAAGCAAGTCGAGGTTATAAGGCTTCTGGGTACTCACCATGAAGCGATCATTATCTCACTCAATTCATCCTTTGGTTTTCCCTCAATTCAATGAAGCTAGCATTTATCATACGAAAACAAGCAAAGACAACAATGATATTATAATCCAAGAAGGGGTGCTGACTGAAGTGCTGAATTACATCAAATGCAATTCATTTTGTCGGAGTTTTGAAGGTTGCACTGAATCTTTTGAGAGTTTCTCATGCAAACCCTCCAAACTATGTGATACTTCTCTCATGGTCGGCCTTTTCTTTCCAACATATTTCAAGCATTTTTTGGCAAGTTTACCGACAACCAAAACATCATCTGTGTCTCCTTCGTTAAGAACTCGAGCATCTAATATTTCTGATAGACGGTTTTCTTTCAGTGATTTTATGAAATATAATGCTAAACTCTTCTCTTCTTCTTCTCTGATTTGAGAAATTGCCTTTTCTCCAGTCAAGAGTTCAACGAGAACTATCCCGAAGCTGTAGACATCACTCTTGTCAGTAAACTGGCTTGAATGAAAGTATTCGGGGTCTAAGTAACCAAAGGTTCCTTGCACAAGTGTGGTTAAGTGGGTTGAATCTATATGTGCTGATCTAGAAATTCCGAAGTCGGATACCTTAGCTTTATATTTCTCATCTAAGAGTATGTTGGTGGATTTTATGTCTCTGTGAAAGATTGGCATGGAAGCGTCCGAGTGTAAATATGCAAGTGCTCCTGCTATCTCAGATGCTATCCTTACACGATCTTTCCATGAAATTAACGACTCCATATCACCCTCCCCATCATGAAGATGGGATGAGAGTGTTCCGTTTGGGACAAACTCGTATACCAGCAAGGGAACTTGGGTCTCTAAACAACAACCTAACAGTTTAACAATGTGCCTATGATTGATTTGCGAAAGAATGGCAACCTCGTTAATAAACTGACCAACTTGGGTTTCGTCCACTACTGTAGATTTCTTAATGGCTACTATTTCACCACTGGATAACATGCCCTTAAATACGGTACCATAGCCTCCTTTTCCAATGATTCTTCTCGGGTTGAAGTTATCTGTTGTCTTCTTCAGTTCTTCCGCTACAAAGATTTTGGCTGTCCTTTCAACTCCACCTTCATTTGAAGTGATCTTTTGAGCTAGCAACAACCCGCCATTTCTCTTGAAGTGGTCCTGCCTCAGTTTCATTTGCTTTCTCTTCTGAAATCTTTTGTAAAGCCAATAGCCTATCGCAAGCGAAAGTATGGCAACTACGCTTAATCCGATAGCTGTAGATCATTTCAATGATTGGTCAAACATAATCCTCATGTTCAATTTTCTTACAATATAACCTTTGTATTTATGAGGAAGAATCCCTTTACAGGGTCCAAAAGTAATGTTCAATTTTCTTAAAATATAACCGTTATATATTACGAAAGAAATCATAATGGCAAAGAGTTGTGTTATATATGTGTACCTGATAATACAATCTTATTAATGCGACTTCCATATCGATATCCATTATAGCGTCTGTATTCTAGTAATTCACCACAATAATATTCTCCGCCTCTGGTACCTGAACTGAAACTAGGTGGACAATAACACGTATAGCTCCCCCGTGTATTCGTGCAAATTCCTGATATCCCGCACGGTTTTGATGTATGACACTCATCAATTTCTGTGTAATGATTAAGCACATTATAAATGGAATATCAACTTATTAAAACGAAATTCTTTTCTCAATTCTTGAGTTTTTTATTATGCACAATTGGGGATATTAAAAAAAAAAAAAAAAAAAAGTGGAAATTAATAATTAATTCTAGTTTTGATGGACCTTCACAAATATCCTCTACAGACTTCTGCGATCATAAATTTCTAAATTCCTCATTTTAACCTACGTTTCCAATTTCGGTTCATGTTTGCTTCTTCGAACTCAGAAGAAAAAAAATCATCCCTCGAATCACTGTCATCTCCATCACTACCATCTCAATCGCCTCCACCACAACTAGCATCACCACCTTCGTCACGTCCGTCACTACTACCAGATAGTGAATAATAATTTATCGATTTCAAATTGATTTTTAAGGTTTCAGAAAACCTAGTTTTGTCGATTTTATATTGATTTGTCTAAGTTAATTCATGATTAAAGTATATCTCGTCTCAATCTCTTTATTTTAATTGATAATAGGTACAAATCACTATCTGATACCGAAGGAGATGGTGGCAGTGGTGGTGGAGAAGGATTATTAGAAACTATGTAGAGATATCGAATGTAACAACAAACAAAAATTACTTTAGGGTTCCTCAAATTTAACTTCAATTCCTCAGATTTTATTGAAGCTCAAGGAGTAATGATGATGATGTAGTGGTGGTTGCGGTGGTGGAGGAGGTATATATTTCGATATATTTGCTTTTTTATATTTTGAGATTTGAGAGTTTTGTATTTGAAATTTACTGTTTTACCTGTGTATATGTTAGTATACAGTGAACTTTTTATTTTATGGATGTTGCAGTTGGTGTCTGTTGTGATGATGGTTGTTGTTGATGTGGTGGTGGATAATGTTACATTGGAGGTGGTTGCTGTAAAGGTGCTGGTGGTGGATTTTGTTGTAATAGTTGGGTGAAGATGCTGGAACAACGCTATGATAGCATCTACAAGAGGTAGTCTTGATCATCTTTATAACAATAACTCAATTGCAAAAATCCCCAAATTTTTTTTATAAATATGCTTTGGAAGTTGACTTAATTGCAAGGAATCCTATTATAGGGGCTGAAGAAACCATTAGAGCGGCTGATATAATAGGACAAAAAGGGTATTAGATGGTAATTTCAAAAACTCGTTATCAAAATAAATTTGATAATTACTTATCAACTCTTACTAATCAGTTTCTATTATATTTACTCCAAAACAAAATCAGATTAGTTTTAGTGGGGAAAAAGTGTAGAGAAGAAAACAAGAAAAAAAAATTGATATTTTTGAAACCCTAGGTTTTGATTCACTCAACCAAAAAAGAACCAGTGGCTGAAAATGACCAGGTATATCTCTAACTTAGTTTCAATTAGCTTTTTGTTGCTCAAAATTATCTAAAGTACGTAAAAAAATCAAAACTTTTATATTTTCAGAGAAACTTACGGTTGGAATTTTTCATGTAACCAACCGTAATTGGTAGTTACGGTTCGTAACTGATGAGACCAACCGTAACTGGTTAAATTTAGGGAAAACTCAATCCTAAAAATAGTTACGGTTGGTATTTGTCTAGACTAGATGAACCGTATTTATTTACGGTGGGAAAGGTTACCACCAAGATAAACTATAACCAAGTACGGTTTGTAAATTGAGGATTGAGACCAACCATAACCAACCTACGGTTGGTATATAAACTAAATTTTTGAACCGTAAAAATCTATTTGAGAATAAAGTTTTAACTCTTAGGAACTTTTACGGTTGATAATGGTGGATTCAACTACGAACCGTAATTAAATTACAGTTGATAGGTTATTAGTCGAAGAAATTTTTTGAGACATGCATGAATACTTATGGTTCGTAATGGTTGATTCGACACCAACCGTAAGTAAAGTTACGGTTGCAAATGAATTACGTAACTACACTTTCGTTCTCAGATTTACTATTGTTCTTGAACTATTGGATGATGTGGTTGATTATAATCACTATAATCTTTGTTAATTTTCTTCTTCGGCATCTTTGATATATATTAAGTTATCTAGTTAATGATTAATCGAAGACGATGGAGCACTGAGTTACTTACGGTCTTCAGCAAGCAGGAAGCGGAACGAACTTAAATCTATAAGGATAATCTATACAATTTAAAATACCATTAGGACAAACCCTAGCCAACTAAATAGACATTATTATCATGGTTCAGTCCCTCTAATGGTTCCATCAGCCCCTATAACAGGATTCATTGCAAAATTGATCCACAATTTACATTCATTTTGATACCATTATAATTTTTACGACTTCGATATTCACTCATCATTTTCTCATTCTATTATGGTTACAGTACCTTGTTGGCTCTCCAAACTCATTAATGAGTATATCTCATATGCTTCGGAGTTGAGTATTGTAACTCTTTCTCCATCGTAAGTTTGCGCTGTTAAATTGCCATATCATTGATCTAAAAATATTTGATGTTCACCTTACATATTATGCTCTTGTAATTAGGAAGGCAGACATTGTCAAAGTGAGGGACCAATCAAGATAATAAAGGAGGACTAAAGATGATTTCAGTATTAAGCACTAGATTAAGTAGTAGTATATACTACTGGTCTAGAAAAAAAGGATCAATTTGGAGTTTGATATATTGTTAATCTTGTCTAAATACTATGAACCTTGGTTCTTGGAATACGAATCAGTGCACAGTACTACTGACTGGCTATATGAAACTTGAATTATGATTATGAAGTGTTGTTTTATTATTCATAGTGTTGTGTCTTGAAATTCAAGGTAATGGTGAATGAACGTGGAAGCCAGTCTATTTTAGTTGATGGAGAAAGTGGAGCAGTGAAGATTGAAACCACAAAACTGCTTATGGTGTACCTTACTTTTTTTGGTGGTCGAGCTGCTGGGATTGCTCGTATTGTTGAACAAAAAATTGGTGAAGTAATTGAAAAACTTGAGATTAAGATTATGTTTTTCAACTTCATTTTTTATTTATATTAATTAGTTTAACTGTTTATGTGTACAACAGAATGGTAGAAACACAAAGGAAAATATTCAATGCAATTTTGGGATGCCTACACCTCATGGGTATGTTTTTGTCGTGAATCATCATTTAGTTAAATATCAGTTAATAGTTAATACACTTAATTTATTTATAATCCAGAGAACAGTTTAATCAAGTAAAATCTTTTTGACAAGGTCTAAATTAAGAAAAAAAGACAATTCATTCAGAGGAGAGAGAATGTCCGTTATTCTCACGGCAAAAATGGCACAGATGAGCATAGGGGTTTAGATCAGCAAGGAAACAAGCAGGATCAAGGTAGCAAAAAGGTTTTCACGTCAGCAAGGGATTGGGTTTCGGTAGTGAGGGGTGAGCATGTTTCATTATCAAAAGTTTTGCAAAGTTCTGAAAAACAACAGGAGATTGATTCAAAAGAAGATGAAGGATGGACTGAGGTTTCTCACAAGAAAAAGTCTAACTCATTGCAGGATCTGTCAGCATCAGATATTAGAATTGAATGCGAATACAAAGCCTTTATTCTTTCTAAAAATTGTGGTGAAGTTCTTTTCACAGAAGAAACAAGAAATACAAGGCTTTTAATTCAATTTCAAATTAGCAGATCTGCTTTGGTTTGACTTAAAAATATTATGAGGAAGGAGTCATCAAAGGATTTCTATGGTACTTGGCATCGGGTTTTCGAAAGGGACACATAACATATGCTTTTGGTAAGAGACGTGAACAAATTTGGAAAATTTCTCAGATTAACTGTGTCTGTGAATAAAAGCAAACACACTACAGTTATTCCAGCAGAAAAGGGATTGAATACATGGAAACGATTTGTTGTAGGTTTTGATAAGTTATTATCAAGGAAAACCCCTGCCAAAGCAGGTTTTGATAAGTTTTTATCATCTAAAACTACCCACACAAAGAAGGTTCCATCTAATGTCACTCCTTGAATGGGTTCACAGGATTTATCATCGGAAAATATCAAAGATTCTATTCCAGAAGTTGAATTATAAGGAATCTATTTTATAAATTAATTAATAATTTAACACTTCACTAAATTAACATAATTTCTTTTAACTGTCAAATTAATTGATTTTACTGATAAATGATTTAAGTTTTTTAGAAATTTATATATTTCAAATTATAAATTAGATATTACAAAATTCGACATATTCATAAACTTATTTGAAATACGCGTACGATGAGTATAAACAAAATAAAAAAAGTTTAAACATAAAATGTTATTTGATAATAGTACATACGGACAATTAAGAACAAACAAAACATTAATTTTTTCTTTAGCATATTTAGCAAAATTTTGTTGCATCCTTCGATTTGTCCCGCTTCATTGAGACGTGGAATCCACATAACCCAATGACCAACCCCTTTTAGTCCAGGATCTAGGGGTCCACTTTCATAAGAGACGGCACAGACCGAGCGATGCAACTCGCAGTACTAATTTATGTCTCCAATATCTTTTCTTAATGTGCAATAATACGTGTACCTGAGAACTAGGAATTACTGGTTAATCAAGTTGAGAGAAACCCGTTAGTGTGTAGTCCACCCATTATTATTTTTTGCTTCGTGGGTCACCAGATTTTTTACTCGCTCGTCCAACGCATATTGAACACCTTCTAATACGTATATTAAACACCTTCTAATCAGATCTATTTTAATGCTTTTAGTTCCTTTTATAACAGGGAGAGTTCTAGCGATGGAGATTGATGAATAGAAACCAAAGAAACTACTTCAATCAGCTATATCTTCTAAAATTTAGAATCCGTTTTTCTTCTCTGCTGGTGTTTGGGTTTTCGTTTGAAGATCGTTTTATTGCTCTGTAATCAGCTTCATCTCCATTAAATCCAGGTATGTTCTATGACAATTAAGTGATGGTTAAGAAGATAAGCAGGCGAAGAAAAAGATCAAGAAGATTCATATCCATGAAGAAGAAGAAGAAGAAGAAAAAGAAATAAATTCATTAATTTTGGGTTTGGATTTATATTCTTTAATCTTCTTTTTCATTTGCATCTGATGCTCAATATTAGAAGATGAAGGTTGTCTCTTCAAACGACATGGTTTAATTGATATGACACTATGTTTGTTTGGTTTACTTTTATTTTTCTAAAAATCGTGTTGTTTTTTTTTTTTTTTTTTTTTTTTTTTATAGATTTTGTCAAGTCATAAAGTACATATCAGTATGTACTGTGGGATTATACATTTTTCCTTCAATATACTTTTTCCTTTGGTATATATTTTCCTCCAATACATATTAATATGTATATATTGTTAGATCCATATGTACAGTGGGATCATACAATATTTCCTTCATTACACATTTTCCTCCGGTACATATCAATATGTACTATTGGATTATTTACTCTCTTTTTCTTTTTACTCTTTTTTTCTTCGGTACATATTTTCTTTGAGTACATATCAATATGTACTTCTGGACCAATATGTAATCATACATTTTTTCCTTTAGTACATATTTTCTTCAATACATATCAATATGTAGTGTTGGATAAATATGTATTGTAGGATCAGATTGTTTTTCCTTCAATACATATTTTTCTTCAATACATATCATTATGTACTACAAGATCATACTTATTTATTGTTTCTAGCGACTAACAAATATCTTCTTCTTCTTTTCTTCTTCTTTTTCACTGGATCTCAGAGACTTTTTGTCTCGGTATCATAATTTGATTTTAAATTTTCAGTTTTAGGTGATTATTGATAAAAAAAAAAGTCTGTTTCCAGTTGTGGTTTTCGCTTTTCTGATTTGATTTCAATTTTTGATTTTCAGTGCCTAGTTTTTGATTTGGATCTGGACGTAGTTTTCGTTTTCTGGTTTTGAAAAACGAAATAGTTTTTGTGAATGAATAACGTAGTGTTTTGAAGCACATGTTTCTATGATGGGCAATAAAGTAAATTTTTATATTCAAAACATTTTTGGACCAGCGATTAAAACATTTTTCCCGCAAAGTTCTCCGTATGAGAATGAAAATTCTTAACGAACCGTGGTTTTAAACTCTCCAAAAACACTGCATAGAGACATGGTAGGCCCCACAAAATAGGCCTCCTTGCAAATCCTAGGCATGGTCCAACTAATGTGTCTGTACGGTTATGAGCTTGTTTAGTTTCTGGGTTCGTTTAGAACGACCCATGTGAGAAAACAGAAATAACTGATTAAGCACTGGAATTAGTAATCAGTAAACAGAAAGTATTACCTTGACAACCACCGGTCTTAGTACTGTTAAGGTAAGGATTCCCTTCGTAACCCTTTTTACAACTACACCGATATCCTATGCCATTATTGCTTGCGATACACTCAGCATCAGGTCCACAGGCATAGAGCGTCGAATTTATTACACCATCGCATGTCTCATAACCAATACTCCAATCGATCACCACCGGAACCATTCCGGTTCCACTATTTTTAAAATCTTTCATATATGCCGAAGAAAAGTTAAAAGAACTTGCTTCAGCTAAAAAGCCATAATTACATGTATTGACCGGAGGCCTTTCGGGAAGGGGCCTAACTGCAACATAATATCCTGCTGTTCCGGCTGGAATGGAGGTCTGACAACAGCCGATACCAGTGCAAGACCCATAAGTGGCATCTTCCGGTTTATTACAGGTTGTTGTACATTTTGTAGCAGCATATGTGTTACTGCCTTGTTCTATATATGCGTAAATATTGCAGCCGATAGCTATCAACTTGTTTTTCGTCGTAGAAAAAGTGAATTTATATAAAGAGGGTGACGAATATGTATAATTTTTTATCTTGTCGCCGGAGCAATTGGTGGAAGTGTAGACAACGGTCGTCATGAAGCCATCGAGTATTGATATATTTGAGACATTAAAGTCTCCAATGGCCGTCGTCGGCTTTCGGTCACCAAGGAGACTCTGGTTGCATCTTATTTCGAACCATTCATTCACGAAACAACCATCGCCAATACCGAATGGATAGGGTATGCTAACGTTCCCACACTTTTCTGGGCAGCCATGCTTGGCTATTGGTCGGGAAGAAGCCACCGGTATTTCTGCAGATACTAATTGCAGCCATACTAACAAGACGAAACACAGCAACTTTACAGCAACATGAAAAGCCATACTGATTTTTTTTGTTAGTTATCTTTTGTAGGGGAAAGCAGTCACTGGTTTAGCTATTTAATTTTCTTTAAATCGGACATCTCACGTATAAATATATTCCTGAAAACATTCAAAAGAAATTTCTCAGTTTATCGCCAATTCAAAATGTGTGAACGTTAATCATTAATGAGTAGCTACGAAAAGTCGAAGTCAAGTAAGCATAATTTTGTTCCGAAAATGATATATGGCGCCCAAAAAACTGCACCCAGTATTAGCTGGCAATAAAATGGAGAAAATCCTTTAAACCCCGCGTCAGCCGAGCAGTTAGAATTTGAGTTATTGGGTTTGACTTTTACTGAGTAGTTTTCAGCGGTACATCTAAATCGACGGCTTAGGTTAAATATAAACTCTTTAGATTAATTTCTTTGGATATGCTTGTGCGGTTAGAATTATTGAACCAAAAAATGCATTCCATTCAGAAATTAAAATACAAAAATGCATTTCTACTTAGTGGCAGATATGCGGCTTGGCCTTAGAAAACTACCAACGTTCGCCGTTTGTTTGGTGAATTTTCATGTTTGATGGAGAATAAGCTTTTCCTGTTTTGTGGTAGCGGCAATATTGAGTGAGCAAATAGTTGCCAATACATACTTTTGTCCCAGTTGATACTTGTTGTTCATACCTGCTGATAAGGTTGCATCTGTAGTTGTTGGTCAGCAAGGAACACGTCTTATGGTTCAAGATGCAGTTCAGTTGGCAGAGACATTTCCTTTTCATCTCAAGGGCTTCAATATTTGTTTTTCTAATACCAGTTTGTATTTTTTCTTTTCTTTTTATTCAACTTGATTTACTAGAGAAGTTAATTGTATTCTAAAATGTAGTGTTTGAAATTATGAAATGTTAGTTGTTTTATTTTTCAAATGGACTTGGTTTTACAGACTGTTTATGTATCTGGGATGTGTTTGTAAACTAGTTACATTGGAAAGCTTACTTTGTTCAATTGGAATCTTAAAAAGTATTGCTCTATGTATTGAATAAAGGTTGAGATTTGACTATAAGCAATCCTTACTGATGTACTTATTCAGAAAGTTTCATTATATTTTGTCTGACAATACAAGAACAAATGAATGAGACTAAGAGTTGGAACAAAATAAACAGTTCAAATAGCTGACAGTCTAAGATATCATGTCTCTTTTCTACAGTTCATGTTCCATAACTTGGAGGAGCTTTGGATGAAGATTGACTTCAAAAAAAATCTTACTTGACAATCAGTAAGTGAAACTCTTCTTCGCTAGTACATAATTCGGAGTAATTTCATAAAGATATCTTGCACCACATATGTGGTCCGTCGATTTAGATGTAAGGCTGAAAACTCCTCAGTAAAAGTTAAACCCAATAACTCAATTTCTAACTGCTCGGCTGACGTGGGGTTTCAAGGATTTTCAACATTTTGTTGCCAGCTAATACTGGGTGCACTGGGTGCAGTTTTTTTGGGCGCCATATATCATATTCGATTTTGTTCTTGAGTTTTAAGCGATAAGATAACGTAGTCTGTGACTCAAAATAAAGTCTTCAAGTTCCAATTTAGTAGCGCACAAGCTAGACTTGATATTCCGTGTCTCAATTTTCTATTGACTTCTCTCTCATTCCAATGACTTGTATAACTTGTCAGGATTCCAATGATTCTTTATTGACTAGAGGATGCTGTGAAGAATTTGCATCCAGGCCTCATTTTTTGTAGGAATTGGATTGGCCTGACAGAGATTACTACCGTTTTGTGTAAATTCCGTTCTTTGATTTAGTTGATATCTTTTGCAATCACTTCGAGAACTATTTTGTATTCATTTAGTTGTTGAATCTTTATCAGGATTCCACTAATTAAGTTGGTATGACTTGTCTCCTTTGCTGTCTATTGGTTTATTACCCCTCTTGGACCAGCTACTTAACATACATCCCAATCCACTCATCAATAAATATGATTTGGCACTAATTTAATTACTTTCTGAAGTCAACAAGTTCTTTACTGGTAAGGAGTTCCACAATTTAATTAACTTTCCGTTTTACATTTAGTTTTTGTGTTGTTCTATTGTTGAAATATAAGTTGTTTCATTTCACTGGCCTAACGGGCACTCCAAGGACTCCACGGTTAATAGATTAATAGATCGAACTCCAAGGGGTAGCTAATGTAAAACTAATAACATATTCACATAAGAGTGTAAATTGGCACCAAACTTTGTTGTGAACACTTGCAATATGATTACTGTCAGCATATCTTAAGCTCCATCAAGGAAGAAGTATAAGTATTCCAACACCTTGAAGTTTAAAGCAGACTGCTCTAACACGAACAAAAGCACATGTAATGTTGAAACTACAAGATAATGCTTCAGAAATTGCGTCCAAATAGAGTACCCGGAGGCGGAGATAAGATTAGCTGATTAGCAGGTCAAGAGTAGGAAATTGAAGGCTTTCATATGCTCAATAAGTGTATTGATGTTAGTACCAAGAGCTAGACTATTTCCCAAGGAAGACACAACAGAGAAGCATTATCTTGCGCTAATTATCTACTACTAATACTTAATGTAGGTGACTCTCTCTGCACTTGAACTATCTTGGGCTTTGATCAGGGTACTGAGTTGAACAGTAAGCAAACACATAGAAGTATCCTTTCTATAAAAGAAGGCCATGCATTTGCAGTCATTGCTGCATTTTTTTTTTGTTTTGATCCGCAGTCATTGCTGCATTTCTTTCTACACTCATCAATCTTCATTGGCCCTTCTCCTTCATTATTAGTATCCAAGAAATGATCAACACCATCAACTCTATAGTAACTCACATTTGCTGCACCAACATCGCAAGAAGGTAAATTCACGAGCTTGCAGTCCTTGCTCCAGCCCATTAGTCCTTTTGGCATAGGACAAGCTACACACTGACTATTCTCGCAAATTCCTAACAACCCACACTTCTCAGGCAACAAACACTCACCAGCGTACCAAGAACTAGTGAATTCGGTGTAGGTTTCTTCCCACGCGTCCTCGCGCCCTTTTTCGTAGTATGTATAGATGTGAAGATTGTCATCTGAACTGAGTCGGTAGATTGATAAAGTTCTGTTGTATTTGGTTTGGGTTGTCCCACTAAATCCATGGTAGTTATTTAAATACTCTAGTCGCAACTCATTAGAGTAGTCTGGACCATCTGCAGCAGGGGCAATGTTTAAGGTCACGTTGTGTAATTGACCATCGCCAGATCTTATTAAGTTGCAATAACGCAACGGTTTTGATGAAAGAGGGCTCTTGAACAACAAGTTAACTTCTGTTGTATCCAAAACCATACTATAAGCTCCATTGGTTAGTCGATTAGCACCGCCGGAACTTCCGAGTCGAAGGCCCTGACCAACCAAGAGTGTATTGGTTGGGTAATCAAATCTTTGCCAGAGGAACACTTCTTTTTTGTCGACGAGGACTAAGTTACCATTAGGAAGTAGCTTGATATCTACAACACCCTTGTTGGCAGTTCGAGTTTGCCAAGCCACCCGTCCATATGTGTCAACTAGTTCCAGGTTCCCATTCTGACTGAAGATGAGTTTAGCTTTATTGTGAACTGGACGAGCATGGTTAGCTGTCAAAACCCAACGCATAAGCGACGTCGGATTTGCATTACCCATCCCAGGACCAAGAATGTACGAATCTGGAGTATTGAAAAAGCAAAGACGAATTGGATAGTTTGTGATTTTCATTGGACGATAATTTGCATTGTTTTCGACGAGGCCGAAGTAGTCCATACCTTCGTTGACATACTTGAATGTCTTTGCTGCTGGAACTTCAGCTTTAACCAGTATTTGTAATGTAGAAGAAAAAACATAGAAGAAAATGACGAAGAATGAGAAAAGTAAAGAAGAAGGAGAAGAAGATTTGTTCATCTATAAATAAGCACTGTTTGCCACTACTACTTTCTTCTTTGAGTGAGATTTCCTAGATGTGCACTGATGTTTATTTGTATGTATATATATACAACAACGAATGGAATATAAATTTAATAATGAAATTTTCATTTAAAGCAGTGATGGGTTCAAATCAACAGTCCACGTTTTTTCAGTGAATTAAATAATGTAATGTGGAAGAATCCAAGAAAAAGATGAAGATGTAATGCAGGATATCTCATCAGCAACAGCAAAAGAAGCATGTGTGAATTGCATAAAAATGGAAAATATTCTTGACAGACCGACAGTTTTTACCACTGGCTCCTTTAATCTTTATGCAAACAAAAATTCTTTACGGGCAGCGAAATAAACCGAGATAAAAAAACCGCCTCAAATTCTCTCATAAATACCGGTTCGGTTCTTTGTTGTCCTTCATGGGACCCACCGGGATCCAACAAAAAATCTGAGTCTGGCCATTTTGTCGTAGTCCGTTTTCTGGGTCTGTAAAGAATCATCCTTATGCAAGTGCCCAACAGCTCTATCTAGTGACAAAATTTAATCTTTAATAAATCCGTTTTTATGCACCTGACATTTAAATCTCATTTTCTAATTTAACTAGTTTCTCACCCCTGCGATGCATGGGTCTGTTTCTTGCTTTTGGAACATTAGAAGAAAAGGTCAGAGTCACTAAATTCTAACCACTGGTAACCAAATAAAGTTTTTTAATAAGCAGTTCTCTACTTATACTTTTGTTTATCTATGTTTTCAGATTTCAGAATTGATCATTTTTTTTGAGTGACGCAGCATTGTGAATAGCTTCATCAATTTTATACGTAACAAATGATGTGAAGGGTAAATGCACTGCGGAATCTTAGGATGGTGTTATTGTTGGGTAACTTGATGCATAAAGTGCACAAAGTATCTATATTAAACGAAATAGCACTCCACAATAGCATATCAGGTTGAAAAAATTTCGAGTAAGCAAATTGTAGAATAAGTGCAAAACTATAAAAGAACCCAAATATCTACTAAAAGGAAAACAAAAACAAAGGTGGAAGTTGGAAGTAATATTCTTCTTGATGATAGTCAATTTTTATTTTTGTGTGACATAATAACTACTAATTATTAAAGATTAGTTAAGGCGAGCATTTCCTAGAGAGTAGGCCTTATTAACATTCCAATCTTTTATAATTTGTTCTAGTTTTGTTAAGAAATATTAAGACGTAAGTTAGGAAAATAATGGACTACTAACTTTCTTCTCTGCCAAAGAGACAGACTGCATGACCCTGATAACTATATATAACTATAGCTACTCAAGGATATTAAATGAATTCCTTGTCTTATATATGTAGAAATATATAAATCCTTTATACACTTAGGAATCCGCCTATATCTAATTTTGTAAAAATAAAAAACTTTCGATGTTAAATTTGTGTATTACATAAACAAAAACCAAATGGAGGGGAACAAAAGAACCAGTGTTAATATTAGTTATTATTTTTCTACCAAATTCGTAAAAAACAAAAAAAATAAGATATGCACCAATAATTAAGAAAATCAAAAACAATGATATTGATTATTCGCTTTACTAAAAAATCAAAATAGAAAACATCGAGAATCAAATTGTGGTGTTGATATCACGTTGATCACTTTTTACCTTGATATTGTTTGACGTATACTCGGCAACGATATCTATAACAGTGCAAGATCGAGGTACCTGACCACAAATAATGAAAGTACATATCAAACAAACAAACCTAATTCGCATAAAAAAAAACAAAAAAAAAAGAGGTGTGAGCACAATCGGATTTGGCATTTGCTCGAATGCTTTATATATAGACACCAAACCTAGAAATCCCATAAAAGAGAATCGACTTTATATTGGAATAATATTAATCTGATATCTAAAAGATATAAATTTTTGATAGCCAGAATCACCTTGTTACGGATTTTTTTCCCCAACAAATATTGAGTATCTTTTCACACTGGTTCAGGAATCTAATTTATTTAAGTTTTTTTTTTCAAATAGTAACTATAATATTTTATCTTTGGATAGTTTAGAAATCTACATTATCTTCGTATCACCGTAATTAGTGGTTGCAAATATTTTTGTAAAATGAATATATTATATATCAAGATATAACGAAATTAGAAATCTACTTTAATTAATTAATTAATTTTTTATTTTAGACTTATTTTACTTTTTAGTTATGGTATGAACAAAGTAAAGAAAAGTAATATAAAAATGAGGTCTGTTATTTTGTTATTGCTTGAATTTTTGTATGCTCATCTTAGTATTGGCTTTCTTTAGATTTTAAATTCTTGCTTCAATTTTTTGTTTCAGATTCTAACAATTAGGTACTTTTTTACTTTTGGATAGGATCACCAAAAAAATTATTTCCAAGAAAGACAAAACGTCGAGTTCAAAGGTTAGTACGACTACCAATTTTATTTTTTCTAATTTTTATCGGAAGTATAATCTTATTTTATTTAGTTTTAATTGATAGAATGGAGCTGTAGGAAAAGAATGATTCTAAAAGTTGTAAACGGATATTGGACATTGAACATTTTTTTTATTCATTAATTATGTGATCGATTTTGATGCATGATTGATTTAAATTTTTGATTTTATGATGAAATTGTGAAAGTGTGATTGATTTTTGATTTAATATATTTTTGGCAACATTAAATTTTTTGAAATAATTATTTTAGGAAATAAAAAAAAATATCTTTAAAGAAAACTTGTGGGGCCAGAAAATAATTTCCACTTTTTTTATTGGCAACGTTAACAAAAAAAATTCATTAAAAAGTTTGATGGGCCCAGAATCAACCAAAAACCCCGGTGAATGAGATTGAAAGTAGGGGTGAGCAAGGGCCTGTATGGACCGGTTTTCACCTCATCCGCATCCAATCCAATGCACTTTTTTTTTTTAATTTGGCATCCACATCCAATCCAGATCCAACGGATTTGCATCTAATGGATGCACGGATGGACGGATTGGATGCGGATAATCCAATGGATTTGTTTTAGTTAAAATTTATAGTAAAGAAAATAAAGCCAACACAAATGGCTCCTTATAAAACCTATATATCCTAAATATGTATACAAATATAAAATGCCATGTACAACACCCCAAGCAAATACCTTAAAAAATTCCTAAATGATCCATAGTATTTTCTAGAACAATATAAATACCCTTAATTTAACGGATATGGATGTCCAACGGATTTTCAAGGTTGAATTCGAGCCCGATCCGTAATCCGTTGGATTTCAAAAATTCCATTTGCAACCCATTAACGAACGGTCCGGACATCCATCCGTAAAAGAACGGTTGGTCCCGGTTAAATCCGTGGATTACGGCCCAAATGCTCACCTCTAATTGAAAGACTGTAATTCCAAAATAAAATGGTTCCACAACCAAAAGACTTAAGACATTAAGCAAATTGGTGATAATAGTAGGATTGAAAGACTGATATTCCAAACGAATTGGTTCGCAAGCCAAAAGATTTAAGACACTAAGAAAATAATACTAAGCAAAGAGGAATTAAAGCCCGAAACTGAAATTTCGTATTTAAATTGCTCAAACAAAATGAATTCTCAAAACTCATTAACACTTCAAAAATGTACTAAAAGAGACAACCCAACCATACTATTGGGAAAAAAAATCATCTTTTTCTCTAGAGTGCCCAATGCTTCAGCAAAAGAGAAAGTGGGCACTTGACTAAGATTTTTTTTCCATTTTTTAACTTGACTGTAAGGTTCATTGCAGCAACATAACTATACTATCTACAACTACACTACAATGTTAATCCATCATCGTGTTTTCTAATGTCTTTGTTTTTTAGTCTCTATTGTGGAAACAGTAATAACTACATTGTTCTGCAGAAACAAAGATAGTCATTTTCCAATAATACAGTTCATAAACTTGATTAAATGTTTATTTTGTTCTGTTAAGTGATATTTAGTGGGATAAGTTGAGATCACTCCATATCATATTCATGGACCTGTATAACAGTAGTTCTTTATTAAAGCAAAGGAATACCGATGTTAATAATATTTATAGTTTTCCATTATCAGTTTATAGTGTCATAACCCACGGTGTCTAAAATTTTTCAGAAGTGCAAAAATATGTCTCACCGGTAGACCTTTATGTGAAAATACACGTACTGACTTCTGCCAGCGATTATATCGATCCCCATAATGAGCTGTACCAACACAGTTTGTATGATTAATGAGAAATTTCATAAACACATAATGTATTAATGAAAATGGGGACGGATACATTATAATGCAGTATATAGTTGATTGATCCATGAACCTTCAGTATGTTGGTCATAATATAGATGTCTCCAACAGCTAAAACACTATTAATTATTTGCAATAGCCAGCATGATACCTATTTCCCTTTTTCGATCTATTTGCATATTCTTTGTCAAAAATATCCCCTTTACATGCAAAATAAGAAACCTAATTGAAGAATATCGAATTGTAAGGTCTCTTGAATATGACTACCAGTTATGTAATAAAGGACGTTGAAGCAACCTGCAAATGGATCAATGCAAGTGGATCAACAACTTGCCAATACTTGCCAAATAAGGCTTAAGGGAATCCAATCAGAGTGCACCACCAGCATTAGCAAATAACCAATTAAAAAAAAAAATCAAATCTTGATAACAATAAGAGGAAGAGAAAAAAGAAAATTGATAACAATTTTTTATATATGGAATAAAAGAGAAGTGATAATGCAGACATAGTTCAAGATCTTCACTTGCATGGTCCCACTGTTGAGTTCAGGCCTGGTACTTTATGGTGATCAGCCATACCTTTGTTAGTTTTTATGTTTGAAACACAAAACGAACTAAGATTCTCATCGATCAAAAATATTACTATTTTTACTATTTGCTTTTCTCAATCACAATACCATGGCCAACAAAAAAAATATCTATTTACTTATTTTTTTGATAAGAATGGAAGATATATTAAGAAAAGAGGAATTTATAGAGGATATCTACCAATGGTAGATTAAAATAAAAAAATGATAAAACAACACAAAAAAATTCTCTATCAGAATACCACATTTAATTAAAAAAAATCTCAAACAGAATATCATAATCAATAAAATTTTTTTTGAGATTTCACAATAAAAACAAAAAACCTTCATAAGGAAATGCACCCGAAAGTATGAACAGCCAGAACTTGAGAAGGTCATCAACTTATTTCTTACCAAAGAAGATTTTTATTACCTTGAGGCAGACACCAATGGAAAGAGGACTTGGATCTTTATGAGTTGCCCTGGAGACGACCGCATTAAACGGAAACTGGAACAGTTACCATAACTTTTTTGAAAATAATATTTACAATACAATAAGAAGGAAGAGAAAAATCACCTAAGCTGATTTCGAAGTAGAGAAGTAGCTCAATCGACTATATCTTTTTAGACCTGCAAAAATAAACGACAATCACTGATCAGAAGAAAAAATCCTGCAAGCATCTGTAAAAAAAAACTCTAAAAACAGAGGCAATGCCCAAAAAATGAGCTTTGACTTTTCCTCGAGCGTTTTTATATATAGGAGAGGATAGTAGTATTTCTGGAATTAATGCTTCATATTTACCAAGAAAATTATAAATATTTTTCCTTGGCTAATCTTAGAAATTTTGGTATTACTTTTGGTTGTAATACCTTACTTGTTGTACTCCATATTATTCTTGACCGAAAGGTAACATGGTAAAAAAGGAAAAATATCTCTCCTTTCAATTTCTTTTCAATTTTATAAAACTATATTCTCTATATAAAAAAGTTCTTTTAGATCTAAAAATTAATTACCTAAACCTGGGTTATTTTATAGTTATAAACTTATGAACACAAATTAAATTACTAAAAATACGTTCATCACTCTTAACATGTAAAGCAAGTACCTAAATTGCACGTTGTGATTTTATTTTTTTAAATCTTTTTATGGAAAGGACAATACTAAGAAAAATTAATATGGGAACTCATTTTTTGTTGTCCGCTTTTCAACTGATTTTTTTTTTCGTTCCCAAAGATTTGCTTAATGTTGTTTTATTGTTTGTCATGATTTTCTATAACGATATTGTATCTTGTTTATTGGACAGGATTAACAATCATTTTTTTTTGCGGAAGAGGAAGCACGGTTCGATCAACGGGTAATTATTCATAATTCCATGTACATATTTTGATTATTATTATTAATTTGATTTTAGTTAGGATTACTTTAATTATTATTGGTTTGGAATTGTAATTAACATTAGTTTAATTATAAAAACTGTAATGTAATTGGACACTGGACATTAGATATTCTTTTTATTTTATTACGATTGATTCCGTTTTGTGATGAAATCATGATGAACAATTCATGTCTTGATGTGATTTTATTTCTACGTATTTGTGAATTTTAATGTTAGATCTAAATTAGATATTAATTATATTTTACCGGATTTTATATGTATTTTTAACAATTTTATAAGATTTTGTAATACTTAATTATTTTTTATAATATTTTTCTTGAATGTAATTGGCCGGAAAAGATTTGGTGGGTCTAAAAGATTCTCTTTGAATTTTATTGGTCGAAATTTATAATGGTGGGCTAGAATCAACTAGAAGCTCCGGTTAATGAGAGCACTCGAAAAAACTCTGTTTTTATATAGAGAATTTTAATTTTAAGAGCCATATAACATGGATGAGAGTCTTAGCAGGCATGGTAATGTAACTTAATTAACCAATTAAATAAATACAAAAATTGATTTACTATTAATCTGCTGGATGAAAGGAATCTGATTCGGTACAAAAATTTATGGTCCTATTGTGATCCTAGAGGTTGACCTTCTTGACAGAAAAAGAAAAACACATGTGAATCGGGACTCCAGCAGTATCTTCTTATACTCTGGTATGAAATTATGTGTTCCCATGCATACTACATGCAGTTGTCTAGGTAGTGTACGTTATCCTGCAAGAACAAAGAATGTGAATATAAGGTAAGAGCTAGGCACTTGAATTTCTGTTCATCAGCAGAACAAAGAATCAAGCAAAAAAACAACAGGAAAGAAGTAAAAGCGTTTCAGTAAATACTCAGCTTGTGGGTACTCACCGAATTACCGTCCGGCTGTCATCTCACTCAATTCAGCCTTTGGTTTTCCCTCAAATTGGTGAAACATTTATCATATTAAAAAAAACAAAAAAAGCAAACGCAACATCAATAAAGGCTGCTAACTGAAGTGCTAGCTGAACCGTCCAATATATGCCATTTATTAATATCGGTCACTTCAGCTGGACTACGAACAGTACAGCGAGTCTTTTGAGAGTTTCTCATGCAACCCCTCCAAACTATGTGATACTTCTTTCATGGTCGGCCTCTTCTTTCCAACATATTTCAAACATCTTTTGGCTAGTTTAGCAACAACCAAAACATCATCAGCGTCTCCAAATCCAAATCCAAATCCAAAGTCTTTTCCAGTAGCAAGTACCGGGTCGACTGGAGAGTATCTCCTAAAAATATAACATAGTTTTTACGCCGGCCTGTCATAGCCTTGCACAACTCGCACCAGGGCAAGCAAAATACTTGACGCTACCCGCGCCGCGATTGTTTATGGACCAAGTTGTAAGTAATCACCGTTTCAAGGGATTACGAATTCTCGACCATTAATGCGGAAATGCTCACACCATGTCCTTGTTGCGGATGCTATGGGTTTTACCCCTTCACAATCCGCATGGTTGCCTTTACGTGTTCGCTGATTGAGTAGTAATGAAATTGACGAAAAATATAGAAAAGGAGTTTGTTAGTTTTCGTACCTGAGACCTACCTCTTCCATGCGTATCGCCGCCCTCCATGTATGTCTGTCCAACACCTGCTATATTGAAAGATAGTGCTACTTGTAAGGGGGATCGACCTGTTCGCATACTCGTAAGGGGGATCGACCTGTTCGCATAATCGTAAGGGGGATCGACCTGCTCGCATACTTGTTAGGGGGATCGACCTGTTCGATTGTTAGGGGGGTCAACCTGTTCGCATACTCGTAAGGGGGATCGACCTGTTCGCATAATCGTAAGGGGATCGACCTGCTCGCATACTTGTGTTCGCATACTTGTAAGGGAGATCGACCTGTTCGCATACTTGTTAGGGAAAGTGTTAGACAATTCCCTCGGGACTGAAGAGGTAATCGGGCTTTCCGTTCGCCGCGCGGAGCGGAGAGCCAACCAGCACACAAGAACCAAACACCACTCATACGCCAACACGTATTGTCTCCAAACAACAATTATTTCTGGTAACACTAGCAACACAAGCCAATTAAGGCAAGGAAGCACGAGCACCAGGAACAAATTGTTCCAGGCGGACACGCTGAGCACTAGCAACACAAACCATCATCAGCGTCTCCTTCATCTAATATTTCTGACAGACGGTTTTCTTTCAGTGATTTGACGAATTATAATGCTAAACTCTTTTCTGCTTCGTGTCTGACTTTAGAAACTGCCATTTCTCCGGTTAATAGCTCCAGGAGAACTATTCCGAAGCTGTAGAACTCACTCTTATCGGTGAACTGGCTTGAATGGAAGTATTCAGGATCTAAGTAACCAAAGGTTCCCTGCACAAGTGTGGTTAAGTGGGTTGTATCTATAGGTGCTGATCTAGATATCCCGAAGTCGGAGACCTTGGCCTTGTATTTCTCATCCAAGAGTATATTGGTGGTTTTTATATCTCTATGATAGATTGGTATTGAAGCGTCTGAGTGTAGATATGCAAGTGCTCCTGCAATCTCAGACGCGATCCTTACACGATCCTTCCATCAAATTAACGACTCATTATCACTCTCCTCAACATGAAGATGATATGAGAGCGTCCCGTTAGAGACGAACTCGTAGACCAACAAGGGAACTTGGGTTTCTAAACAACAACCTAACAGTTTTACTATGTGCCTGTGATTGATCTGTGAAAGAATTACGACTTCGTTTATGAACTGATCTACTTGTTTTGTGTCTATCAATGTAGATTTCTTGATGGCTACTATTTCACCATCCGGTAACATGCCTTTAAAAACTGTACCAAAACCTCCTTTTCCGATGATTCTACTTTGATTGAAGTTATCTGTCATCTTCTCTAATTCTTCAGCTACAAATATTTTGGCTGCCTTTTCAACTCTGCCATCATTGGAAGTCACCTTTTGCTTAAACAACAACCCACCGTTCCTCGCGAAGTGCTTCTGCTTCAGTTTCATTTGCTTTCTCTTCTCAAATCTTTTGTATAACCAAATGCCCATCCCAAGAAAAAGTATTATAACTATGCTTACTCCAATACCTGTGGATCACGTCAAAGGATAGGTTTACGTTCATGTTCAGTTTCCGTAAAATTTATCTTGTGTGTAAAAGATACAATATATGTTTATAGATTGTATACCTGATGGTACAACCACAGCAATGGGAAATTTTCGTTTGTTGGCCTACAAACATATGATCCTTGAGCGCTTTTTTCCATGTTTTTATCACAAAAACATATGTGGCTCCAAGGTAAATTGATGCATTCAAATCCATTTCCACAGTGGCCTGATTCTTCTTCGCATTCATCAATATCTGCTTAAAAATTGTCCATTAAAATGGAAGGTCAGTTACTCACCATTCAAAGAAAAAGGAAAACTGTAAGCGCAAATTAAAAGAAGTCTCTAAATTTCAACCTATTGCTAGAGAGCAACATAAGGAAAAACTCTTGCAAGTTACTAACTTAGGGTGCTTCTTATGGAAGGAAGAACAACGAAGTGGAACCATTTGTAATGACATTGTCGACAGGTTCAAGCTCTCGAAAGTGGATAAGGAAGTGGCTAAACTCTCCTGGAATGGAGTGACAAACAACGAGAATTTGGGGCGTGGGAAAAGATTTTCTACCCCAGCCAAGAAGAAGTCCTAGTGTTTGTTGGTTTAGGGGAGTTGTTTTTGCTTGTGTCATTGTGTAGAACTGTAAGACTGTTGAGTGCATTTCTATGTTTTTTTCTTCTTTGTCCTTGCTGCGGCCACTTTGTTGCACAGCAAGTGCTTCTAATTTCCGTTTTCTCTTTCTCTTTATGAATTAAATCTAACCTTTGCAAGTCAAAATAAAAAATGTGCAACTTAGAAGCAAAAGGATTTGGTTTGAAGTTCAAAAAAAAGAAAAAACGAAAGAATTTTTTTTTTTTAGTTTGATACGTTTATTGACCACATCCCTTGAGATTGATCTACGACGTACATAGTATTTCATTTGCTATATTGATGTGCATGGTGAATTTAAATCTGAGAACTAATGAAGTACTAGTAATCAGTAAATATTACCTTGGCAACCACCAGCAGTTGTACTAGTAAGGTAAGGATTTCCTGCATAGCCTTCTGCACATTTGCAGCGATATCCTGGGACACTATGGCCTGATTTACAGAGTATTAGGTCCACAGGCATAGCTCGTTGAATTTCTTATGGCATCATCACATTTTTCATTACCAATAGTCCAATCAACCACCGCAGGAACGGTTCCGGTTCCCTTGCTTTTGAAATCTTTTAGATATGGGGAAGAGAAACTAAAAGAATTCTGTTCAACTAAAAACCCATAGCCACATAGATTGAAACTCATATTCTTACGTTCATTTATGTCCTCAACGGTTACTGATAAGTTTGATATTGCGGCTGGAATGCGGGTCTCACAACAACCGATGCCATTGCAAAACCCATTAGTAAATGTATCTTTGGCTGTACAGATTGACAAACATCCCCCACTAATAGATCCATTCGTAGCTTTATGAAGTGCCACGGTGTTGCAACCAATAGCTATGAACTTGTTTTTCTTATTAGAGAAGGTGAATTTTCCCAAAAACGTCATTGAGTCGTCTGCTGCATGTTGATCATCACAATTTGTGGCAATGCCGACTTCTGTTGTCATTTCGCCATCAAGTACTGATATATTTGAGACACTTAAGCCACGGTACACGGGTTTTGGTGGATTGAGACTATCGTTGCATGTTACTTTAAACCATTCATCTAAGAAACAACCATCAGCAATACCAAATGGGTAGGGTATGCTAACATTCCCACACCTATCTTTGCAACCAGGCTTGGCTATTGGTCGGGAAGTAGCCACCGCTATTTGTACAGATACTAATTGCAAACATAGTAACAATACGAAACATCGAAACTTCACAGAAACATGTAAGGCCATGCTATTAGTATAGGAGTTGTGTGGATATATAAAGATGAAGAATGAGGTAAGCTAAGAAGAAGAAGATTTGTTCATCTTCCAATAAGCACTGTTTTGGAACTACTACTTTCTTCTTTGAATGGGATTTCCTAGAGTGCACTCATTGATGTCTATTTATGCATACAACCATGAATGAAGAAGATTAATCCACGTTTTTTATTCGATGAATTAAATTATTAATGTAGAAAAAAAACAGGAAAAAGATAAAGATTTCATGCAGGACCTCATTAGCAGCAGTAGAAAAGCATGTGTAAATTGCATGAATAATTAGAAAAATTCTTGGCAGACCCGACAATTTTGACCTACTTGGATCCTTTATGCCAGTGCCCAACAGCTATCCCATGACAGGAGTCCACCATACGTAGCCTTGGTTTCTCGGCTTGGTAAGGAAAACAATTAGAACTCCAGCAGTATCTTCTTTATGAATTTCTGTTCATCAGCAGAACACAGAATCAAGCAAAAAACAACAGTTCAACTGAGATGAAAGCTGGCATGAACCCAAAAAATTGGATTGATATATGGACGGCTTGTTGAATTCCCCCGCGGAAAGTAAAAAAGAAAAAGAAAAAACAGTAAAGATACAAAAGTGTTTTCAGTAAATATGTATAAGTTATCCGACAGTGTTGCAAAGACGTACTAGCAGCTGACCTGCTGATGTTTTACACCTGTTAGAGCAAAGTTTAATAGCTATGAATTGCGGTATCCAATCTGCTAACTAATTACCACACCATCCAACTGTCTTGTTTACCCTGAAACCAGTTTCAGAAGGCTCAGGCTCCGGCTGCGGTCTTGGTCTTGGTTCTCTTGGTTTCGCAGGATCAACAAAAATAACCCAACCATCCAAGTACTTCGCATTCATCCCTTCTTGAGCCCTTTCCGCATCTTCTATAGTTGCATATCTGACAAAACCAAACCCCTTTGACCTTCCTGATGCTCTATCCTTTATGACATTTGCTGCATAATCAATTTGCACAAAGATCAAGGACTAATAACACAGGGAAACACTTCCAATAAGAGACAAGTTAATTATGTAACAGGAAAAACAAAGCTAGAATCTGGCTACCTTCAAGAAGCTGACCAAATGGAGAAAATGCTTCTTTTAGTTTTACGTCTGTGGTCATCCTTGAAAGACCTGAGTATTGAGAACAATAAGGTCACATCCAATATGTCATAGAAATTTACTGACAAGTTCTATAATGTGTGTTATGAAACTACTATCTCAAAGAAATCTGCTAATTTCAAATTCTCAGTCTGGTGCATGATAAACACACTTGAACAGCAAGTTGTCAAAGACATTTTAGATGGAGGAACGCTTCATTTTCAAATAAGAACCTCATTTCTTAAAATCATGTCACCAGCTGCAACAATTGCAATGGAAAATGGAACAATGAAGAGAACAGCCTGCCTGATGATTTCTGAACCAAGAGCACTCGATAGATATTCATCAGATTCCCATCGAAATGCAAACTAGCTATTTTGAGAAAGGACAAAGATAATGCAAAAGACCAAGATGTTTCTCTATGAAAGTAACCATGTCTCGTGCAAATTATTGACCTTACACATGACCCTTAGAGAAAAGCATCTTCTTCTTCTAAGCCCAGAGAGGGAATACAAGGACTTCCCAAGCAGTTACCCATTTTGGTACTTCTCTCGCCCTCTACTGGCCTATCGCTGGCTCGCCAAGCCTATCGCAACCCTATAAGTTGCAAACTCAGGGAGCCTATCAAATCATTGCTACGGCTGAGATACTAGTACACATTCTATCTTTAGAACACAGAACTGAACCCCACCATCACCACAACCGGCCATTACTTAAACTCTAATATATCATGAAAATCATACAAAGCCATAGTCTTTTAAGAAGCTCAGTTATCGACCGACGTAGGAGGCCCTCCTGTGGTGATTAAAAGTGATTCCTGTCGCCCACAAAAGTGTCCCCACGCAACAATTTCTCTAAATTTTCTTCCAGTCACTACATTGTCACTTGGTATTAGGTCAGAATCAATGTCGACAAAATCTAAGGTATGAAAATCTACAGGTACGACTGCCAAATGAAAAAAACCCTGAACTCCAAAACCCCTTTACTAAATCAATCAATCTTAATAAATCTTACATTTGATATACAGATGATTCACAGATGAAGGAACAATTGTAACAAATTTGATTAGATTTTTGAGTTAGAAATTTTACCACTGACGAAAAGTCTAGGGGTTGTCAAGGTTGAATTGTCACGAACTTGTGATAATAATGAAGTCCTCGTTAACCCATTGCTAATAACTCGGCGGAAATTTGAAACGAACGCCATTTCTGAGAATAATCCTTAACCCTTGCAGAGTGAATCAGATGGAAATGGAATTGGAAATTAGGGGTTTTGATGGGGTGGAAAAACAGAGCTGGAAGTGGTGATGTCATATGCAATAAATGGGTTTAGAGTTTCAGCCCAAAATTCCAAATGTCATTTCTGGGGGTTAGTAAGCCCAATAAGAAGCTTCATTTGTTTGGGTTACGGGATAGAGTACTACAGTCTTATACCGTGTTTTCCAATGTCACTGTGGTACACTGGTAACCATTGTGTAATTGCGGACAAACTTAAGTTCGAAACTCATTAGCATCACTTATAAGCATCAATTTTTTCTATCGATGATGTCTGACCCGATGTTTTACTCGGCTCGTCCATATAACTGGATTCAATAAAAAATTATAATCTTATCGTTTAATTTACACATTTTTAGAAAAATTCAAATGCAACGAGTCAGATTTAAAAGTAAATTAAGTTAGAAACAAAACGCGACATGCTAGTTTGGGGAATATGGGATGCTTGCTTCGGCAAGATATGAGGAAGCGTGATTATATACTCTTTCTGATTTGTAACATTTTCGAATTGGGATTTCTCGAGCGTTCTTTTTCTCGTATCCATTTCAAGGCACGGGCTCAAACATCTTGTTTCAATATGGGAGTCAGTTTCTATGCATACCAGTTTATTTTTAATTGGAATAAAATTTTATAGTTACAGAGACTATATATATCAGATACCATACTCATAAGAGTTTCCCAGTTTTTTAAGAAATGTGCAGATCTAACAAACTTAAAGGTTCCTTTTTCACAGTTGCAAAGGGATATAATCTACTTGATTAAAAACTGGACTAAAAATTGACATTCAAATACCAAACCCTAATTTACATTCTAACTTTACATGTAAAAACATGTGTCTAACGTATATGGTCAAATTTAGATGCAATAGTAACTGAAAACGCAGGGGTACCACAACCACACCCAATATTTCGTTCGGCAATCTGTATGGACTAAACTCCAATATAATTCCGAGAACACCAACTTAAAAGTGAGACTCAATCGAGAAAGATATCAAAGTGCTTTATTTCTTTTCTCAATACAATCAGTAAATCAACGGGATAGAAATCCGCGAACCTGATTGTTATGAGAATTACTTGGACCCACGGTATACAAGGGGTTACTAGTATAAATGGCTTAAAATATATTCATTTATTACATTATTCTTCTCAATCATATCCAAACAAACAAGGAATAAGACTTTATACTGTGGACAACCTGATTGTTATGTCCATCATTCTTCTGAATCTGCTTCAAAGATGGACGGAGCAGTGGATCCAATTGTAACACCACCAACTCCTCCAGAATTGTTGTCATTGCCAGCTCCAGAAGATAGGCAACAACCTGCCGAATACAAATACGTAAGTGAATTCACTTCATTCTAAATGTTCTTGAAAAATTATCAATTGTAATAGAATAAGAAAAGAGTTGTAAATCATATATCTTGGGTCACAGATGATAGTACATTCCCTCTACCATCTAGAACATGCGAATCATCTTGGCTCCACCTCTCACCAAATTGCAGAAGCGATTCACGACTATTACCAGAACTTAAGAGACTATCACCACCAACATGTTGACGATACGTTGGATGATTTAGAGGCGCAAAAAAATCAATTCATCGCCATTGGAGCTGCTCGGTTCATGTTCCTCTACCATGAGGAACTCCACAAAGAGTTTGGGTTTTCTAAAGCTGGCAGAGGTATACGATATGTGGGAGATGGCGGCCAACTAACTATCATGACCGAATACCCTTATGTAAGTATTGAATACACAAGACCTCTTTATTTATATACAATTTCCCCCCGCATATAATATTAGAAATATGGAGTCAAAGCATTGATATGCTTTCTTATTTAGCCTTTCTATTATTTTCCTTTCCTTACTTTCATATGAATTAGTATTCTTCCTGGATTGAAGTTATTCTTCATTGTAAATTTATTGTAATCTTCTCTATAAATAGCTTAAACTTTGTTCATTGATTACTAGTATAAATTTCAATCTCACATGGCATTTGATTCGGCTTGAACAAGATGTGAGAACAATTTTCTTTTTGACATCATTTTTTTCTAGAAAATTTGATGTCTGATCTGATGTTTTACTCGGATCGTACATATAACTTGATTTAATGAAAAATTGTAATCTTAATGTTTAATTAACACATTTTTAGAAAAATTTAGATGCAACAAGTCAGATTCAGAAGTCAATTAAGTTAGAAACAAAACACGACATGCTAGTTTGGGGAATATGGGATGTCTGCTTCGGAAAGATATTGGGAAGCATGATTATTTGCTCTTTCTGATTTGTAACATTTTCGAAATGGGATTTCTCGAGCGTTCTTTTCCTCGTATCCATTTCAAGGCACGGGCTCAAACATCTTATTTCAATATGGGAGTCAGTTTCTATGCATACCATTTTATTCTTAATTGGACTAAAAGTATATAGTTACAAAGGCTATATATATCAGATACCATACTCATAAGAGTTTCCTAGTTTTTTAAGATATGTGCAGATCTAACAAACTTAAAGGTTCCTTTTTCACAACTGCAAAGGGATATAATCTGCTTGATTAAAAACTTGACTAAAAATTGACATTCAAATACCAAACCCTAATTTACATTCTAACTTAACATGTAAAAACATGTGTCTAACGTATATGGTCAAATTTAGACGCAATAGTATCTGAAAACGCAGGGATACAACAACCACACCCAATATTTTGTTCGGAAATCTGTATGGACTAAACTCCAATATAATTCCGAGAGCACCAACTTAAAAGTTAGACTCAATCGAGAAAGATATAAAAGAGCTTTATTTCTTTTCTCAATACAATCAGTAAATCAACAGGATAGAAATCCGCAAACCTGATTATTATGGAGAATTACTTGGACCCATGGTATACCAGCTGTGGTTTCTAATATAAATAGCTAAAACAATGTTCATTGATTACATCATTCTTCTGAATCAGGTTACTAGTACAAATAACAGTTGGAAACGGTAATTGTATATTGAGAAGGCAAATAACTAAATAACAATCAGGTTGTCCACAGTATAAAGTCTTATTCCTTGTTTGTTTAGATATGACTTGGAACTTGAATCTCACATGGCATTTGATTCGGCTTGAACTAGATATGAGAACACTTTTCTTTTTGAGTTCATTGTTTAGATCATTCTATTTTCTATAAAATTTTATGTCTAATCCGATGTTTTACTCAGCTCGTACATATAACTTGATTCAAAAAAAATCTAATCTTACTGTTTAATTAACAGATTTTTAGAAAAATTCAGCTGCAACGAGTCAGATTCAGAAGTAAGTTAAGTTAGACACAAAACACGCCATGCTAGTTTGGGGAATATGGGATGTCTGCTTTGGTAAGATATCAGGCAACATGATTATTTTCTCTTTCTGATTTGTAACATTTCTGAATTGGGATTTCTCGAGCGTTTTTTTCTCATATCCATTTTAAGGCACGGGCTCAAACATATGATTTCAATATAGGAGTCAGTTTCTATGCATACCATTTTATTCCTAATTGGACTGGAAACTTTTTTTTTCTCAAAGAAAAAGTTTATAGTTACAGAGACCATATATGTCAGATAACATACTCATAAGAGTTTCCCAGTTGTTTAAGATATGTGCATATCTAACAAACTTAAAGGTTCCTTTCTCACAACTCCAAAGGGCTATAATCTGCTTTGTTAAAAATTGGACTAACAACTGACATTTAAATACCAAACACTAATTTACATTCTGACTTAACATGTAAAAAAATGTGTCTAACATATATGGTAAGATTTAGACGTAACAGTAACAAGTAAACACAAATAAGGGTGTTTGGAAACTGAAATCAACTCAAAAGTCAGAAGCAAAAACTGTTTTTTTGTTTTTTTGTTTCTAGAAGTCGAAAAGTTACTTCTTAAAATATATCCAAGAACCTTCAATAAATAAATAAATAAAAGTTATAATATTATTAGAAAAGAAGAAAAATACACAGTCAATACCTACAAAAGGGAGGCTCAGCAACTATACTAATATTACAAATTCAAGCTAAGAACAAATAAAAACTACAAAACAATCGAACCACAAAGGGATAGGCATGCACGTGGGTCAGTACAATCATGTTTTCTTATGAAACCCGTTACCTATACCTACTACTGACTGGTACCTCATTTGAGTACCTGTAAGACCGGTACCAGGTTTTTACCTGCAACATCAACACCATTAGTATCCATCTGAATCTGAGCAAAGTACACCCATTCATTATCACAATTTAATTCATTCACATACTCATTTACAACAACATCTCCTCTAGCTTGTCTCTCTGTGCTGTTACAAACATAGATCTACTGATTCATTCATATACTCATTTATTTCCCACTTCAACATCATTTTACACATTTGGCGTTTTCTGTAACTGGACATTGTCGCATTGATTCCCTAAAGAACAAAAAAAAAAAAAAAAACTCATTCCTCTTCACGACCACAACAAAACCTGGAATCAAAGACAGGGGGGAAAAAATAATCAGAAACACTTTACAAAAGGGAATGAAAACATAACAATATAATTAGGAAACCATGTTATAAGATTACAAGCCATAAAATTCGAAATTAAGTAAACAGGGTTAACAAAATTCAAGACCAAACATCACCCAATGCTTAAACCTATCTCAATTAACTTAAAGTTACAACAAACTTGAACAAACCTCCAAAATGTTCCCTAAATTATCCGTGAAATTCCAACAAATTAATGCAAAATTGAATAACATAAAGAAGAGAAATCGATTTATCACAATTCGTGAAGCAGAACCATTCCATCCTAGCTAATTGCACCACCTTATCTTCTCCATCTTCTGCAACTTCTCTGTAATTCATCTGCTTAAACCCTAATTGAACAACCACAAACCCTAATTTCTCCAAAATCAATTGAACATGAACCCTAAATTAATTTATATCTATAGTTGGTATACCCAAAAGTAAAGAACAAGAGAATAAGACGAATAAGGTGGTGGTGATTCTGGTGGTGGAGGCTGTAATGGTGAGTGGTGGTGGCGGCGATGGCTCTCTGTGGAGAAGACTGAAGAAGTAAAGAAAAAAATTGAGAAGAATGAAACTATGATGTGGCTAGGTCATTAGAATTAGAAATATATATGGTAAGTGGATGGTTAAGATTAATGATAATCTTATAATCTATGGCTCAGACTATTACTAGGTATAATCGGTCCAGGGTAGCCACGAATAAGGTTAGAACCTGTACCTATGCCGGTTTACACCGGTTCTCATGTTTCATTCCCGTTCCTTGTACCTCCTACACCGGTTCCCATGTTCCATTCACGTTCCATGTACCTCCTACACAGGTTCTGACCCTAATTTTTTGGTTCTGTTCCGGTACACCGGTTCCAGGACGGGTCTTGTGCATCCTTACAAAGGAATAAAATAGCAAAACAACATGAAACAACTTCCTGAAATAGTTCATTTTCTCTCTTCCTAGGTTTTCAGTGCTATCATCCCTATTCCAACTCAGTCTTGCGAACTCCTTTTCAATTCTACAATTATGCTTTCTCGCCATTTCAAATATGTTAATAATTTGTTTCTTCTTTCCCTCCTAAGAACCTTTAAGTTGAGCCCCAAATTTAATCAGATTATTTACATTTTCAACTCTTGATGAAATGTCTGTTCATTATGATTCTAATGAAGACGAAAAATCAAGTATTGCACTCCTCAGTGAAAATATTGATTTTGATAATTGTAGCAATACGTTTATCAATCTCAATATTATTCCGGGAAAACTTCAACCACCTTGGGGGATAAAATGGACTTCGATTTGTCTACTGGAAATTTTGTTTCTAATCTTTCAGGTTCTACCATTTGTCTAGCAGCCTGCACAGCCATGACGTCTGAACCATCCCTTCACATTGACATGTTCTTATTGTACTCTCAGGGGTCATGAACTCTCCAAATGTTTCAAGTACGAACATAAGATAAGATTTGTCAACAAACTTCAACGAAGAGCAAATCGATTATCAAACAAGCTCAATCTTGTTTAGAAATCGTCTGAGGTATGTAATATTATCTCTTCCCCGAAGAAGTTAATTAGACCACTAGAGAAAAGAATTCGGTCTAAACAGTCTGTGAAACAGGATTCTAAGAATTCAATTAAAGAAGGTTATGGTGGACAGATTGTTGTTCACCCCAGCACAACTTAAATGTGTTGGTTGTGTATCTTGTCTCATGTGCCTGGTTCAAAAAGAGAGAAGAGTTTGAACATTTCAGTCTTTAAGAAAAGGGAAAAAGATTTTCTTGTTTCTTCTTTTTGGTCTTGTTTTCACCTTTTTGGAATTCTTCCATCTTTTCATATCTAATTGATATTGGAAGGACTTTACTCTGTTTGAGCAATAAAAGAGGGTTAAAATTGACAATTCTGCCTTCTTTAGGGTTGTGAGTTGTGCGTACGTGAATCCTTTAAGTGTAGAAAGGTTCTGTAGCCCTATATTCCTTTTTCCTCCTCTGATAACACTTTTTATCACAAGATTGCTTGTTGAGTCTGATTTGTGATTTCCTCTCATAATCTCATACAGGTATGGAGAATCCAAGCATTATTTCTTCTGATGGAAAGGATGTTAATATGATTGTTAAGCCATCAATCATGAAGGAAAAAGATAAATCTCTTGTACCTTCAACTTTGAAAAGAAAAAGGAGGAATATGAGGAAACCAAGAGCTGTTCCTTCTAATCTATGGAAGTTTTCCGGGGTTCTTGAAGAGTTGAAGGAAACAAGAAAGGAGATTCAACAAATAAAGGTTATTGTTTTGAGGACTCTCTAAATTCAGAATGCCCTGGTTCGACATCAGTTTAGAAGATTTATTGGAATTAACTCCTTTCTTCATGAACCTTATGTTCCAATGGCTGTTGACGACAAGGAGTTCAGGGACGATAAAGAATTTTTTAGAGGCCTTAATGTCTAGGAAACTTCTTATGAGAATTTATTCTTGTGTTTTAAGAAGGATAACTAGGGTTTGGAATAGCAATTATTGTGAGTACACAGCTATTTCCAACTATTTTCATCTTGCAATGTTTTTAGATTTATTTATTTAAATTCTAAAGTTTATTTGGAAGATAATTTTGTAGTATTAATCTTTATGGTTTTATATATTGAAACTTGTTATGGGATATGTGTGTTTGCGTCCGTGAACTATGATTGTCCCATACTTGCTCAAAAGTTAAGTATATCATACGTCTTTATTGATAAAAGATAGAATGAACTTTTAACAACAAAAGTTAAGCCTATTATGTCATTATGCAAATATTGATGGAAGATAAGATGAACTTTTGTCTACAAAGATTAAGTCTATTATACGTCTCTATGCAAATATTGATGAAAAATAGAATGAATCTTTGAATATTCCGCAGTAGTGATCTTTCCCTGATCCATTTCTTGTGAGTATACTATGTGGCTCCGTAAGTTCTCTTATGTTAAGCATTTCCGATTAAATTAATAATGGGTTCTCTTGTGGTTAATTTAATTGAGTATTTTGGATTACGAATTCATGTTTCACGTGATTTGTTAATGTCCAAAGAAATTCTTCTTTTCTTGTGAAAGTAAGGTCGCTCTTGTTGTTCTATTGGGAATGACATTCTATGGGGGAGAATTCTTTTTGAACTTGTGCTTAATTTCCAAATCTTTGTGGGGAGTGCGGCTGTGGAATATTATAGCAGTTTTCTTGTATCTTTATAAACTTCTTGATGAATACACTAGTTTCGGCTATGTGAAATCATCGAAACAAGTTGATATATTCTCTTTTGGTCATGATGTATCTCTATGAAAATTTCATTAGGATCCCACTAGTTTTCGTACCTTTGCCAATTTATATTGACAAAAAGGGGGAGAATTAATGTGTAGTTCACACTACAAATACATATAATTTACGGATCATTATGTAAGGGGGAGTGATTTTCATGTGAGATGAATTATTGACTAAGGGGGAGTGACACTAAACCATATCCTGGTTTTAGCAACGCTTTATTTTCGGAGGTGCGCAACGGATATAGATGTTGCACAGTTAACAACGTTAATATCCGTTGCGCACCAGATTATCCGTTGAACAAAATATTTATATTTCATTTACTAAAATAAACTAGTGGTGCAACGGATAGTCAACGCCTACCACCGTTGTACAACAAATGGTTTTTTTTTGTAATATATAGTATGTTCATGGGCTTTTAGTAGTCTTTTTTTTTAATTAATTTTCTGATTTTTTTTTTTTTTTGGCCTCAAAAGATATTATCCACAATATCTCCTCTTTCTCTCAACATTTTTCATCGAAAAAACTCTCTTTCTAGGTTTCAGTTCTTTCTCTCTTTTTCTATTTGTGTTATTATCTTGGGTTCCTTTCTCAGATTCCTATCTAGGAGAAAAAAAGAAATAAATCTTCTTCTTCTAAATCTCCATTTAGTAATATACATCACAAAATCTCGTACAAAGAGCTTCTTAAATCAGTCGAGAGAAAAGAGAAACTTTTCTCTTCTTCTTCAACAAATCTGCTTAGATTTTAGGTTTTCCATGAAATTAATACTCTCGTTTCAACAAATCTGCAATCTAATCAAAAACCCATAGAAATCTGAAATCAAATCTATACTTTTTTCTAAACTTAATTTTTTCTCTGAAATCAAAAATCAAATCATTCAACCTCTGATTTTGGTAGATTATCATCAGGTATAAACTAGTTTGTTGTTAATTTTATTTTTTTCTGAAATTATTTTGTAAAATGACCGAAAATATGATTGATTTCCATAATCTTACCCGTTCTGTAACAAATACAAATAGTTGACCAAAACTATGTGTGTATTTTGATAATGGCTAAGATACCCTTTATACGGTGGTGTCGGGACACGGGTGTTGATTAGAAAAACCACTAATTAGTCAGGGAAAATACACACCCATCAGTATTAAAATCAATCACCGTATCTGAAATTTATATATCTCAAAACTTCTTCCCTCTCGCGATAAACTCATCCAGAGATTTCTTGCTCGGGCGATAATCAAACTTATACAGAGATTTCTGGAATTCTTGTGTTCATCAACCGTATAAAGCTTTTTGGTCATCATCACTGTCTTCAGTGAATCTTTCTAGGTCAAAATCCAATTTTGAAGCTGTCTTCAGTTCTTCTTTCTAGGTCAAAATTCATTATCTGCATTCTATTTGTTTCGTGGTCCATGGAATTTGTGATCAGGGGTGGAATTCGATTAGTTTGTTGAATTGGGGGATAATTTCTGAAACAAACAAGTAAGTTTTCTAAAACCCTAGAAATTTGATGTTTCTTCATTTTTTTCAATTAAGAGAACCCTGAAATTATTCATATAGTTTATAAGATTCTACTTAAACCCCTAATTCTGATGAAGGTTAATTTCATGTTAGGTGAAATGGTTCATTTAATACTAGATAATCCATAGTTCATTTGATACTAGACAACTAGGTTTTTAATGGCGGTTGTTTTTTTGAAAGCTTAAGTGGTAAATTCAATCATGGGTATTATAATTAGGGTTGTTTATTATTTGTATTTGGTGGACCTCAGTAATCGTTTTGTGTAATATGTATGTGATGGGATTTCGAAATCCAGAATTTGTAGGTATAATCAATGGGTTCTGGTAGACTTCCCAAGAAAAGGACCAAGAAGGGGATTATAAAGGCGATTAAATTGGAAGTGAGTGGAGGAACACCTTTATATTTTGAAGTGGAAAGTGCAGCTGTGGAGGACATGTAAAATATGAACTACTAGTAGAGGAGTATACTGCGTTCAGATAATGTTTTAGTCTTGAGAACTTATCTACTAATTATTTGTAACTTATTCATTGTTTCTTTCAACTTTTTATTGTGTTTTGCAATAGGTTTGTCTACCCTCTCAAAAACCAGGGACGCACCTTTAATATGAGAATTACTCCATCTTGGGAACACTAATAGAATTGTGGAATGTGCTTTCTAAAGACGAGAAAGACTTGTTAAGGACAACTACGATCGAGCATTTAATGGACATTCCTGAAAAACAGAGTTGTTCTACTGTAATATTTTTTTTTAATGAGTCGGCAGATCAAAGTCGAACCTGAAAGAAGGCAAAATGGTGAAATGTATTTTAGAGTTGCAGACAAAGAATTGTGTTTTCGAAAGACGGACTTTTCTTAGATATCCGGTCTTAGATTTCGGGATTTGAGGGATAGAGCTCTCGATGTTTACTCTCAATCGGTGGCGTCAAAAGACTAAAAACTCAGGCAAAAGTATTTTTCCAAAAATAATGCAACCATTGGAAAGGATTTGTATGACTTTCTATTTTGCAAAACAGTCTCACAGGATCGGGTAGAGAAGGTTGGCAGAGAAACCAGTGATAGTAAAACAAGTGATGCCAGTGCAACCATATCTAAGAAAATACAAGTCCGTAAGGCAGGATATAAAGACGTAGAACCGGTTCCATGTCCGGTTAAAGATAGAGTGAAGGCGGCATTATTGTATGTGGTCAACATGTTTTTGTTGGGGACATAAGACATCCATGGAATTGCTGATGATTTGTGGCACTTGGTGGACAACCTCTCAGAGTTCAACAATTATCCATAGGGCGAGAGGGTGTACAAGGCGACTCTGTTTCAAAGTGACTCTGCAATCAAATCTCAAATGAAAAAAAGGAACTGCTGGAAATATGATTAGTAAATACACTGTCAAGCAAAAAGGAATGCCACTAGTGTTGGTGGTAAGAGTGATTGGCCTGATATTTTCTGCATGTCTAGTATCTGGTAATTCTTGTTTTGATAGTTTTTGTTTGTACCGCAGGTTTGGTTCCTTATGTTGTTCCCGGGTATGCTTGAAGAATGGGGAACAAAGAATACAGTTGAAGGGTGGCGCCCTCATATTATTGACGTGTTGTGCACGTAAGTCGTTCGACATCAATAGCTATGTGAATCCGTGGCGGCACGTTCAGATGTGAGTAAAGAAATGATGTGTTATCGCAATGATTCGGAACTGTTAGTAATTCTTGGTGTAACTGAAGGACCCCTCAGTTATAAACAGTGGGAGTATCTCGAGGCTGAAGGACCCCTCAGTTATAAACAATGGGAGGATCTCGAGGCTGAAGGTCTGTTATGAAAGTATGAAGGTCGTGTTCCGGGAAATGCGCCTAATGGTCTGGAGCATGAAGATGAGATCCTGGAAGATGGGAAGACGAAGAGTATGGAAAAAACAGCACGTGATGAGAAAGGAAATGATTCTGATTTAGGTCAAATTCGTCGTGAGATGGATGGCTTTAAGATTCAACTAGGGCATACTAACGATCAGACTAGTGCAATGCTGCGGATACTGATCGAATTGAAACAAGATATGACCGCGATAAAGAAAACTATTGTGAGTAAATTTGCAAATTGTGGTTGTGTTATAAGTTCAAATCTCAAATAAATCTTGTTAATTTGTTATGCACATAAGTTAAAAGGAAAACTTGACTAGTGATGAATCCAGATAAGAACGGTTGAAATCGATTTCCAAACATTTTATTTATTTTTTGTTTTGGTCGCTGACTTCATGTTAATTTGACTTTGTTTTGATATAACATAGCAGGGTCGTCCTTCAGAAACAGATGTAACGCCCTCGAACAAAATACCTCAAGATTTTGATGCGTACTGGAGACAAATGGAATCTTCTAAACTTGAGGCTGGTATTGAATCTAAAGACGATAACCAGATAGATAACCAAAACATTTTTAATGAAGGAAGTTTCCGATCTGATTCTTGTGGCTATGAAAAACATGATAAGTAACTAACTACTCTTTTCCTGACATTTATGTTATATTTCCAGTTTATCTAGGGATGTTGGTTGTTGCAAGTAATAGATAATGATATAATTTGATGCCAACTCCATTTATGCATATAGTAGCACCTCATGCGACATTGGTGGAGGCCATAAGGAAGAATCAAGCAGAGCTGGTTCATATGACTCTCTATCTGGCGGCTCTGAAAAAATTGTAAGTATTTTGTGCATGTCTTCTTTGGGACAAATAAAAATTTATGTTCAAAATTATGGTTGTTAGTCTGGGTGTATGTTTCTCTTGCTGTTTAGATTAGGGTTATTAATCTGGGTTAGGATTTCTTTTTCTTTTTAATATTTTTGTTTGTTCTATAGTAAGGTTTGTTGATATGGGTGTATTTTTCTCCGACCTGTTTCTCCTTGATTGAAATTTCATTTCATTGTCTCCGTCCCTCCGGATATGTAGGATGATATGGTTTAGAACATCGCAAAACAGAAAAGAAAACAACATGATGAGGCACAGTCATCATGTCAGGCCAATGAGAATGTACTTGAGGGTGTTAGGCAAAAGAAGCTTGGGAAACAATTGAAGTCACCATATGCTACTTCTGCATTTACTACTCCTGGATTGACTACTCCTGGAATGACTACTGCTACATTTCCTAAGAAGAAAATGAGTGTTGCCGCTGATGAGACTGCTCCCAGAAAGGTAAGGTTTTTGCGAGATGTAATCACCAATGTAAATAACATTAGGGCCGAGAATGAAGTTGGTAAGAATAGGAAGCGTGGTAAGAAAAAGAATAATTATGTGGATGTCGAGAATAAGGGCGAGAAGAATTCTGGTATTTTAATTGATGATGGCGGCGCTGTTAGGGAGAATTTTTTTTGAAATTTCAAAGCTAGCCGGCTGATAACGAAGAAGGACATAAACAGTGTGAATGATTTCATGCACCAAGGGTGAGTGTCCCTGATATATCAGTTATTTTCTTCATTGTACTTGTTTATTTAGAAAGTAACTCTTAATTATCGTGTTGTTATTGTATGGCATAGCGATGACGGTGCTAAAGGCGACTTGTTAAGCTGTCGGGATTTTAAAACATTACTCGACAAGGATGGGATTTTAGGGATGGATGTATGTTAAGTTGAATTAAACTACAACATTGATATCAGATTTTTACTCTCTGATGATAACAGTTTTAGTTTTTGTGGGGTTTCAACTTATATCTTTTGGGTTTTCGTACAGCATATCAACATCATGCTGCGCCTCATGCGCGAGTCAAATCTTGGCATCCGTGGCAAATGGACCACTATAGACACTCATTTTGAAGTATGTTACGTAAGATGCTGAGATTATTTTTAATTGATAGAGTAATGTATTGTTTTAACTAACCTTTGATTTTTTTCCGTAGCCTTATGTGAATGGGAAGCCGAACACCGCTAAATTGAAAGATTATGAAAACGGGATATTGTCACTTGGTGGGGCTAAACCGTGGAAAAGAGTCTCTATGTTGTATGGTGTGGTGCATATCGTCAAAAAAAAACACTAGGTGGCGGTACGTATCGACTTAGAACATCGAAACATTTATATATATGATTCCATGAGACCGCCACGTTCTTCTTGATCAGACGGAGTTTATCCTGAAATCACGCGTGTAGGAGAGTATTTATGGAACTACATTTAAACGGACTGGTATGCCAAGTTTATTGAGGATTTCCCTCAACAACCCGACATGTAACTACTCTTTTCCTGACACCCGACTTCTATTTCATCCCAATTTATTTTGAGATGTTGGTTGTTTTGTAAGTTAGGTAAATAATGATATACATTTCTGATGCCAACTCGGTTTCTGCATATATTAGAACCTCATGCGGCGTATATTCCTTGAAGTTCGTCGAGCATCTAATCAGGGGGTTTGATTTGAAAGCTATTGATGAAAGTCAAATTCTACGTTATTGTCAGGAAATAGGTTTTCAAATCTACAAGAAACAGTTCCTTGAGGTAATATCCCAACTGGTTTTCAAATCTACAAGAAACAGTTCCTTAAATATATATTCAAGTCTGGCCTCTATCATCCAAAGTAACCCCTTTATCTGTTTGTTTGTGCAGCTCTGACCTGAATAAGGGTATATGGCATTTTGGATATGCAAGTATTATGTCGATGAACACAACTCTGGCTTTGCTCATGGTTGGTTTTCCATGTCTTTTTTTTTTTAAATGCAACCACAACTTTTGTAGAAGAAGAAAAACAGTATTTACATGTAGGAAAATCCTTGTCGAAATTCTATTGATCGTGTTCTGGTCATTAAAGATGCAAAAATTTATGTTAAACAAAAATGCAAGATTGCTAGATTGGCTGCTTGGTTGGGCTTTTAGTTTTTTTCTTGGGCTTGTTGATTTCCTTGTTGGGGCTTGCTTCCCGTATTCTTTGGTTCGCCTAATTTGATATGATTCCTCAAATTCTTTCATAGTTCTACAGCCTAGCTTCGCAGGATTCGAAGTATCTAGCAATTAGTCGCATTTGCTACAAAGATAACGAAAACAACAATAAAGTTGCAGCAAATATTGGATGAGAACCACGAAATAAAACAGGAAAGACTCTTAATCAAATGTTTGCTAACAGTGAAGGAACAATATATAACTAATACCTTACAATACGTTACCGCGATACAAAAAATCAAACAAACTAAAGATCAAACTCCACTTAATTGGTATCATCGAATGCCATGGATCACTTCCATATATCCATTCCAATGGACCTAAATTTGTCCAACACCCTGCTCGGATGTCCCTTCTTATCCACTTTAGACTTCAGCGCAGTAATTTCTGATTTCAGTGCAATAAGCTGAGTTTTCAACGACTCCTTCGCTTTCTCTAATTCAGAAATGCGAGATTGAATGACTCCTAGTTGAACCATTTCATCACGGTTTATAGCATCCAATTCATTCTCCAATTCTCGATCTTTTTTAGCAAGTTCAACTAATGATTCAAATATTTTTCTTAATTTCTTAACATAATACCCCATTTCTACCATATTCTCCAGTTGTCCTCTAATATTATCTTCGTCTTCATGAGATAGAGTTTCACCTAAATTATGAATTTGTTGAGTTAATTTCACAAAAATTACATCGAATCCTTCCTTCATTTCTTCTCTAACCCTTGGACAGTACTTGGAAAATGGGTTGAAATCAGGATTATAGTGAAGCACACAAAATCAAATTTAAAGCAAATCTTAGTAATTTATAGTGAAATATATGGATCCGAGTTTGCATTACCTAACAACCGTTAGATTATTATAAGAATTTCTGAATCCTAATGTTCGAGTGGTTGAGGGAAGGTTTTGTGATACAACCAAGAATGAGTGAATAAACAAATGCTTCAAAAAAAAAGAGTGAATCCGAATGAAAATGATGGACGGACCACATTTCGTTTGATCCACTCATACGGATTGAGAAAAGATCTTGACGGATGAGATTGTATTTCGGACGCTCATACGGATTGAGAAGCATGTGTGTTTCTCTTTGTGCTAATACGAACTCATGTATTCGGTTTAATTATCAACCTTCGACATGAAAAAAAATCCAAAAAAAATATTAATAAATTTAGGACATTGTTATCGACATTCTGATAAAAAAAAATCCAAATAATGTATAAGAATGAATCGGGAAAATGAAAAATGAATTCGATAATTGGTGTGTTTCTTTGTGCTTTCTCTTTGCGCTTTTGTGATTTCTCTTTGTGCTTCCGGTTTGAATTTTGACTAGTCATACAAGTCATGAACTTCAAAAGTGGTATAACGACATACAAACTATGAACCAAGAAGCTTAGATAGGGTTCTAACTTAAAAATTAACAGGATACATCATCGAAATCGATAAATGTGAAGCTCAGTGTCGATTCGAACTTCAAATGTGGTATAACGACATACAAAATATGAACCAAAAAGCTCCGGGAGGGTTCTGACTTCAAACTTAGCAGGATACATCATGTCAATTCGAACTTCAAAAGTGGTATAACGGCATACAAACTATGAACCAAGAAGCTCCGGTAGGGTTCTGGCTTCAAACTTATCATGATACATCAACCAATCGATAAATATGAAGCTCAGTGTCGATTCGAACTTCAAAAGTGGTATAACGACATACCAAATATGAACCAAGAAGCTCCGATAGGGTTCTGACTTCAAACTTAGCAGTATACATCAACACAATCGATAAATATTAAGCTCAGTGTCGATTCGAACTTGGTATGTGGTATAACGGCGTACAAACTATGAACTAACAAGCTTCGGGTGGGTTCTGACTTCAAACTTATCATGATACATCAACGCAATCGATAAATATGAAGCTCAGTGTCGATTCGAACTTCAAAAGTGGTATAACGACGTAAAAAATATGAACCAAGAAGCTCCGATAGGGTTCTGACTTCAAACTTAGCAGGATACATCAACGCAATCGATAAATATGAAGCTCGGTGTCAATTCAAACTTTAAAAGTGGTAAAACGACATACCAAATGAGAAACTCGGGTCTAACTCTAGTAATCTTCGAACCTGGGATGTTCAATTTCATCTTCAGTTCATCCGAATGAGAAACTCAGATCTAACTCTAGTAATCTTCGAACCTGGGATGTTCAAATCTAATAAATTTCATCTTCAGTTCATCCGAATGAGAAACTCAGGTCTAACTCTAGTAATCTTCGGATCAATTTGATTCGGATATTTTATTTTACATATATCAAGGCGAAACAGATTGTGCCTCGAGTCGATTCCAATATACCAAAACATCTATAAGTATAATAAAAATTATGGAGACTGTGAAAATGACCAGACTACCCTTATCAGAAATAAGTAAAGTAAATATTACAGACTGTAAAAATAACCGTATTACCTTTACTAGAAATAAGTGCAATAAAATGTTGTGGAGACTGTGAAAATGACCATACTACCCTTAGACTAAGTTCTATAGGATAGATTGAGCTGCTAGATTAGCAAAAAAGTGTCGCAGTTCAAAAAAAAAAGTGTGGTCTATTTGTTAACACTGGTTCTCTCTCCTAGCATGTGCTCGCAGGTGAAGTAGCAGCGAGATTGAAGCGCTGAATGGTTCAGCGCCAGAAAAATCACCTTTACGCTGAATGGTTCAGCGCTCACAAAAATCACAAACTTTGATATGGCAGCTAAAATTGGTCATTTTCACAGTCTCCATAATATTTATTATACTTATTTCCAGTAAGGTTAATATGCTCATTTTCACAGTCTGTAATATTTACTTTGCTTATTTCGATAAGGGTAGTCTGGTCATTTTCACAGTCTCTATAATATTTATTACACTGATTTCCAGTAAGGATAATATGGTCATTTTCACAATCTGTAATATTTACTTTACTTATTTCCGATAAGGGTAGTCTGGTCATTTCTTCGAACCTGGGATGTTCAAATCTGATAAATTTCATCTTCAGTTCATCCGAATGAGAAACTCAGGTCTAACTCTAGTAATCTTCAAACCTGGGTTCTTCTGGTGCGAATGTGTTCTGGTCTACTTCATGTTCCACTTTCTCTCAGACTGTTTTTAATTCTTCGGGTTTTATATTTAGCGCTGCTTCGGAAATGAATTTCTCCTTAGAATCGTTTATGCCCCTAAGCTTAGAAAATGTTTTTTATGAGTAAAATTGTTCTGAATGATGATTTCAAAGATTCTATTGTACTTGAACCGACTCTGTTAGCTTCACTTACTCCAGAATCGGTTATCACTGATGAGGAATTTGAAAAGGAAATTGATCTCATGATGTTGGACTCTGACTCTATGGCTGCTAAAACCTCCTCTGCTCATGACCTAGTAAGTAACTATATTAATCTCTCAGTAATACCGTTATTTTCAGTTAAATCTGTCTTGTTTAATTCAATCTGTCTTTTTAGTCTCCATCTATTCTTTGTTTTGTGTTGCATACTTTTGTTGTTTTATTTTTGATCATCTTGAGCTGGTTTGCCTTTTTATCCTTAAGATGAAGTTCTTATGTTGGAATATTAATGGATGTTGTTCTGATAAGAAATGGCGACATCTTTTTAATTTATTAGGAAGTATAAATTAGATAGGGTTTGCCTCTTGGAAACTATGGTTGATGTTGATTATGTTAGAAAATATACTCATCACTTGCCTTTTGACTCATGGACTATCATTCCTTCTGTTGGTAAATCGGGTGGTGTTTCTTTTGGTTATATTGAAAAATCGATCATTGAAGTACTAGGTAGTTCTTTAAACATGATTCATATCTTGTGTGACATTTCGCATGCAATCAAGAATTGTGTTGTTTCTTTTATTTATGGGTCTTTAAATCTGGATGGCATGAGAAACCTATGGAATTTTCTGAGTAATATGAATGACAACAATAACAATCCTTGGTTATTAGTAGGATATTTTAATTTTATCTTGAATAGCTCTGAGAAACAAGGTGGTAACACTGTTAGTTCCTTTCCTCCTAATTTTTTTTAGAGAAAATCTATTAAAGATGAATATGAATGAAGTTTTTTCTTATGGTAATCCTTTCACGTGGTGTAATAGAAGATTCAAAAACCCATCAGATTTGATATTTGAGAAGCTTGATAGGGGCTTTATGAATGATAAATGGGTTACAGCCCTTCCTCAAACTAGAGTCACAAATTTGGGTAGGGTTTAATCTGATCACTGTCCTTTCATGGTAAAGTGTTTTCATTTTGAAAGGAATATTAATATTCCTTATAAGTTCTTTAAATGTTGGCAGCTTAATCCTGAATTCAAAGACATTCTTCATAGTTCTTGGTCCAAAAGGGTGATTTGTTCTCCTGTTTTTGTTGTTGTTAATAAACTCAATAATGTGAAGAATGATTTAGTGAAATGGAACATTAATTCTTTTGTGCACATTAAAACAACTATAGGAAGGTTAAATTCTGAGTTAGAAAAACTTCAAGCTTTACCTTATACTCCTCAGATTGGAGGATACATCTTGAACTACTCCAATCAACTTGATTACTGGAATGAAATCGAACATAGTTTCTACAAAAAAAAATCTAGAATAAATTACTTTACTCAATATGATAGGAATACTCACTTTTTCATAATACTGTTAAGCTAAGAAATATGTATAATACCATTCACTTTTTTGCCGAAAACTGTTACTTCAAAAATGGATTCTATTCAGAGAACATTCTGGTGGTCTAAAAAGAATCCTAAACATGCTGCATATTATCGTTCTTGGGGTGACATAGGAAAATAAAAATTGAGTGGTGGCTTAGGTATTAGGAACACTTATGCTACTAATAGGGTCTTTATCTGTAAACTTGGTTGGAGATTAATGAATAATCCGAATATTTTGCTTACTTCCTTCTTAAAAGATAAGTATTTTCCGAATCAGAACTTGTTAGAAATTGACAAGGAAGCTGATTCTTCTTCTTGGATTTGGAAAGGCATTGGTAATGGGTTACAGTTCATTAAGGATAATTCAGTGGTTAAAATAAATAATGGGGCTTCCTCTCATATCTGGAGTTCAAACTGGATTCCAGGGTACAGTATTCCTCCAGTCTTTTCTCACCCTAATCACAGTAATTATAGTTTTGTTAATGAACTCTTTAACTATCAAAATAACTGTTGGAATATTAATCTGTTATCTACATTGTTCTCGCCTGATAAATTAACTAGGATTAGGTCTATCAAATTAAACCTTAATCAATGTGATACTTAATGTGGGCTCACTTCAGGAATGACAAGTTCACAATAAAATCAGCCTATAGAGTCTATATGAATGATTCCTGCTCTTCTGATGTGTCTGCTTTTTGGAGAAAAGTATGGGGTATTGATTGCTTGCCGAAAATTAATCTCTTTTTTTGGAAAATTTTTGCGCATATGCTTCCAGTTAACTCGTTGTCATAGTCATGAAGAAACAGTTATGCACTTGTTTATTAACTACCATGTTGCATCTCATATTTGGTTTGGACTTTCCTTACAACACTTGGTTTCGACTGATTTGGAGTGGAATGATGATATCTTCCTATACTGGCATAATTCTGCTCTTGGTTTTTCTCCTTTTAAAGTTTATTGGCCTAGTGTTGGTGTTATTGTTATGTGGTGTGTATGGAAATTGAGGTGTGATGTGCTATTTAGGAATGTCTCAATTAACCTGGCCCGAGTCATTATGGATACCAAGAGAATGATTAACTCCTATATTACTCCTAAGTTTTTCCCTTCTGTTTTTAGCCGTGATGTAAAGATCCCTATTGCAGAAGTGGATCATTTTATGTTTGTTGATGGTTCTTATAAAGATTTTAAAATGGGTGTGGGTGTTATTTGGTGTGATGTTGCAGGAAATGTAAGAAGTTCTCGCTCGGATTTTGGGATGATTCCAGATGCAGTAGGTGTTAAAGCTGCTGCTCTAATTTTGGCGATCTCTTGAGCAGAAGAGATGAATCTTCCCAAAGTAGTGTTCGTTAGTGATTGCCTCCAACTGGTGAATTTTGTGAATGGAGTCAGTTCTAATGTGGAGTGGAGAAGTGGTGATCTTCTTGAACAATGTCGGAGTGTGTTTTCTAGTTCCTGTTCTTTTAAAATTATGTATATTAAGCGGGTAAAAAACATTCTAGCAGACCGGCTTGCACGTCGGGCTAGAAAAAACAGTCTCAAGGGTCTTTGGGTCTCCTATCCTTCTTTGTTGAACTCTCTTATTAGGAAGGAGAACTTGAATGTTGTTTGTAATTCTCTTCTTTGTTAATCCCATGGTGTGTTTCTTAGCAAAAAAAAGAATACCTTTTTACAAATTATATCTCGTCAATGGGTCCAATCAGTCTTATGGATATGGACCAACTCAGTCCCTTCACACTTTCAAGCTAGTCTATAATAACAGTCAACACCTATAGTTATAAGGCAGTAGTATGCCGTATCAGATTAGTCTCACCTGCACATGATGTGATTAGTCTTGTATCATTGTGCCCGTATCTTAAAAAGATTTTTAATTTGTAATAAAAAAGATTATTAATTGTTAAGAGCAGATAAAATTATAAAAGAAAAAGAATTTGTTTTTAATAAATGGCTAAAATATAAAATAAGAAAGAAAAAATCTGGCGAAAATTAAAACAAAACAATAAAAATATGATAGACGCATTTATGTGTCTATTTTCATCTCTATTGTATATATTATTAGTACCCATTTTTGTACTTATTATGGTGTTTTATGTCTTTGTAGGTATTTTTAGAGAAATAAGCTCTTGCGACGAAATTGGCTCGTAAAGTGGTGTTTTACACCCCAGGATAGAGTACTAAAGGCACCCCAGAAATGCACCGGAAGCACCCCAGAAATACACCGGAGGAACCCCAAAAAAGTGTTGAAAACACCCCAGAAAAAGTGTTAAAGGCACCCACCAAAATTACTAAAGGCACCCTAAAAAATGGATAAGGGCGCCCCCAAGGCAACCGAGCTGCTAAAGGCACCCGCGTTTTGGATTCATGGCACTTCACCCTCATCGTTTGAAAAAAAAAGAAAATTTTGGCGGGAATTCTGGATTCAAATTTCCAGTTCCTGCGTACTTTGTGTTTGATATTTTGAGGAAGATTTAGTCGGATTTTCATCTTGCTTCGGATATGTACCAGCCTGTTAGATCACAACAAGGGTGGTAAGTGCATTCATTTTGATTAAATCACAGAATCTCATCAAACAGGGGAAGATTTTTATCTCGGGCTGGAAATGGAATGTTTGTGGATCGAAGAGGGAGGATATCTTCTCTGCTAGAGTTTTTTCTTTATCTTGGAAGGAATAACAGCTCAGAGACGCATGACAAAAGCAATTTAGCGCATGCAGAGAAAGAAAATAAGAAATTATTCCCGAGAATAATATTCCTTTACTGTGAAGATTTTGAGGAGTAATTGGCGAGATTTGGAGGTGCTTCTGGGTTATAAATAGCTTCTGGGATGTAGAGGAAAGGGGTAGAGAGAATTGGGAGCAGCACAGAATCGGAAAATCGAAGTTGCAGGAAAAACAATTTTTCTGCTGGTGTAGAAGGTACGAAGAACATAAGACCCTTAAAGACCGTCGTTCTTCAACAGTGCCAGTGACGGTATTCCTTTATCGTTTTCTGTAACAATTGATTTTGTAACAAATATAAGTGTTACAAAACCCGGTTTTATTCACTTTTTCTCCCATTTCATCATTTGTGAACCATTTTTGAGCATTAATAAAGATGAATTTTGAGCATATTTCCATGATAATGATGAGCTAATTCTCGCGTAATCAAGGCACGGAGGAAACTATTTATGCATGAATAATTGTTAACTATTCTATTTTTCTCTAATTTGTATTTTATAATTCACTCAATCACTACTTTGTAGAATTTTAATTGTTTGCATAATTTTTCCTAATTAGTTGTGATTCAATTAGATAGGTTATACTTTGGTTAGATAATCTATGCTTAAGGGATACAATTAATGTTTGAAAATATGCATGATAATTTGTGAATTAAGAAAAAGAGATTTTAAAAATAATTAGAGTTTTGGAATTTTTACCATCATTCATTCATGTGTAATAGTGGAATCTAGTGTCTTGGTTATTTTCAATCTTAAAAAAAAAAATTGGATTTAAATTTTCTCTACTTTTAATTTAAATAAGTCTAAAATCAATTGCTTTCACAAGTCTTACGAACCTATTACTACAACAAAGTTGAAATCACATCAAAATATTACGGAGTATAATTGAACATTTTATTGTCATTTTATTTTTCAAAGAGTAAAATGAAAATTAGTCGGATTTTATATATATAAATAAAAGTATGAGATTGAAGAAGTCGGATTTGTATAAACCTTTTTTTACAAATCGTACATTGTCAAATTATTCTCAAAGATTATCTTGTTTATCCAGGTCATTTTGATAATGTAAACAATGCTTGTTCAGATGTTTTGTTCCCAACAACATATTTTGATGTAGGGATTGTTCTTCATGTGAACAATCTTGTTTATACCTTGCAGTTTCCGCGTGTGCCATTCACATGTGTGACAGATTTTTCCACCCCACACCAAAATGAACTAGAGGATGTTTCTCCCCTTGGTCAAAATCTCCCATCTACTCGAGTTTCCATTTCATTTATTTTTTCAGTCTCTCTTTCATTCGCAGCTGCAGTCTTCTTCTCTCTTTTTCTCCCATCAGCTGAATCGATTAAGAAGAGATTAATAGATTTTAGGGTTTCAATCATCAGTTTATCGATTGCGTAAGTCTTTTATCATCATCAGTTTTGATTTTAGGTTTTTCTTCATCGTTTGTTTTTAAGGGTTTCATCTGTGAATCGATTTTAGGTTTTCTTTTATAATACGATTTGTTAATCTGTGAATATGCTAATCTGGATACGATTTGTTTCATCTGTTAATCTAATCGTTTTCTTCTTCAATCATTGGTTAAATATGTTAATCTAATATGTGAATCTGTTTTTTCTGATTTCATATTAGGGTTTGAAGTACTTTGAGGAACTCTGAAGAACTTAGAAGGTTTGAACTGGTCAGAGTTGGAACGGAGAACATAGCCATGTTGTATGTTTCTATGAACTAGCATGTCCAATTATTTTGATTGTTTTGGGTGTTTGCTCTACACCTTCCAAGTGAGCATTTCTTTCCTGTGCCGTCCTCTCTGTCATAAAATTACTAGTTAAGGAGAAGAGCTAGATGTTATGTCTGACAAAGAGAAGACGACATAGGAAAGAAATCACTTAGAAGGTGTAGTATGGAGCACATGGGGCAAGGTAGCATCTTCACAACTACATCAATTTGTTGAAACAATCTACTGAATCTATGTGGATATTTCCTACACTTCCTAGTATGATTCTACACCCTCCATTGTTAATTCCAATATTGATACTGAAAGGATCAAAAGTTATTTACATATCGAAGTACTGATTGCATAGATATTTGTCTTGTTTTGGAGAATCACAGTCAGGAAACCACAGAAGTAGCTTTCCATGGACTTGTATAAGACAATTTGAGATATTATATAAATTGAGTGGTTTTAAAAATTAGGAGCCTTGGTCTCTCTACCATTCTAGAAAAGTATAAAACTTAAAATAGTTTTACTTGTACTATTAAGTTTAAATTTGTGGATTTTGACCTTCAGTTTATACTTGCGAGGAATTACGCTGGTGAGAAGTAAACTGCAGTGGGGTTGGCATCAACTGGTGTACCTGCTAGATTACCTGGTAAACTTCACTTGTATACTTGCTAGATTTCCTCTTTCTTACTATTGGATTACCCTGGTGGGAGAGCTTATGGAATTTGATTTGTTGCAGGACCAATTTTATTGATTGCCTGGCAGAATCTACATGAAAGATAAAGAGAGTGCCAAGTTATGAAGCTTCATCTTACCTAGTTGCAGTTAACTAGTTAAGTATTGTTGCCTTTTCTAATTTCATATTCTAGTCTGCCAGAATCTAGATGAATGACTAGGAGTAAAGCTGTTAAAACTTTGACCTGCAAATTAACATTGCAATGAATGACCATTGAGTGAACTCCCTTCTAGCCTTATTTAAAGTGTTTTTATGCCATCATGCCTGTCTTTGCTTACCCGCAGTTTACATATAACTTTGCTTATAAGATGGTGTTGTAAATGGTTGCAGTTGAAGCTGAATGAAAGCCACGGTCTTTGAAGACGTCAATGTAAATGGTTAATCTGTTTTGCACAATCATGCTACAAGCCTGCAATTTTCTCTCTAGGGTCCTTTGTTTTCTTTAGTATAGTTTCTTACTCATATGTAAGAAATAATTTAACTTTTGCTTTTGAATTTGCTCATTATATTCAATCCTAACATTGTACCATTCTTGTTAAAGAAACCCACAGAAAAAATTCAACTTCTTATGTGAGACTGGGTTTTGTGCATTTTTTTTTTTTTGTGTTCAAGAAAGTGATTTTTCATACAGTTCATTTAGCATTTAACCAATCTGGTTTTTGATTTTCTATGCCGACTTCAAATAACATGTGATTGTCAGTTGTGAATCTGTTGTTAAATCTGAAGTTGCTTGATCAGAACAAATGCGCAGGGAAAAAGTACGACTATTTAGCAGCCAGGGTGAACAAACTATTATTGACAGCCAGGGTGTGTAGTGATAGGTAGGAAATCTATACTTTATGTTTTCTAAGTGAATAGTCCAAGGATTTATCGTCCAAGTGCAGTACTTGAGCAGATCACAGTTGATCCTGAGTGACATTACATTTGACTACTAGCATATCCTTATTTTGATTCCTGCAAAATAAAGGAGGTTGTGTGCCAAGTATGCTACGTAAAATAGTTGTATTTTTACGTTTGTGTGGGGATCTATCTCTTACCTGAATTGAGTTTCCGAGAAAAATTTCTGTAACCTGACTCACCTGTTGACGAGGTTTCCATGGGCTTTTGCTATATATATGGATGGGCCTCAAGAGTCAAGACCAAGTTGAGCCACCTCCAATATTCGAGACAGCACCATAAGAGCCAGCAACACCTGAAAGTACAAGGGTCCAAGGGAACTATCCTCCTGCTCGTCTTTCTCGAGCTCATAGAATGCATAGGGTGAATGGAAGGTCTATAACTCGCAGTGGTTGCCCTTATCGATCTCAGTAAGCAGAACCAAGTGCAAGAAACTTTGTTTTCAGTTAACAGGATTTTTGGGTTTGCTTTGATACTCTGTTCCACTTTTTTTTTGTGACCCGAGTAGAGATGGTAAACTCAATCTTTAAGCTTGTTATTTTGAACTTTAAATGGATATTGTAGTGATATTTATTTCTAGATGGTTCATGGTTGTTGATTTTCAAATGTTTCTTTCTGATGAATTTGATTATTGAGTTAGGATCAATAGATAATTGTTTCGAAGATTTATATCGAGTAGGAGAGATCTGGTATGATTTTTGTTGTGGATATTTCCTGCACAGATTTTAGGGACCATAATAAGTTGTAGATATTTCCTGCACAACATATCATTCTTTTTGTGGATAATAGCTGCACACTAGAAGAACACCGTGGATAATAACTGCATACTAATGGAACATATTATTATGTCAGTTTGACTTATCTTGTTGATAAGCCTTAAACAAGCAAGATGACCTTTAGTTTACTTGCACTGATAAAGGGTCACTGCCTTATAAGGCTTTAATCCTTTAAACATCTTACATAATTAGGTTAATCTAAGGATATTGTCCAGGATGCTGAATTCTAAAACATAGTTAACACTGATAAAGGTCATTGCCTTACAAGGCTTAACAGCTTACATAACCAGAAGAGTTTTACTTTTCAAGGGTACTTGAAGATTAAAGTGCATGACAGTGTTTTTGTTCAAAATAAAAACATACATTCATAAACAAGAGAGTCGGGGACCATCCAGAAAGTTCTTATCTATAGCTTACCCTTGTTCACACTCATTCTTCTTCAATTCTGATGTCGTTGGTGGTTGCTTTGGCTGGGGATGGCGTTGTTGCAGTTGGCTGATTGACCACCGCGCCAACATTGGGTACCTGCAATCCAGCTTCTATAGCTAACACTACGGCTACAAGCCTGCAATCCAACCCTCCCATCAGCTCTGTTCGAATGAAGTCCACTAAATGGGTTATAGGGAGTTTTCTAGCCTTCAAAAGTAGGTTATTCCAACTCTCACAGATGTTTGTCGTCACGAGAGTATAACTGGCTCTCTTGGCTTTCACTCTAGACCAACGCCTTGGATGAAGTTCCTGCACATAGGAAAAAACTACCTTATCCTTTTTTACTTCTAACATAGCCCTCCGATTACCATCCTTAGTGTACGCTTGCGCATCTCTCATAAATGCCTTAGCAGCGGCGAAGTTGTGGTACCTCCTGATGATATTCCCTGCATTGTGAAAAAATGACGACTGAATATTCCCTCAATATTATATGTAAACTACATCGGCAAAGATAACTAGGAGTTGTCCCGCGCTACATAGCTTAAGGGTTAAACTTTAAAGGAGACGAGTTTCTAACAAATATAACATGACTATAAAGTGTTGTTGTCAGATACCTTTAATTTGATACGCGCAGTACACATGACAAACTGCAGGAAACACTTCCGCAATCGCTGATTCGAAGCTTGCCGATCTGTCTGAACACACAACTAGATCCTTTCTCATCGAATACATGTGACCAAGCGCATCGAATAACTTTTGCATGAACCATAAATAGGAATCACCGTTCTCAGAATCAACGATGACAAACGCAATAGGGTACATTTTTCCATTGGCATCATACCCAATTGCCGAAAGTAGAGTTCCTCTGCGTTCCCCGCTTAGATGCATACCATACACAGCAAATGCGGGTCTACACCAAGACTTGAATCCATGTAAAGATACCCCCAACAACAAAAAATTATACAAAAAACCACCATTTGTATCGGTTTCTATTGCTGTTTTCGTTCCTGGGTTGTGTTCTACAAGCATGTTACTGTGACTGACCAGGTGCTGGTATGACTGGTTAGGAGAACCTCTAACTTCTTCAATTCCCCGTTTACATCCAGTGAGACCCTGCTTGTCAGTGATGATGATACCAAGTCCTCTCTTTGTGTCTTCACACAGTTATTAATTATCGCCCTAGAATGAACAAACAAGAGTCACCATGTCAGTTTGTTGCCAAGTCCAGAGAGTTCTGTGTACAAAAAGAAATTGATAAGTGTGATTTATCCTAGAGTATTCTATGGCTGTGGTGCTAGTCAAAGACGGTTGTAATGAGTGACTGACAAAAGAAAACTCTAGACAAAACTACAGAGTCCATTGTAGCCTATAAATAGGCATTTCTATCATCAGTTGTAACCTGAGCAAGAAAATTAATAAAATAGATTTTATAGTTTAAGAGAGTCTTGCTTCACCAACACTACTAGAGAGCCAGGAGCTCTGTATGAGCCACACTAAACCATCTCATACATCTCCAGAAATTGTTCTATCAAAAATGATTGTTCATCGAACACAAAAAATTCAACATAGTATCATCAAAATATTAAAAATTCAACACAGTTACACAGTATGAGAGAAGATGAAATTGAACATAGTATCTAACACTAAGAAATTGCCTATTAAACCCATGAAATCAAAATCAAAATTTCTATCCAGTTTAACATTATCATCAAAGATGAAATTGAACCCAAAAAGAAAACATCAAAGATGCATAAACATATAAATACCCTAACAACCAAAATCAAACAGTGTCATAATTTCATAATCGTAATCAAAATTTGAATCTAACACTAAGAAACTGCCTATTAAACCCTCTTTCAAACCTATTAAACCCATGAAATCAAAATCAAAATTTCTATCCAGTTTAACATTATCATCAAAGATGAAATTGAACCCAAAAAGAAAACATCAAAGATGCATAAACATATAAAACATCAAAACCCTAGCCTAATTTTCAATATATATCCAGACGTGGAAGTCAAAATGGGGAAAAAGATTAGAAATCAAATTTCTAGGGTTTACATCAAGATTTTAGGAAGACGGATTTTTCATACCTAAGATTACATATCTGTGGAACTTATAATGAAATGAACTTATAGATGAGTTTAGACTTCGATTTCCTTGTGTTTTGGCTCTCTTGTTCATCCTTAGGGAAAAACTCTGGTATCTCTATTGAAGATACTGTGTGATGATTGAAACTGACAAGAGGACAAGATGAACATGACCAGAAAAGGAAATAACAAGAACCAGAAGAAGAACATGAATAGGAACAGGAAGAAGAAGAAGATAGGTGTGGTGTGTGTTCTGTGGAAGAAGAAAAATGAGCTCTTTGGAGAGCTGGAATTGAAGAAATAGAAGTGAAGAATAAGATGAGAAATAAAAGATTTGAGTAACAACATCTAGACATCGAGGCCAATTAATGATAACTATTTCACTAATGACTGTATAATTTTTTGATAATCACGTTTAGTAAACATATAATGAGATACAAATATGCAGTGTCGGGACTCCACAAAGTTGATGTCGGGACTCTGATAGCTATCCCTTATGCCTACCCTCCAGACATTTACACGGTGTCTGGATGTGCTATCCCAACACCCACGTAAGCCACAGTCAAATAATAACCGGTAACTGTAAAAAAAAAAATCAGATGTTGGGTACGGACAGGGAAAAACAGGTCATAAAATAAAAAGGTAAGGGCAGAAACGTCCAAATACCAAAATACATTTAGCTTTGGTCACGTTCGCCAACACCACCTAGTTTTCACCCTATTATTGAAATCAAACATAGTTTCGGCCAAACACCCAATTATTTTATAGAGTTAGGGTTTTTAGATTTGATAATCCGTTTGAAGTATGTTATTTGAAGTTAGGGTTATTCCTTATCCATATTTGTGATTAGGGTTTTTGACTCTGGATACAACTTTCTCCCTTAGATTAATGACTAGAAATGGTGTTGGGGTTGTTGTTTTATGTAAAAGAATTATGGGTATGCTTAGATTTGTTTGTAATCTACTCAAAGTATGCAGTTTATCCTTTATCTGTATTTGTGATTAGGGTTTTTGTCATTGTGTTTCTTTGGTTTAGTAGCTAGAAATGGTACTTGGTTTCTAGTTTTGTTGGAGAAGAATTCTAGGGTTTTGCTTGAATTTGCATATTTTTTGTGTATTATCTGCTTAAAGCATGCTTTTGGATATTAGTGTTTACCCTTTTAAAGTGTTCTATATTTATGTGATATGATTTTGGGGTTAATGTTTGTAATGGCTGGTGGTTTTTTTTTTTTGTTGGCAGGGTATTGTGTACGGGAATCCAAAGAACCAAGGTATTACCCAAATCAAATTCCAGAGGAACAAGAGGTCAGTTGCTGAGGAACGCGCTGGACGTAAATTGGGTGGTCTCAAAGTTCTCAACTCTTACTGGATCAATGAGGTTTGTTCTAATTGTAATAATTTGTTTTTTAAATTTTTTACTGCTTCATTTCTGTTCCTTCTGCAAATGACCACTATGCGGCTCAGTTATATTCTTCATAATTCTTTAACTTAGTTTTATTGTTTCTACATTGCAGGACTCTACCTACAAATACTTCGAGATCATTCTTGTGGATGCTGCACACAATGCTATCTGGAATGACCCAAGAATCAACCCTGTTCAGCAGCAGAGGGAACTTCGTGGTCTCACTTCAGCTGGAAAAAAAAATACAAAGGTCTGAGAGGTAGAGGACATTTGAACACCAAGGCAAGACCATCACGAAGGGGAACCTGGAAGAGAAACAACACTGATTCTCTCTCAGTGTTACGTTAATTTGAGTTGCTATATTATCTTGTTTTGGAATCTAGAAGCATAGTTAAAATTGCCTTTCAGTTTCACGGTTTATTTTCCAGTCTACTATATTTTCGTGATTAACTGCTTCAAAATTGATGTATTAGTGAAATTTATTTCAGGGATGCAAGAGTTATGTGGGACCAGGCTGCCACATGGAGACAATTATTATTACTTTGGCACATCTTGCATTTCTCAGTGAAAAGATAGAGTTGGAGGTACTTTACTAGATTGGTATAATATTTGGATCATATGTGTTGTATCTTGTTACATTATCTTTCTGGAGTTTTCCTTAACATTATTGCTGCTAAAGTACGTTGATTTGGATTGGTTCTTCTGTTGTTATCATAGGTTTCAATATGATGGGCTTGAGGAAATCAGTCGTTGATTTACTGAACTTCTGTGTTTCCTGTTAATTTTGTAGGTTTGGGACTATACTAGCTCAGGGTACAACGCAAAGGATGTGGGTAAAGATATGCTAGGGTAGTGGGCATTTTCATAAGAGCTCAACCCTTATCATCGCTGTGGAGCTACTGGTAACAGATACTAATTTTTCTTTTGCATGTCTTCAGGTTTGGTGGAGAATAAGGTCCTTCACAGTTCTTTATTGTCTCGTTTTAAGGAATATCTTTCAGCACTTGGATGTGGTTATTCCTTTTGGGCGTTATAATTCCCTCAAGGAGTACACTGTCAAAGCATCTCAGGCAGCAAGTCCTTACGTTCGGTTTGGATGCTACATGGTATTCTTACCCTTGCAGTCACCATCTGAGCTGGTATATTTTCTTCCATCACATGAGTTTTAACTTAACTCTTTTCCGTACAGATCAATGATGGTCGATAAAGGACTGCTGGTGAGGCTTCTCAAAAGAGTACCAAGGAAGATTGGGTAGAGTGGATGAGACATTTTTATTGATCCTTCAAAGAATCTCCAGCTCTATCTTTGCGAACTTTTGCGAGGCTTGCGCAATTGCAGATGGTACATGATTTTTTTTTTCATTTCTTTTGTTATCTGTGTATCTACTTTCGGTCCTGAGAATTGACTTTTTAATTGCATCCTTTCGTTGTTTGCGAGCTCTTTGCAGCATGTTTCGTGAGTTGCTGGACTCAGCTGAACGAAACTTGTCACCAACAGTTCGTTTGTAGCTTAGAGATGAAATTTTCTTCTCCAAATATTCCTCAAGAAATTATGACAACTTGGTATGTACTTTTTGAAAGAATCACTGTCATTCACTGTGGTGTGTACTTGTGATAGACATATTTTTTGTTTTTGTGTTCACAGATACTATGAGATGAAGTACAAAAAAGAAAGAAAAGAATTGGTTCAAGGAGTCAGTATAATTTGATCAGACAGCCAGTATAATGTCATATCGTTTGGCATTGGCATGTTATGGTTGGTGTGAATGAAATGTTTAGATGGGCGAAATGTAAAACTCACCTTTTGCACCCATGACCTAGCTTCTTATTGTATTTTATTAGTTAATGTCGGAATCAATATCCCATGGATTACAAGCTGTGTATTTTCTACGAGTAAGGTCTGTGTCTTAAGCTATCTATTTTGTATTTGTCTCTGTGTCATAGTGGTTCCATATCTTTAAATATGAGACACGTACTCTACCCCCAATGATGTGCTGGACCTGAATAATACGGCTCCATCTAAACACTTTTTGAACCCACAAACTGAGTTTAGGGAGCATGATGAGTAACCTCTTCTGATAGATATTTGACTACTTGGTACTCTTGCCGAAAAGGTTATTTTGATCTTTTTGATCGATTAGGAATTCGTATTGGTGATCTTGCTTTCGTAACTGGTAATTTGGTATTGCTCCTTCATATCAAGTGCTCTTCCTTTATATTGATGCATCTACTAAAGATGAATTTGTCTTCTGTAGCGCATTCGCGAAGGCTCTACATTTATAAGGAAATAGAGTTTGAAGGAGCACAGATGGCATTCTTAAAAACATTCAAGGGACACTTTCCATCTAATCAAGTTTTTTTGTCCCCAGGCTGCCGTCAGAATACTGACTTATGCTCAGCAAAATTTGGATGTCCATATGAAGAAATAATGGTACATTTAAGCCATACTCCAATTTGTTGATATATTTTTTTTATTTTTTGTTATAGTTTAAGAGATAGACCAATGTTGCAGTATAGCATACTGTTTTAGCGGTCGCTACTGTGCAGTTTATTATAAAAGCATCTCCGGAAGTAAGAGCATGTGAACAATAGCCAATATGGTTATCAATATAAACAATTATGTTAATTAAATTTGAAACGTTTTTTGATGGATTGTGATGATCAATAATTTTTCTTGATTGATTTTAATAATATTGAGGTTTCGTCCTAAATTGGATCTTCTAGTACACCTAGAATGGTATATCCATGCAGGTGCAGAAATATGCCAGAATTACAGCCGGCGGCAATATTTTTTTGACCTGAAAATAGTTTTGCAACGGATATAACTGCAACCACACAAGTAAAACATTGATGGAAAATCAAAATGGGACCCATAAAAGTGTTATTCTATTAGTAATAACCGTTGCACAAATAAGAAAAATAAACTGTTACACCAACAATTGTGCAACGTTTATAAACGTTGCTCAATATAATTTGTGCAACGGATAATGCGTTGCACTAAAATGCGCAACGCCGTTTTGCCAATTACCGTTGCACAAACTATGCGCAACGTTACAAAATGGTTGTTTTGGTGTAGTGTGATACATATCACCATAGTAATTTTGTCAAAGTTGTGATACAATTGAACTTTGATGCTGTGTAATAATACTATGACACTGTATAAAAATGATTCAGAGCAACTGTTTTCTCATTGTTATAGCTACGGATCTTCAACAACTATGATGCTGAGTTGAACACGTTCAGAATCACTGGAGTACTTGGAAGTGACGAAGATTTCGAGTAATGTGGAAGAACCAAGGGGATCAAGCATTTGGATGAGAAGTAACAAATTTTATTTATTTTGTAATCCATATGTATTGATAGTTTTGACACTAAAATTGACAAAGGGGGAGATTGTTAGAGCACTGCTCGGTCGAACTCGCAAGCGTTGCTATCTCAAGCTTGTTTGTAAAGTTTAGTGATCAAAACTATAAGTCTTGATTTCTAGTCTACTTATAGTAATGTCTCGGACTAGGATAGATTGTGTAGTTGAGCTATAGACTTCATGGCGTTCATAAATTGAAGACGAAGAACTACTAAGGAGAGCTTGTGGAACTTCATCGACAAAAGGTATGTGGAGACTGAAACTCATCTATCACTCAGAAAGTCTATTTCTACTCTATCTCCTTCTTGAGACAAAAGTCGTATTACTATATAGTATTCGATTATACACATTTGATATTTCGAGCTGAGTTTAACTCGCTTACATATTTCTTAAAATATGTGTTGGTAAGCTTTTGCTTCAACCAAGTTCATCTTATATTCTTGACGCAAGTCAAAAGATGATCATGTGAAAATCGCTGACTCTGAATGTTTCGTATTGATTATGTCAATAACTTGAAAATCGCTTTGATGCTAATAGTTAGTGAAAATAACTATTGTCATCCTTTAAGAATGTTTCAATGATTGAAATAGAGTTTAGAACACTTAACCATAATTGGATTATAGACATAGTATGCGTACTTGCATATATGTTGATCCAAGACCGGTATAGTATGCATACCCATATGCGTACTGGGAATGTCAGGTAAAGTCCGGGAGCCTTGGTATGCTTGCCCATACGCGAACGGACAAACTCAGTTGAAGTCCGAAAACTTTTATATGCGTACCCGTACGCATACTAATTCAACTGTTGTTTTGGATGTGTGATAGTATGCGTACCCGTTCGCATACTGTCGGACACAGTCCAAAGTCCGGCTACTTAAGTATGCGTACCCGTTTCCATAATTGAGTGGGTTATGTTCTAGAATCGGTTTGTTCATGAACTAACACATTTATATATAATAAGGAATACAATCTTTTGCAAACCGTGGCTATAATGTTCATGACTTGATTCGAGTGAATCAAAATCGATTTTGCTTCAATTGTGTCTTGTATACTTCTATGAGAATATAAACAATTGAACAACTCTATAGCTAGTTTCATTTGAGTCATTTGAACTAGTTGTTGATAAAATGAATAAGGTTGATAAGAAAGTGTTCATATGTCTAACTTCGGTTAACTATTGTTGAGCCAACAAGGTGTACATGTTTAGGTACGGTTACCCATATCTAAATGAAGGTACATTTCATTTATGTATAACAAGCTAAGACCATCTAACGATGAAGAGATATTGCTTTTGTTTCAAGCAAACTTAACTTGTCTCTTAGATCAGGTTTCATCTAACGGTGAATATTGATTGCTTTGTTTCAAAGCTATCAAACCCTGATTTGAAAACTATATAAAGGATAACTCTAGCAACTGGGAAACCTAATCCCCACACCCCCTGTGTGATACTAGTTGCGACTAGAGTCGATTCTCCTTTAACCTTAGGTTTTTCACGAAACCCTGTAGGTTAACGACTTGAAGACTTCATTTGATTGTGAAGCTAGACCAAACTATTTTCTTTCTAGTTGTGTGTTCTAATCTTGCTTTGTTCTATCGTATTGAGTACTATCTTCTCTAAGATTTGCTCGAGATTTAATCTCCGATAGGAAAGATAAAAAGTAGTCACAAACATCTTCGTCTCATCTTTTGTGATTCCACAATATCTTGTTTCGCTACCATACGATTAAGATTATTGTGAGGTGATTGATAATACTAGGCTGTTCTTCGGTAATATAAGTCCGGTTTATCAATTGGTTCTGGTGCACCTTGATTTATCAAAAGACGGAACAAAACTCGTAGGTATTTCTGTGGGAGACAGATTTATCTATTCCAATAGACTTTTCTGTGTGAGACAGATTTTTTTATCAAGTCTTCGACTTTGGGTCGTAGCAACTCTTAGTTGTGGGTAAGATCAGCTAAGGGACTCAAGTGCATAGAATCCTGCTGAGGTTCAAAGACGTAAGGAGCGTAACTGTACCTTGATCAGTGTGAGATTGATTAGGTCTCAACTACATTCCAGTCCGAAGTTAATTGGTAGTAGGATAGAGTATGTAGCGGCTTATACAGTGTGGTGTTCAAAGCTGGACTAGGTCCCGGGATTTTTCAGCATTTGCGGTTTTCCTCGTGGAAAAGAAATAACACAGACACCAGAATTTTGTTAACGAGGAAAACTGCAAATGCATAAAAATCCCGGGACCTAATCCATCTTTGAACACCATACCGTATAAAGCCGTTACAGACACTATCCTACTACCAATTAACTTCGGACTGGAATATAGTTGAGCCCTAATCAATCTCACACTGTTAAGGTACAGTTGCGCTCCTTACATCTCTGAACCCCAGCAGGATTCTACGCACTTGAGTCCCTTAGCTGATCTCACCCACAACTAAGAGTTGTTACGACCCAAAGTCGAAGACTTGATAAACAAATCTATCTCACACAGAAAAGTCTATTGGAATAGATAAATCTGTCTCCCACAGAAATACCTACGAGTTTTGTTCCGTCTTTTGATAAATCAAGGTGCACAGGAACCAATTGATAAACCGGACTTATATTCCCGAAGAACAGCCTGGTATTATCAATCACCTCACATTAATCTTAATCGTATGGTAGCGAAATAAGATATTGTGGAATCACAAAAGATGAGACGAATATGTTTGTGACTACTTTTTATCTTGCCTATCGGAGATTAAATCTCGAGCAAATCTTAGAGAAGATAGTACTCAATACGATAGAACAAAGCAAGATTAGAACACGCAACTATAAAGAAAATAGTTGGGTCTATCTTCACAATCCCAATGAAGTCTTTCAGTCGTTAACCTACAGGGTTTCGTGAAAAATCTAAGGTTAAAGGAGAATCAACTCTAGTCGCAACTAGTATCACACAAGAGGTGTGGGGATTAGGTTTCCCAGTTGCTAGAGTTCTCCTTTATATAGTTTTCAAATCAGGATTTGCAATCTAAGTTACCTTGGTAACAAAGCATTCAATATTCACCGTTAGATGAAAACCTGATTATATACAAGCTAATATCTTTTAACCGTTAGATCGAACTTAGCTTGTTATACACAAATGAAATGTACCCTCATTTAGGTTTATGTAACCGTACCTAAACGTGTACACCATGTTTTCTCAACAATAGTTGTTAGAGCATAGCTCGGTTGAACCCACCAAGTGTTGGTATGTCAAGTTTGGTTGTCATATTTTAGTGAATCAAAACTCAATTAAAGAGTCGCTTGATTATGTACTAGAGACAACTTCGTATAGGTTAGGCTAGAAAGATTAGGATAATGAGACATACAAGTATTACTCGAAGACTTGAAGATTGTGAAGAAGTAACAAGCTACATCGACGACATCATCCTTCCTCTTAAGGTTAATAATATTTTGACTTGAACTGTTTCATTCCCAACGTATCTTTCAAGTCGTGCTATATTGAAAACATAACTGCGAAGCTGTGACTGATTATACTCTAGTATACATAGTGTGAAGGAATTAGAATACGAAGTATAACGCTTATCTTTTGAACTTCGTATATAAGATATCGACATAATCATATGAAAGCTATTGTGATTATGTGTATGGGTATGGGTGAAGATTTCGTCTTAGGAAACAATGTTTACATTCGTTTAAAGGAAGTACATTCATGAACTTGTTTTATGAATCAAAAGGGAAATCGCTAGGCTTATTGGTATTGTTATTCATTGCATATCTTTGGATTACCAATATGTGTGAGTAAGTAGAACCGATCATAACTTGTTATGTATCTTGGTAAAACTAGTCACAATGCCTGACTTATGTATTGGTATGACTTTTATTAGTGTAACCGATCCTAAGTAATCACCTAAGATGGTATGATCGATATTTGTAATTGGTGTGACCGATCCTAGTAATTGGTGTAACCGATCCTAGTAATTGGTGTGACCGATCACAAAAGAATGTGTAATCGATACTTGTAATTGGTGTAAACGGTCCTGGTAATTGGTGTAACCGATCCTGGTAACTGGTGTGACCGATCACAAGTAATACCATGGGAATATGGTAACCGGTCCTGGTAATTGATGTAACCGATCCTGGTAACTGATGTAACTGGTCCCAGTAACCATATTAAGGTAGAACCGATCCTTGTGTTTGGTAGAACCGTAAACCCATGATTAGTGTATTGGTATTTGATCAATCACATAGTTCTTGGAAATCAGATGAACCAGTTCTAAACTTGTTTGGAAGTGTGGTATAATCGGTTCCAAGATTGTAAATATGAAAAAGGATTTACAAAGAAATAAGATGTCGACATACTTTGAACATGTTCAATAACTCTTATCTTTTATTGTTCAAAGATATTCCTTAATAACTAAAGGAGATCCTGGACCGAAATAAATTGAGAATCTTTTAATTAAGGTTGATAATTTTATATGCTTTTAATTACCAGCAATTAAAATGCATATCTCTGGAAAATAAAAATTGGTAATGTGCATTTACTAATTGGATATTTTCTAGTAGGATTTCGGTTATTTTTGGACAGAGCATTTCTAGGAATTATGAAAACCGATTTTGAAATATATTGCATATCTTAAGAATATTTCGGTTTTGGAAATTCCTTGGTGTCCAAACTTCGTTGGTCTATAAATACCCAAGTTTGCATTTCGAGAAACTATCCTAAGAGCCAGCAAAACTACCTTGTTGTGTTGTTACTGGTGGAGCCGTCTATTCGTAGAGGAAAGTACCCTAATTAGGCGAAATCTCTTACGACCGCTCGTTTAAAGACTTCTGTGGAATCAAGAAGCTCTACGAGTACCATTGGTTGGAAACTAGATAATTGCAATATTATTAGTTTTCGATTTGATTTGATTGACTAACGATTGTTCAACTTTGATTGCACCTAGTTTGTTTATTCTTGAGAATCTTCCCTTCTGGTATAAGATTCACTCAAACTAGATCGAAGTGTCGACGGGATCTTTAGAACTATTTGTAGATCTAAAGACATCTTGTGATAATCCATTGTTAACAGACTCTGTTCTGTGCGTGATTGATCACAAGAGATTCAAGTTATTGTGTGCAGGTGTTTATTGAAGATTTAAGAAGATTTGAAGACAAAGAAGATTTTTTATTGGGTTTCATAATCTTTGGTGTGCACAAAACTTGATCGGCTGGGATCCAACTGTAAGCGTTTTATCTTTGATAGATTTGATTGATTAGTTGCGTAGATCGGCATCAGTATTTAGTATCTTGGTAGATCCTATTATTGATTGCAAAATCTAATCTCAATTACTTTAGTATTCGTTAATTAGATTGATCTAAACCCGACAAAGGAGTTTATTAGATTAAACAGAAGAGCCTTTGTCTAACTCATATCACTAAGATTCAATAGAGTTGTTACCAAACAGATTTGTTGTTCCTTTACTGTTTGGAATACGAACCAAGGGAATTGTTCAAGTGCGTGCACTTATTGAATGTCGAAAGTGCAGGGATACTGAAGAAACTAGGTGAACTATAGGTTTAGTTGCTTGGTCTCAACTATACGAAGTTGATGTGATTTTGTATAACGGCTTAATTATGAGAGTATTAAATTCTGGACTAGGTCCCGGGGTTTTTCTGCATTTGCGGTTTCCTCATTAAAAAAATATTACTGTGTCATTTACTTTTGTTTTCCGCAATTATAATTGTTGTTATTATAATTTAAAGTAAAATTACACAAACGTTAACTCCGTATTACTTGATAGTGATCCTATAGAGTTTGGTTAAGTCCGAACCTATTATCAAGTAATCACACTTTGATTGTTGTATTGTCTCGATCTTGTATCCATAGAAGATCACACAAATTGTGAATACCGATTCGTTTTATTGTCTCGGCTCAGTCCATAGACAATCACTTTCTGTAAGAGGATTTATGGGTAGAAAAGTTTTAGATTGAGGTATATTTGGGTACCCTCATCATTTCAGTAGTTTAACCGAGGTTAGCTAAATGAAAACTCTCATATCAACCTTATTCATCTTAACCATAACTAGTTCAAATGACTCAAATGAAACTAGTTAAAGAGTTGTTCAATTGCTATATTCTCATAGAAGTATACAAGAATACAATTGAAGAAAAATCTGATTGATTCACTCGAATCAATTCATGAACATTATAGCCACGGTTTGCAAAGAATGCATTCCTTGTTATATAAATGTATTTTTTCATGTTACAACCGATTTTAGAACTTTAACCATTCAAGTATGCAAAAGGGTACGCATACGTGAAATAGCCGGAACAAGTTCGGTTTTCGCCAGTATGCGAACAGGTACGCATACCTCCAAACCCAGCAGAAATTTCCGGTCACAAACCTTACGCCAGTATGCGTACGGGTACGCACACTTAGGTTCCCGGACTTCTATAACCAACAGGTACGCATGTGGGTATGCATACTATGGTTCCCGGACATGGATCACACATATGCAAGAGTGCACAACATGTTTATAATCCAATGTTGGTTAAGTGTTCTAAACTCTATTTCAATCATTGAAACATTCTTAGATGATGAAAATAGCCGTTTTCACACACTATTAGCATCAAAGCAATTTTCAAGTTATTGAAATAATCATAACGAAATATTCCAAGTCTACTTCAAATGATTGTATCACACAAACCATGTTAGATGTTACTCGGCGATTTTCACATGATCATCTTTTGACTTTCGTTAAGAATATAAAATGAACTTGGTTGAAGCGAAAGCTTACCAACACATATTTCGAGAAATATGTAAGCGAGTTAAACTCATCTTGAAATCTCAAATGTGTATAATCGAAAACTATAGTAATACGACTTTTGTCTCAATATAGGAGATGGATTATAAATAAACTTTCCAAGTGATAGATGATTTTCAGTCTCCACATACCTTTTGTTGATGAAGTTCCTGATCGCTGTCGTAGGCGTCAAAAAGAAATTACACTTTCTTACTACTCAAAATATACTATATAACAAGGGCAAGAAAGGATCGTTCCCACAGAGAGGTCTAGGTTGTCAATATGTTTCGATTCCTTAAGTAAAGCAAGGGGGATTTTTATGATTTTTAATAAACTAAATCATACTAAAAGCAAATAAGAAACTAAAGCCCGCAAATCAAGGATGAGAAAGTATTGGATAAAGGTTTCATCTTCAAATGTAGACAAGTTTTTGAATGTATGACTAGAATTCATATTTAATCTCGCTATCATCAAAATCCCTAGAGTATCAAGAGAGCAAGTTACTCCGTTAATTTCCTAAAATCATCACGCTTACATGTAAAACGATGCAAGTATGAATACTTCCAAGAGAATAACTCGACGCCTTGCGCTAATCAAGTTCAATTCCAAAAGTGCATTAAGAAATGTGAAATAGGCTAATCAATGCAATTGAAATACATTGCGCAATCAATTCGAACAAAGGTCAATTTCTACATATGATTACGAGAAAGTATCACTACAATCCGTAATCATATCATGCTACTTATATTCAAGGTTATCGCTCGATGATGAACCCTAAATTAGCTATAGATATGCATGTGAGTTCAATTAATTCTAGACTTAACTAACAAACATTCAATCATATTGCAATACATCAATCATGCAATTATTATGAGCAGTAGAAATCAAAAGATAATAAGGAGAGAAAACTATTTCATAAAATCAATAACTTGGTTTCCAAAATCCGACTACATATTTAACCAATAATAAAATCAACTACTTGTATTAATGGAGTTCATCATAAAAGTTGGAGAATAAAAACTATCATGAAAACCCTAGAAAGAAAGTAGAAGTCTCCCTAAATGGAGATCCCCCGTTTAGAGAAAGACTTTTCTATTTATATGCTTCTCCAATTCAAAAAGGATACTCTTTCCAAAATTAGATCTTCTCAAAACCCAACTCCAATTGGTCCACCAAGCCCATGTGTGCAAAATATGATTTTTGTTATTGGGAAAGTTTAAACATTTAGGGGGGAAGCTGATTCCTAATCCAAGAGATCGGACTTTTAGTCAATGAGAGGTGAAATATAAACAGTTCGGCACTCTTAATATTTATCGGTTTTTCTCTTTCCACCACCGTCATCCTCAAAACCCACCGCCGGTGTCTAAAAGGACCGTCACCATTGATTAATTTTGGCTCTCCATATTTGATATCTAATTGATTCTTTTTCTACAATCATGATCAAAAAAATCATCACTAAGTACTGTCATAATCATGATCAAAAAAATCTCTATCATAGCATCTCTCCTTTGTATTAATTTGTATCCGTATATATTTTAATGGCTTTAGAAGATGTGATGATGACATTAGGTACTTATCTCAGTTGTATTTTTTTCCTATTTTTTTGATAATTACTGTGAAATTTGACCATGAGCAAACCATGCATTCCCATATCCCGACTCTTCTAGTCATCATAGTGTTAGAGATTTAACCATGCATATTGATGATTTGGGGTTTTGAAGATGATTCGATATTTTAATCCATGCATATGAAATTGCTAGATCTGTAGATTCTGTTTTAAAGATTGGATCAAAAACTAAAGGGAAAATAATCGTTTGGTCCTTTTTTAGGTGGTCCCAAGTCAGTTTAGTCCTTTGGGAAAATACCTTTACTGTTTGGTCCATAATTATTTGAAAATATAAAACAGAAAAAAATACCCTTTCGTGTTAATTTTTACTTATTTTCTTGTAGCAGTTCATTTGTCAAAATGAACTCCTGTTAATTTCTACTTATTCGTCAAAACATATAAACCAAAGTTTTTTAAAGAAATGAACTCCTGATAAAAACCTATATAAACCAGAGTTCATTTCTTGAATGAACTCCTGATAAAAACCTATATAAACCGGAGTTCATTCCAGAAATGAACTCCTGATAAAAACATATAAACCAGAGTTCATTCCAGAAATGAACTCCTGATAAACTCCTGATAAAAACCTATGTAAACAAGAGTTCATTCAAGAAATGAACTCCTGATAAAAACCTATATAAACCAGAGTTCATTCCAGAAATGAACTCCGTCATCTTCATCATAAACCAGGGTTCATTCCAGAAATAAACTCCGCCATCTTCATCTTCTTCATCAGCAGCGGCAACTCATCTTCATCATCTTCATCGTCTCCATTATCAGCAGCAACAACAGACGAAAAAAATATCAAAATCTTCATCACAAACCATAGTTCATTCCATAAATGAACTCCGGCATCTTCATCTTCTTCATCAGCAGCAGCAACTCATCTTCATCGTCTCCATCATCAGCAGCAACAACAGACGAAAAAACATCAAAATCTTCATCACAAACCAGAGTTCATTCCAGAAATGAACTCAGTCATCTTCATCTTCTTTTGTAGATCCGAAACTTACCCAAGCATGTGAAGATGATAAAGGTTCATCATCATCATAAATAGCAGCAGAATCTTGAACCTCACCGTCTTCATCATCAAAAAAGCAGCAAACATCAACAAAAAAAACCCACAAAACTTCATCGTGTTCATCATCATTCATCTTCTTCATCACTAGCAGAGAAAAAAATAAAGAGAAGAGAGAATCGTTCATCTTAATCTTCTCCTCACTAGCAGGAAAAAAATGGAAAAAATGAGATAACTAGATCTGAAAACAGGAAGAGAGAGAAAATAAATATTAAAATAAGATATTTAATTTCTAGGGTTTTTTTCTATATACGTGGTCCCAAAAGGATATTTCTGTCACCACACGATGACAATTACATCATCCATGAAAAGGATATTTCTGTCACCACACAATGACAATTACATCATCCATGACATCATCGTAGGACCAAACTATAATTTCTAGGACCAAACTATAAAATATATTTTGAAAAATGACCAAACAGACAGTTGACTACCAAACTCTCTCTAATATATTATTTCTAGGACCTAATGGTATTTCCTACAAAACTTAAACCCTATTAACTGAAAATTGTGGCGGAAGAGTGACGTGTGATCCGAGGGTTTTTAAAAAAAAATAGTTCCACCCAAAATCAATATTGTTTTACCATAGTCAACTTTCCCCCAAAACGTTTTAGCTTTCCCTATAACAAAAATCCAAAATATCTCTTTCTGGAAATTCTGGGTCCAAAACTGGGTTGTCGGATTGATGACATCATCACCGGATTTTGGTCACAGTTGCCGGAATTTGGTCACCGGAAAACTGACTCTGCCAAGCTGACATATCACGCCAAGCAGTTGCATACTTCCAGCAGCTCGACTCTAGTTCTCTGCAGTTCAAACATTCACAAGATACCATCTAAGCCAATTCCTTGTTCTTGCGAAAACGTACCCAAAAGCGTAACTCCAAACTCATATACCCGGCCGCCAAACCTTACATCCGACTCTTAACCCCTTCATGATTCAGTGAAAATTTGTGATTCCCACTTTCCATTCCGAAATCCGGCAACCCGGGCTGGTACCATCATCTCGCCATTTCTACTCCGTTTTCGCACAGTTTCTGCAGCTTCATATACAACCACTGACCATTATGCATACCCACAGTTCTCAAACTCAAGCCTATGCACCTACAGCAGCTTAACTCATTCACTGTGACATCAATTCACTAAATCCTGCCAATCCAGTTTAAGTACAACCAGTTCCCATACCCGCTCACACATCCATTCAAACTGCTTTCATTGCTTACAGCTTCAGTTAACTCCTTGCAGCTGCAAAACCAGTTCGGTCATTATAGCAACACAAACTCTCCTATCTGTAGCTTCGGCTTCACCTGTAACCTAAGCATTCATCTAGACAGCCCTTTTTCTACTTCTCACAGCCACCATTTCTATACTGCATAACTGCACCAGCAAATTCCTTGTCTTTGATTGCAGCCGCACAATCAGCACATTCCACATCATTTCTCGCTCCCTGCAATTCAACTCCCCATAGCACAGCCATCTTGTAACTCCAACAGCTCCACCAGTGTCTTCAGTACCCAGCTCTCAACAGCAACATTGTCTTGTAGTTCATAACCTTCAGCTCCATCCCCAGCTTTGCATTTCATTGAGCCACAGCACCATAAACCCATGAAAATCATTACTTCAACCTGCAATCTCCCATCACAGTTGCACAGCTTACCATCTACTTAGCTTCATTATTCCCTTTACTTCATTGCAGCAGAACTCAAACCCTAAGAAACATCCACAGTTCAAACCCCCCTGCAGATTCAATTTCACCATCCCTGTAACCACTGGAACCAGCATAACACCAACATTCCCTCCTTTCCTAGCTCAAATTCATAGCTTCATGATGCCTCCTTGCTCAGTTCCATCTTCATTCCTGCAACACAACCCACCAGCACCAGTTGCAACTGAAGTTCTCTTCTCTATTCATCTCGGCTCAACTGAACAGCAGCAACATCTCAATCACCTGTTCGAGCTATCAGCGAATACCCGTTGTTCAACCAAAGTCGAACCTGTAATCAATTCCATTCTCAATACCACTAGACCCTTTTTCCTGATTTCTACTTAGAACTCAAATTCTCCATCAATTTCTGACCTATCCCTGAATTCCATCACAAACCCATTCAATCTTCTCTCTAACAGCTACAGGTTCAAATCTTCTCTGTCTTTGAATCACGCTCAATCCCATCGATTGCCAGAGACCCATCAAAAACAGCTTCAGCTCCATCTTCTTCTCTCATCTTCTTGAGCACCAGTTACTGCCATGTTCAGCTCCAGTTCCTACAACAGAAACTCCAATTACACTCCATGTTCTCTGGCTACTTCACTGCACCAAAACCAACACCATCTGCATCTTCAATACAAACCACCAAACTATTCTTGCACAACCTAATTATTCATCTAGCATACCCATTTCAGTCCCATGGCAGCAACAGCAAAACCAGTATGCAATTTCATCAAGACCACCACCAATTTCACAGACCCATTAACTCAATCGATCCACGGATCAACTTCAACTGATTTCACCACCTGATTACAGACTCAGAAACCCTAACTTCAATAATTATGTAAACAAAAATTCAACAACTCAACTTCCATTTTCTTGAGATATCTGTCAACCTCACAATCACATCGAACCCATCTTCTAATTCATCCTGTTGAGCTTCAAATTCATAACAAATTCAAACCCGTCTTTCTTGTACAGCTGTAGAACAAAAGCAACACCATATCTAATTTCTTCATCTCTGAACCCCATTAACATTGACAGCAGCAGTAACCCTTCTCAACAAATTCATTCTCGATTTCTGATTCTACTAAAACCCAACACAATAAAACATCCTCTTCCTATGTTCAAACCCTAATCCATCTCAAACCACCATCAATTTCTTCCCCATCTTGCATGTTGACAGAATCAAATAACAATCTTCTTCTTCATCAAACTCTCGATCTCAAACCCTCATTCCTTCCGTCCATTCCTCTCTTCCTTTCTCTGATCAGACATGGTGTCCCCGTCACAGACAGGCAGAGAAGAGAGATGCAAATGATGAGAGCAATGATATGTTCTCTGGGTTTTAGGAATTGGTAATAGGTGAAACTGTTAAAGGCACCAACTGATTGGATGCAGGCCACCTGGAATGGCAGCCATTATGCACCCTTATAGTGGTCTCCTCGTATCCATAGCTTATCTCCCAATATCATCCGCCCGTGAACAACGTCTTTGCAATTCTTGCTCGAAATTGCTGATTTCTTCTTCTTCTGCTCCGAATGACTCCAAAGTACCTAAATAACTCAAAATCAATCATAAGACACATAATTTACAAGAAAACTCGAAAAGAAAGCATAAACAATAAATAAATATCAAGGTTTTACAACACCTATCAGTTCCACAAGCTCTCCTTAGTAGTTCTTCGTCTTCAATTGATGAACGTCGTGAAGTATAATGCTCAACTACACAATCTATCTTAGTCCGAGACATTATAAGTAGACTAGAAATCAAGACTTATAGTTTTGATCACTAACATTGAAAAACAAGCTTTAGATAACAACGCTTGCGAGTTCGACCAAGCAGTGCTCAAACAATCTCCCCCTTTGTCAATTTTAGTTACAAAACTATCAATACATATGGATTACAAAATAAATAAACTTTGTAGCTTCTCATCCAAATGCTTGATCTCCTTGGTTCTTCAATATTACTCGATATCTTCGTCACTTCCAAGTAATCCAATGATTCCAAATGTGTTCAAATCAGCATCATCGTTGTTGAAGATCCGTAGTTATAACAATGAGAACACAGTTGCTCTCAATCATTGTTATACAGTGTCATAGTATCATTATACAGCATCAAAGTCCAATTGTATCACAACTTTAACAACAATACTATGGTGATATGTATCACTCCCCCTTAGTCAATACTTCATCTCAATATGAAAACCACTCCCCTTTACATAATGATCCGTAAACCATATGTATTTGTAGTGTGAACTACACATTAATTCTCCCTCTTTTTTTCAATATAAATTGGCAAAGGTACCAAAACTAGTGGGATCCTCATGAAATTTTAATAGAGATACTTCATGACCAAAATAGAATAACATACCAACTTGTTTAGATGCCATCAAATAGCCGAAACTAAATGCATTCATCAAGGAGTTTATAAAGATACAAGATAACCCCTACAATATTCCACAACCGCACTCCCCACAAAGATTTAGCAATTAAGCACAAGTTCAATTAATAACTCTCCCCCATAAAATGCCATTCCCGAAAGAACAACAAGAGCGACCTTACTTTTACAAGAAAAGAAGGATTTCTTTGGACATTAACAAATCACATGAAACATGAATTTGTATCCAAAAATCTCAATTGAATTAACCATAAGGAAAATGATCAATTCAATTGGTCATGCTCAACATAAGAGAACTTATGGAGCAACACAGCAGAAATTTCCGGTCACAAACCTTACGCCAGTATGCGTACGGGTACGCGCACTTAGGTTCCCGGACTTCTCAAACCAACAGGTACGCATACGGGTATGCATACTATGGTTCCCGGACATGGATCACACATAAGCAAGAGTGCACAACATGTTTATAATCAGATATTGGTTAATTGTTCTAAACTCTATTTCATTCATTGAAGCATTATTAGAGGATGACAATATCCGTTTTCACAAACTATTAGCATCAAAGCAATTTTCAAGTTAATGAAATAATCATAACGAAACATTCCAAGTCTACTTCAAATGATTGTATCACACAAACCATGTTAGATGTTACTTGGCGATTTTCACATGATCATCTTTTGACTTTCGTCAAGAATATAAGATGAACTTGGTTGAAGCGAAAGCTTACTGATTGAATTTTATATAGTGGTAAGAATGAGGTTCGTAAGACTTGTGAAAGCAATTGAATTTATATTTATTTAAACTAAAAGTAGAGAAAATTTAAATCCAAATTTGTGTTTTTTTTTAGAGTGAAAATAATCAAGACACTAGATTCCACTATTACACATGAATAAATGATGATAAAAATTCCAAAACTCTAATTATTTTTAAAATCTCTTTTTCTTAATTCACAAATTATCAAGCATATTCTCAAACATTAATTGTATCCCTTAAGCATAGATTATCTAACCAAAGCATAACCTATCTAATTGAATCACAACTTATTAGGAAAAATTATGCAAACAATTAAAATTCTACAAAGTAGTGATTGAGTGAATTATAAAATAAAAATTAGAGAAAAATAGAATGGTTACCAATTATTCATGCATAAATAGCTTCCTCCGTGCCTTGATTACGCGAGAATTAGCTCATCATTATCATGGAAACATGCTCAAAATTCATCTTTATTAATGCTCAAATATGGTTCACAAATGATGAAATGAGAGAAAAATGAATAAAATCGGGTTTTGTAACACTTATATTTGTTACAAAATAAATTGTTACAGAAAACGATAAAGGAATACCGTCACTGGCACTGTTGAAGAACGACAGTCTTCTAGGGTCTTATGTTCTTCGTACCTCCTTCACCAGCAGAAAAATAGTTTTTCCTGCAACTTCGATTTTCCGATTCTGTGCTGCTCCCAAATGCTCCCAATTCTCTCCACCCCTTTCCTATACATCCCAGAAGCTATTTATAACCCAGAAGCTCCTCCAAATCTCGCCAATTACTCCTAACAATCTTCACAGTAAAGAAATATTATTCTCGGGAATAATTTCTTATTTTCTTTCTCTGCGTGACATGAAGTGTTCTGTTCATCTCTTTACGTGTCAAATATCCCTCAATCAATGCAGAATAACATTCCAGGATAATATATCTTCCAATCAATGAGTGTCTTTCAAAATATTTCAGAAATATATTCCGAGAATAATACACCCTCTGTTTGATGAGATTCTGTGATTTAATTGAAATGAATGCACTTACCACCTCTGTTGTGATCTAACAGGCTGGTACATATCCGAAACAAGATGAAAATCCGACTGAATCTTCCTCAAAATACAAAAAATCAAATACGCAGGAACTGGAAATTTGAATCCAGAATTCCCGCCAAAATTTTCTTTTCAAACGATGAAGGTGAAGTGCCCTGTATCCAAAACGTGGGTGCCTTTAACAGCTCGGCTGCCTTGAGGGCGCCCTTATCCATTTTAGGGTGCCTTTAGTAATTTTGGTGGGTGCCTTTAACACTTTTTCTGGGGTGTTTTCAACATTTTTTTCGGGGTTCCTCCGGTGTATTTCTGGGGTGCTTCCGGTGCATTTCTGGGGTGCTTCCGGTGCATTTCTGGGGTACCCCTAGTACTCTATCCTGGGGTGTAAAACACCACTTTACGAGCCAATTTCGTCGCAAGAGCTTATTTCTCTAAAAATACCTACAAAGACATAAAACACCATAATAAGTACAAAAATGGGTACTAATAATATATACAATAGAGATGAAAATAGACACATAAATGCGTCTATCACTTACCAACACATATTTCGAGAAATATGTAAACGAGTAAAACTCATCTCGAAATCTCAAATATGTATAATCGAAAACTATAGTAATACGAATTTTGTCTCAATATAGGAGATAGGGTAGAAATAGACTTTCCAAGTGATAGATGAGTTTCAGTCTCCACATACCTTTTGTTGACGAAGTTCCACAAGATCTCCTTAGTATTTCTTCGTCTTCAATTGATGAACGCCGTGAATTCTAATGCTCAACTACACAAAATTATGATATGCGTAACCAAATTAACGAAGAAAAAAAACCAACCTCTTAGATTTTGATCTCTAAGACTTCTGATTTCTTCTCCTTCATTATCATGTTCATTAGCTTAATCATCAGATCTAAAAGACATAACAACTTATATATTAAAACCTGTGATTTAGATCTACAAGGTCATAAAACATCTGATCTAAAATCACTCGATCCTTCTCTTTCATTACCAACAGTATTTTCAGATTCCAGATGGAGTTGGTGGATTCAAATCTTCTAGCGATGTAAACAGGTGCAGAGTTTTCATGGAGAAAAGAATGATTTTGAGTTAGTTATGATGTACAAACTTAGGGTTTCAATGAAAATCTAAGTACAAGGAAGATGGGAGAAGACGATGAGACATTGAGATTAAGGCGGAGAATAAGAAACTGAGATACGGTGATAGATATGAGAGAATTGACAATAGAAGCAGACCGAGTTGGGACCATAGAAACTAGTTCCCTCGCAGACTTAATTAGACTCCTTCTAGAAGTTTATTTATTTACTAAACTGCCACTAATGTTACGACTTCCGACGGAAATCGATTCACTTTTTTGTACTTTTCAAACGTCTTCCCATAGAAGCTCCGTCCATAAAGAATGGTCTCGGAAGTCATATTTATAAATCCCAAACAGACTTAAAATTTTCATTTTTCACTAGTGTAGTCTTCAATTGAGTTGAAGCAACTTTAAGCTGTAAAGGACTTCATCTAAGAAAATCAATTGCGTGGAGTCCTTCTGGGATTCAAGAGGCGTAAAAAGCGCGACTGTAACTAAATTTCTGTGAGGGTTTAATTCAGTCTCAACTACATTCCAGTCTGAAGTTAATTGGTAGTTGGCTAGTATCTATAGCATCTTAATACAGTTTGGTGTTCATTCTGGACTAGGTCCCAGGGTTTTTTTTGCATTTGCGGTTTCCTCTTTAACAAAGGTGTCTGTGTTATTTCTTTTTCCGCATTATATTATTTATCTTTATAATTAAAATATCACAGGTTGTACGTAAATCAATCAAAGTAGATACATCCATCCTTTTTATTGGATACGACTTGATTGGTTCTTGGATATTTGATATTTGGAATCATCCAAGTACTCTCACACATAAATCAGGTTAACGGACTTTGTCATTGTAAACGTTATGACTGTGAGAGAAAGAAACTTAACTCTAAATATTATTCTATGATTGAGATTCATTAAGTTAAACTCTCGAAATTGTATTTAAGTTCGTCCATACAAATTTCCTAAGAAAAAGATGGTGGTGTATGTTGGTACCCCTGCGTTTTCACAAATCATTATACATGGTTCGGTTACAGTTCATCCTAACCATAGTCAAAGATTGTGTTAATCTCAAGTCAAAGATTCATGAAATGGTGGATATTGATTGCTTGATGCCAAAGTATATTTTATTGTGTTAATCTCAAGTCAAAGATTCATGATTCCAAAGTTAACTTAGCTTAAATCTAAAGCAACCTTTGATCTTGAAAATCTATATAAGGAGAACCTCAAGCAACTGGGATTTTTGAATCCCCGAGTCCTATCGTAAACTAGAGTCATCCTCTCCTTTAAAACTTTTTAGGTTTTGCAACTAAAAAGACCCCACTTAGGGATTCGTTAAGCCGGGTTCGACTATCTATATCTTGATAGTTCGTTTATCCTGATCTTGCAACTGATAATTGAGTCTCACTCCGATCAGGCAAGATAGATAGAAATCAAAGATTTCTTTGTCTCAGACTTTTTGGTTCCACAAGTATATTCCTCTATAAGGATTCTTTGTTGAAATTGGAGTAGGTTTTACTTGTGAGGTGAATAATAATCTAGGTTGCTCTTCGGGAGTCGTAAATACCGGATTTTGAGGTTTTCTAGACCTAGTCTACTGCAACCGATTTCCTATCTCATCTTGATCTTACGATCAAAACAAAAATCACATATGGGATTATCTGTGGGAGACAGATTGGTTTAAAGTCTTCAATTGAGTTGAAGCATATCTTAGGTTGTAAAGGACGTCATCTAAGATAATCAATTGCGTGGAGTATTACGAGATTCAAGAGGTGTAAGGAGCGCGACTGTAACTGAATTACTGTGACAGTGGATTCGGTCTCAAATATGTTCCAGTCCGAAGTATTAATAGTAGGCTAGAATTTGCAGCGGCTTAATACAGTTTGGTGTTCAAATCTGGACTAGGTCCCGGGGGTTTTATGCACTTGCGGTTTCCTCGTTAGCAAAATTTCTGGTATCTGTGTTATTTCTTTTTCCACATTATATTGTTTATCTTTATAATTGAAATAACACAGGTTATACGTAAATCAATCAAAGTAGATACGTCCGTCGTAATTGTTTATCTTTATAATTGTTGGATACGACTTGATTGATCTTTGAATCATCCAAGTACTCTCATGGTATAATCAGGTTCACGGACTTACTTCCGTATATATTTATTTTGATAGAAAGAGATATAAACTCTTCATATAATTCCCGATTGAGATTCATTAAGTTGTAACATACAGGTTGCCTAATAAAAAGTTGGTGGTGTATTTTGGTAACCCCGCATTTTCAGTAACATTTCATCTCTGAAGTAAACTCGACGAGGTGGTATTGGCCAGCCGTAATAGAAGAGACGTTCAATCGCGGAAAATCTTCAGACCCAAGATTAAACTCGATATCTAGACTAAATTAGTAATTTTCTCCCATCTGATTATCGGAGGAAAGTGGGATTGGAGAAGGATGAGCGCCTCTAGCATATCGAGAAAATTTTTAACCTATAAAACTTACTTATTTATCCCCATCCATATAATCAGAGCTCGCTTATTAAGTTCTTCACCATTCAGCACCTTCAAAATTTACATCTTGTTTATTTCATGTAGGAAATACTGGCGAAACAATACTTCTCTGGAACACCAAGACATAAATTCAAGTTTTATGAATGCTACTTACTTATGAAGGATAATATTCCCGACTACAATCCGAGAGATTTAACCCCTGATCCTACAACTGCATTAAGGTGATAGATTTTGTGGGTATATCTCTCCATAAACCTTATGGAAACACAACTCATTCACTAGGCTTATCTGGTGAAGGCTTGTTACACATACTAAATGCAACGATGATTCCTGCGAAAGTGATTTAGGCTTAAGATTCAGAATATGGGCGTATTATCTTGTGTGTCGTATTTTGAAATAATAAAAAAAAATACTTTAAACCTTGTTTTAATTCACTGAAATAGATACTCCTCGTTAAAAATTTCATATCTAGCGATCACAATATGAGTTATCAATATCTCCTTTGCATAAAACACCATCAACGAGAGTGTGAATTATGTCGTGGAAGTGTAAGTGGAGTGTATGATATAAAAAGGTCAAACAAATATTCGTAGACGACTGCGCTAAACTAAATTTTTATTTGACGCCACGGTGTTAAATCCAGATTACACTCAAAGAGTCTCTTACACAATCTTGATTATGGACTTTTAGCAATAGTTTTTGGCTTGAATGATGAACCTTGAATGATGGCAAGAGAAATCCTAATAAGGCATATTTGCTATGCAATTCAACTTTTGTTGATATTTTTTTCCTTTCTTATTAAACATCTCTTATTCTTTTTTTTCTTTTGATTTGGCACAACTAGATCCATCCCCTGAGTAGACCTAGCAAGATGGACTAGCCCCGCTGCTAATCCAACCACCACCCCATCAATAAGATCCAATCTCAACTTTAACTATAGAGGAAATTAGTGATTAATTTAAGCTATTAATCAACTCTATCATGCTTATTAAACTTTTTGATTGCATAGGTTTTAGGATTAGGCCTTAAATCTTATTAATGTACGCTATCTAAATGTCAACTTTCAGTTCACCAAGACACCTACTAAGTTGGTTGAATTTAACTTGAGATGTCTAAATGTCAAATCATTGCAAGTAATGTGTCAATAAAATTTGGCTCGTATTCCTTGGTCAGTGACTTGAGTCTGAAAAAACAAACATATGTTATCATATCGGCCCTTTATGTCTACACCTACAAATTCTATCCAATCTTTTTTTGTTTTCCTTTCTCAGATCTACCTAGCAATTTCTCTGCAATTCTCGTGAATCTACCTTTTAATAACACTGCGGCAGCACTACCTTCCACAAACAAAACAAAAACATAGATTAACATGCATTCTGACAATATCCTGAATGGCAGAAAATCAGTTGTGAGTAGTAAATGAAGTTTGTTCCCCTCATGAAAGGAATGAGCACAGGAAAGTACCCAAAGATGTACAAAGGGGGACTACTATTGGAAACCTGACACTAAGACTTAATTATGGCCTTTAGTCAGCGGACAAACCGCTGACTAGTTGCAGCAACCATTTAAGGAGGGGCCAGGCTGCGCAACCTCATGTTGACCCTAAAACCTAAAGTACTCCCACAGTAGTACGGTCAGTACCTCATTCTTCCGTTCACACAACCGACATTTTTAATACTATCACCAATTATATGGCCACACAAAACTAGCATTTATGGTGATCGACTTTTTCTTTTTTGTTTAACCACGATCTCAAGCCGCATGACCGGAAAATATGCCCATTTTTGCATCACGGATAATTGGGGCAATCATTGAGGACTGTATCACTGCTCGGCGGATACAAGGGATAGCTAGAGATATGCATTGAGACAGTGGAGTGGCCAAATAACTGTGGAAGAGGTAAACTTTGGAACAAATTGAGATACTAAATATGTATTGTGAAACTAAAATTGCATCAAAATAGACTTCGTAGATCGGCCATTATGAGAAACAATGAATTCCAAGTTTGCAATTACAGTATGCGTGATTAGAATCTCAGCCGAAAATAATTACAGAATTATTTCCGTGATCTATCAAAAGGAGTCGGGACAAATTAACTTGTGTCTCATAAATTATTAACGACTTTTTTCCTGTAATGCATTAGCAATAGCATAATTAACATATCACGTTCTCTTTGTCTATCTCCTCCTCATTTCTAGTTGTCATCCCCACGTTACTACTACTCCAATACTACTTCATCTACATGGGGATGAACTCATCACACTTTTCCATGCACTACGTATATAAATACCCTCTCATTTCCTCACTTCCATCCTATCCATTACCCCATCATCTCTTCTAACTCATCACTCTCTCTTTATCTCTATCTCTAGCTCCTCATCTCCTCCCTCTCCTACAGTCAAAACCATGTCCGGAAGAGTAGGTCGACACCAGAGAAGAGCATCACAGAGCGTACTGATGTTCAATCCTGATAGTCTAAGTAACTTCGACCCAAACAATCTTTTTGACATCAATGAAATAAGCAATTTCGAAGACAATCCAAAGGAACAAGGAGAGATTAATCAGCTACCACCACAGAATGTTCGTCGTCACAGGAGAGCACTATCGACATCTGCATCGTCCTCGTACTTGCAGAATCAACAAGCTATTCTTAAAGAAACTACTGTTACTCAAGAAAAGAAATAATTCCATAAATCATATATAGTACTACTACTGTTTTTTATTCAATTATCTTATTTTCTGTCTGTGTATTTTTCATCAATTGTATGTTTTCGACTTTCATGAGTTAATGAAAATATTTTCTATCAACTTTTTAGTAATCCTTAGACGTGTAAATTATGCCATAATCCTCAAACTACGCCTGTTTATCGACTCGAAAAATTGGATCTCGAGACGGAATTATCGATCCATAAACGTATTAATACAAATTAATAGATAGTTCTTTACTGATTGCATATTCCCGATACACGTTCTACACGAGCATCCTCCCCGTTATTTGTTTCTACCAACGAGAAGAACTATATCTTTAGTGATTTGGATCTCAGAATCAAATTGTTTAATCTATTTGTTAATTTGATTTCTCTCTTTTCTGGTGCATCATTATCTGTTATTCTGATTAGTAACAGCGATCTGACTCAATATATTTGTTTTTTTGAGTTCGATGTGACCCAAACCGAAAAACAATCAATATGACATCTGATTCGGGTAGAATCAGAGGCCGAATCAAATTCAAACACCAAGTTAGCCAAAAAAAAAAAAAACACCTTATAAGTTTTTGTATTACAAACAAAGATCCGCAACGCAAGTTTGTTCCCCTTCGCTCTTTTCAAATGCATCGTTGCCTGTTATGTATTCTATTTAGTTATTAAGTTTTGCATTACAATTACAAATTAAGATTAGCAATGCGCAAAATTAAAATCATAACTGCAGAATACCAGATACGAGTAGGGACTACAACAAGTACACACCAATAATGTACTTGTTTTAAAGATTGTTGGAAGTGTCGGATCAACTGGCAAACAAAGAGCCAACATGCATCATGGGTTGCATTATCAACTTCCGCTATCCATCTTACTTTTAGTAGTTTTTGTTCTATTTTATTGGCTCTTTTCTTGAATTATTATTGCTCTTTAGTGGTGTCATATTCTCCGTGTGTGCACGTGAAGATTTTTAGAATCTTAGATTTCAGTTATTATTCCATTAAGCATGTTCTTAAAGCTCTAATTGATATCAACGAATCACAAATTGAAGGATCTGATTGCAAAGTACCCAATGTGATCTATTATGTGAAAATTCTTGCAATGATATACATCAATTTCGATCTAAAACCACAGCTAACCATACATGTAAAGAATATTAGGTAATAATATGGAACTCAAAATATGTTCTCTTGGAACAGTTAATTTGCGTGATCGAGTAAAATTTGGCTTGCAATTCAAAATCTGCTCAACAGTAATCCAAAATTTACTTCGTAACTTAAAAGATAGTTTTGAAATCTTGCTAGTTCAATCTATCAGGAGATGCAAAACTTGAGTTGTGGTCCGAAAATATGTTTAGTAACTTACAAAATGTTTGGATACCAGAAGTAAAAGTTATATTTCAATTCCATAATAAAAACAATTTGCATTACAGAAAGTTAATTTTTTTATCTTCAAGTCGTATTAAGTATATGTCCCCCACCTAATTTTTGAATTTTTAATTTTAGAAGTCAAAAAGTAATTTCTTAGGTAGTATTCAAACATGCTATTAACGCTTGCATCAAAGTCCAAAATCGACCACGGTAATACCAAAATTGTGTTGTGACATAAAGATTCACACCATAACTCAAAATTTGCCAGCTGACCAAAAAATTTCAAAATTTTTCTAATGACCTAAAATAAACCCATGTTACTTAAAACTTATATCGTGACCAATAATTGGCACGTGATTCAAAACTGCAACTTAATCCAAGATCTGTTATAATTATAACCCACTAGTAAGACCGCACGTGCGATGCACATGCTTAAATTTGATATTCTTATTTGTACTCATTACATAGATAATTCAAAAAGCTTTCCAAATATATTAATTTTGCAAAATATCGGTGTGTATTTTGAAAGATATCAAGTTTTAAACTTTTTAAAACAATGACATTCCTGTGAATATATAAACATTAGATTAATATGCATTTTTATACTTGAACACATATGTATAGTAGTGGTTGATATTTAAAGTCACATTAGTAATATCAAGGTGACACCAAGCTGATTCTCTCTCTCTGAAAAGTAACCATGTTCACCCCGAAACATCATCTTAATTTCGACAAATACATCGTGTGACTATTTTGTTGATTCTCTCTCTCTTTCAGAAAATACTCTAAAACGAAAAATCTTTTTCACTGATTTCCCCTTGCTCAGATCAACCATCACCTTATCTTTCTTAATGTAATACCCCGATATTCGGCAGTGGTTGGCCGAATGGAATATAAGTAATGACTTGTCCTTCTAACACCGAGGCATGATGGGTTCACTTTACGGAATAGTAAGAAAAAAATTCTCAATTAAGCGTGCTCGGACGGGAGTAATCCTGGAATGGGTGACCTCCCGGGAAGTTGTTGCTGGATGACCGCACCAGTTCCCGTTGAAATCCCCACACTGCCAGATAACCGCAGTGGATAAGTGGGGATAGTATTGGTGGAAGGTCGGGTCATTACAAATGGTATCAGAGCCGATGATGGGTCACCTGCCGAGGGTGGGAACGTATACTGGATGGGGTTGTTCCAGGTGCTTGTCTCATGAGGGGCAGGGAACGTCGGAGATCCCACTTACCCAGTGCGGTTATTCGGTAGTGTGGAGTTTTCAACGGGCACCGCTGTGGTCATCCAGCAGCAAATTCCCAGAAGGTCACTCATCCCATGATTACTCCCACCCGAGCACGCTTCTGCAGAGTTTTCTGCCAACTCTGGAGCCAATTGTGCTGAAAAGGCCTCGGTATAACGTAGACGTTCCTTGCCTCTTGTGAGATCAGTATTTAGCTCGACGGCCTAGCATACTCTCTCATAAGAACACAAACGAACCGTCCCTAGTTGTATGTAATACCCCGATACTCGGAAGTGCTTGGTCGAATGGAATATAAGATATGGTTTGTCCTTTCATAACACCAAGGCCTTTTCCGTACAATTTGCTCCACAGTTGGCAGAAAACTCAGCAGTTAAGCGTGCTCGGACAAGAGTAATCCTGGGATGGGCTCAGGAGTAATCCTGGGATGGGTGACCTCCTCGAAATTTGCCGCTGGATGACCACAGCGGTGCTCGTTTTCACACTATCGGATAACCGCAGTGGGTAAGTGGGGACAGTATTGCTGGAGGGACGGGTCATTACAAATGAATCAGAGCCGATGATGGGTCACTTACCGAGGATGGGAAGGTACACTAGATGGGGTTGTTCCAGGTGCTTGTCTCATGAGGGTCAGGGAACGTCGGAGATCTGGGATGGAATATATTCTGGAGCCGATGTCGGCTCCAATTTAAGGTGGTGGTATCGTAATACCCCGATATTCAGCAGTAGTTGGCCGAATGGAATATAAGTAATGGTTTTTCCTTTCTTAACATTGAGGCGTATTCAGCATAATTGGATCCAGAGTTGGCAGAAAACTCTGAATTTAAGCATGCTCGGGCGAGAGTAATGCTAGGATGGGTGACCTCTGAGAAGTTGTTGCTGGATGACTGTAGCGATGCACGTTGAAAACCCCACACTTTCAGATAACCGCAGTGGGTAAGTGGGGACAGTATCGCTGGAGGGACGGGTCATTACACTTAAACTTTGTTTCTCCGATCTATATCTTTTAAATCTAGTTTTCTTTGTTTTTTTTGTTTTTTTTTAAGTTTTTTCACCTCTCGATCGGTGACTGTATTTTTGGCTAGTATGGTTTGTTACTTTTTCTTCAGAAGAAATCAAATTGTACCAGCCTCTTTAGTCATGATTTATGATCAAATCAAAGAAACATCTTCATCCCCACATATCCTCAGCAGGTCTGTTGTCTCTGAAGTCGGTGGTGATTGGGTAATAGGTTTAGTTGTTTTAGATTCAGCTGATCTTCATGTCTTAGGATGTTTATCTGATCTAACTTTTATTATCTATTTTAATGTTCAATTGGCTTATAGTTACAACTCAGGGATTTCTTTAACAAGTTCTCAAAAGTTACCAGAGGCAACACCAGGTTTGAAGATACCGGCAACAATACTGAAGACACAGAAGACACCAGCACCAACAGATAGTTCCATACCGATTCCGATGAAGACCCAGACTGATTCAGGACGATTTTGTCCGGTGGTGACCAATTCAGGTTACCCTAGTTACTGTTTTTAACCTAGTTACTGTTACTTTGAAAAAAACCTTTGACAAATAGGTGGATTTTTTTATCCTTTCATCCACATGTCATCTTTTTTACCATATTTCTAGAAAAACCCTTAAGAAGTGGTTGGATCTTTGGATCCTAACATTTCTACTGATTTGTAGATTTGTCATATGGTTTGGATTAGTTACCTTTAATCCAAACTAGTCCATTTAAACTTGTTATGCTCTTTATAAAATTTTCTGAAATGGTTAGGATTCTGCGTATAATCATGTCTTGTAACTATGTTGTTATGTGGTGTGCTTGTGATTGTTTCTGTTATCTGTTTTAAATACCTGTAACTGTTGACGACCTTATGGTCAGTCAAGTAACCGATCTCGATTTGAATCGAAAATTTATTATATATCAATATAACTAAGGCGTTGCCTCTTTTTCAGGAAAAAAAAAGGTGACACCAAGCTATCTTTTCTTTTTGTGACCAACCAAAAAGAAGGCTTCACTAAAAAGAGCTTTTTCTTTATTATAGTAAGATAAGATAATTTGTGTAATGATATGGAAAATGCACAGTGATGTAAAGTCTACCATTTTGACGTGAAATCGGTCCTTAACTTAAAATTTTCCATGTGAATCAAAATCTAATTTGAGGCTTTAGAGCTATCATGTGTCTGACTTAAAATCTGTTTTATGACTCAAAACCTACAGCATAGCCTAAACTTTGCCTCGTCACCCAAAGTTGTGGAGTTGATATACAAGTTTTCTCCTGTGACATAAAATTTACCCTTTTACAGAAAATTTGCATTCCCTGACTGAAAATCAACTAACAAAATTTTTGTTCTTGATCTAAATATTGTATAGTGACCTAAATTACGCATCGTGACCTACAATTGTCACTGTGGCCCAAAATGTATCGCGTAATCCCAAGCTTTCCAAGTGGTCTCTCGTAAATTTTGAGCTTATCGATGTTACCCAAAATCCTTGGTCTCATAAAATCGAATTAGGTCTGAGCAAAACTATCAAATTCTGCATATTTTATTCGACCATATCCGCAATTCGTCTGGTGGACACCTAACTCGCATGTTGTTTGGACTAAATGTCACTGGATTTTCAATTGCGTCACTAAGTTCGACTGGATGCGGGTGACACCACAAAATTCTGGTGGAAACTCTCCCAACTGCGAATGTAAAATCGATCAATTATTTCTGTAACTGCGTACACATTATATTTTTAATCACTATAAATTTTTGAACAAATTTAATTTTTAACGATATCTTGCAGATTTTAAATCTAGTTTTTAGAGCGATCTGGCCACAAAGTATTCTTCATTCAAACTTCGGAGTCTTTGGTGTCAGAGTTGAGAGTTTCCTTTTAGCTAAACTTAAAGTCGCTCGAGATGGTCAATGAACCTTTTACAAATAAACTTTCTCTAAATTACTATTAATCATCTTGCTGACTTAATTTTAATTATAAAAATATATAACTATATCTTAGTTACATTGAAAATGAAAAATTCATCAAGTCCATTGAATTTACAAAAACAATCAAACTAACAAATTTATGTTGTCAAAAAAAAATCCGCCCGTCTATCCATCCAGTTCAATCATCCGCCTCCCTATTTGGATGGATCGGACAAATATGACACCAAATCCACCGGATTCCATCCGTTACTTACCCAATAAAGAGCTTATTGGGCCCAACAAATATTTTGGTGCACCTAGGCCTCCCAAGTCTTAACCCTATAACTGCTAGTGATGCAAGTTGAGTAACACCAGTTGAGTAACACCACGGCTAGTGATGCAAGTTGAGTAATGAGTAACAACACCATAAAGTGTCAGCTCAACTTGAGCAAAATGAACGATTTTTTTGGGCACTACTCAAAAATGGAGGGGGACTATTCTTCATTTTTTGGATGGATATTTGAAGTAATTTTGAGTCACCCCTTATCTATTTTTTTAATACCAAACTTGCCCTTGGTAATTAAATAAGTTAGTGTAATGATTAGTGAGTTAATTAATGATTAGTGAGATTAAATTAACAAGTTGATATTTTTCAAAAAGAACAGTTATTGAGAGGGAGAAGAAGAAGATGAAGATGATAATGAAGATGAGGTTTTGGAAGAAAAAAAGTTAGATCTTTTTCTTTAAGAGCCACAACAAGAGTATGATGTTTTGGGTACTCACGGATACTTCAAATTTAGTTAATGGTGCTTGACTTGGCCAAAACATTCCTAAAAATGAACAATTTACAAATTGATTTCGGTTTGGTTAACAAAGTTCGGCTACGACATCTGAAGAACATGTAGCCGAATTCATCTGCAAGTGCAGTTCGGCTAATGTTTCTGAAAACACAGGTAGCCGAACTAAGCTTTAATGGAGTTTTTTCTTTCAGAGAAAAGTTCGGTTAGGAGAAGAAAATTGCGACGTAACCAAACTAGGAGTTCGGCTATGAAAAAAATTTGCGACGTAACCGAATTCAATATATAGGTTTTTCAGAGTAAAGTTCGGGTAGGAGAAAAAATTGCGGTTTAACTGAACTTTTTGCGACGTAACCGAAATTTTTTTGCGACGTAACCGAACTTTTTGCGACGAAGCCGAACTTTTACGACGTACCCGAACTTTTGTGACATAACTGAACTTTTTTCGACGAAACCGAACTTTTTGCGATGAAACTGAACTAAAAGTTCGGTTGAGACATTTTTTTGCGACGTAACCGAACTTTTCTCTGGAAAAAAGAAAAACCTCCATTAAAGTTGAGTTCGGCTAGTTCGACAAAGTTTTTCACATAATTTCTAGCCGAACTTCTCTCCGCAACTTCCGTTTCCAACTCATTTTGATGATTACTTCTCATTTTTTCAACCAAAAACGAATGACAAGTAATGGGTTTGTTATAATTTTGATTTTGATTTTGTTTTGTTAATGATTTAAATTAAGCTATATATAGAGGTGTCGGTGGTGGTGGTTTGAGGTGGTCGGTGGTGGTGGTGGTCGGTGGTGATGGGAGGAGGTGGTTATATATATATGTTAAGGGTAGGTTAGTCATTTCCACACTTTAGGACACCCCTTATAACTATAGGGTAGATATTCTTATCACTTAGTAGTCCCCCACCATTTTTGAGTAGTGCCCAAAAAATCATTCAGCAAAATGGTTAAGTATTATTGAATGGGCCTAGTGGTGATTTCTTTGTCGATTTCTTACAATCTTACATCTTTTTAAAACTTGTTTTGAGGCATACGGAAATGTTTTGAGGCATACGTTCGGCTGAAAGTTATCAGCCGAACCTAGGCAAAAACATAGGTTCGGCTGAAAGTTGAGTATGCCTCAAAAAATCACGGTATGCCTCAAAATATGTCTCATCTTTTTATAAGAAGTTCTAGTGACCCCAAATGCATGAGAGAACAAACTCTTTTGTTGTTGGGCATGATCCAATGACATGGTTATATTGACATAATCATGACATGGTTTGACCATTTTTTCTACAAAACCCATGCGACAATGTATTTGAAGTTAATTATTTTGTGACATTTTTTTCTTATATAGCTCTACATTCCTAACAAAAATGAGAGCATTCCGAGACGTATAAGGCCATCATCTACCATTTTGAATATCAATCATTGAAGATTAACGGTCGAAATTAAATTTTGTGGATGGTGAAATTTCGTATATCAGAATACTCTCATTTTTGACAGGAATGTAGAGTTATATAAGTGGAACATGTCACAACAAAATTAGCTTCAAACTCATTGTACGCTTATATCACATTTATAGGTATTCAAGCTTGGAATCACCAAAACACAAAGCAATGAATCACATTCATTTTTGTATGGATACATAGTTACCCACTACAAACCAAGCATATTCACCAAAAAGTCTACAAGAAATGCATATCGGTTTTCCAATCTTTTTCTCATCATAAGCATTGTTTGTGCCATTTTTGACACACACAACACCTAGTTTGAATCTTTCTTCAAAGGAACCTAACGCCGTTACAAACGTAAAGGAAGGAACTTGCTTTTGACTTGAAGATGAAAGCGTACGATAACTTATGAACCTTACTTAAAAAACAGAAAAGAAAAAAAAAAAAGTAAAGAAAAACAAATTCCAAAAAGTAGCGTGGATTTGAAGCACAGCCTAAAGACATCACAATCACACAAATTTATTGACCCTTTCCTACACTTTTTCAAGCTCATATTCACTAATTTTATTCTGTATGGCCCAGCAGAGACGAACCACTAGTATACCAAATTGGGTGTTTGCCACATGTGTTTTAAAGTTTAAAAATAATCTCATCATCATCGTTAGTTAACTAATGTATATCTCCTGTTAAGCTTGATTTATGATGTTTTTCCTTTCATGATTGTACCGTTAGGTTGTTCAAAAATTGACAATAGGAAGTGAATAGAAAATCTTAGCAAATAATAAAATTCACATACTCTGGCTCTTTTCCAGGTATATATCTGGAGTTCAATTTTGTGTACGTTCTCTAATAAGTGTTCAGATTATATTTTAATCTCATCGTTAGATTTAATTTTGGTACTTATATGGTAGTGGGAGAATCAACAAATTACTTAACTAATCAGATAAAAATATCATATTAACGTTCATTCAAAAAATCAAGACAGTGTACAAAACTGAATTCATTTATGTGGGAGTTGGCAAAAGTCAGATCCTACAAAATTCTCGGGATGCGGGAGGATTCGACCTAAATCTTTTATTTTTGCACTTAAATAAGCAAGAATCCGAACCCTGTTTTTTGTATGCAAAGTCAATCACATAGCTGGTTAGGCAATGTAATCACCATCAATCCATCTACGCCGAAGAAATTCAATAAGAATTGGTTGGCTTTGGTAGTGATTGAATTTTTGAGGCAACTGTTTTCCTTCCGGTCCTACTGAGAATTGGTGGTTCAAACAAACAGAGCTTTAGGAAGGATCCCACTAGTGTCTTGTGAAAGTGACGGAATTAGATATATCTGATTATCTGTGGGACTCATCTTTATCTCCAGATCTTTATTATTTAGGGCCGTCCGGTATTCAATCCAACGGTCAGATGATCATAAGATGTACAGTGGACTGAGAATGTCTGAGATAACGTGATGGATAAAAATTGCATTGATTCACCTGTCAACCGTGAGGTTATTCTTTCGAGATCTTAATGTGACAATTCATGTGATATTCAATAACCTTTTGATTTTCATGTGAAGTTGCAACTTTTGAGATGCAATGTGGCTCTCAATGGAACCAGCTGATAGACATTTGGCATGATGGATTTTGAGTTCAACTGTTGCACTCCTTTTGGCTAAAACTTATTAGTTGTGGGGGAATTTGGAGTTTATTTCCATTGAGATGTTTGTGTGACACCTTTTTGCAAGATTACTAATGGAGGATACCCGTTTATCTGGGGTGTACCAAATCTCACACAAAATAAAAAATTCTCTATATTTAAAATGGTACACCCCCAACCAAATGGGTAACCCTATTAGCAGCCATGACTTCTAAGCCGACTACAAACATATTTTGTACCGTTAAACAATAATAGGGCATTTTTAGTTGGCCAAGCCAGGAATCCGACTCTTATATTCGTCGAGTTCTGAAATTTTATAAAAACTCTTCACATTTCATAAAGAAGAGAAGAAAATCGTGTTTATCATTACATTTACACAATTTTGATTTGGTATTGGTTCGATTATTTAAATTATATGAATGACCGGGAGTCTGGTTTTGTCTAAGAAAGATATCAAATTACTTAAATCATATTTCTAATCCGATGTCTTAGCCTCTTAGCTAACTTTCGTTGTTTTTTATCGACTCAGCCGACTCTCATGGACCCGATTATCTGAATTTGACTTATTATATCTAAATTTGACTTATTATATCTAAATCTGACTCTTACGGACTGATTTATCTGAATTTGATTTATTATATCTAAATTTGACTCTTATGGACCTGATTTATCTGAATTCGACTTATTATATCTAAATATAACTTTTTACATGTGTACCCAGCTAATTAGGGACGAAATAATATCTAACTAAAAAAAGCTCTTAGTTATGTGTATGAGGTGAATCAAACTTCGTGTCAGAGTCCGATATAAAAAAAAATAAAAAAATAAAAACTTTGACAACTCTATCCAACTCTAAATCAGATACCGACTCAGATTAGGATAGCGAGTCAGACCCAAACTAAATAGGATTACTAGGTGAGGCATAGTTACCTGGCGTCATTAGGGGACCTTGAAAAAATTAGGGGCGACTAATAAGACAAAATAGGGTCACCCAAACCTAAAATGTAGTCATCCCTTATCGGTGATTTTTCGAAATGGCAATTATACCCTCCATAATCAGTAGATAAAAATACAATCGGTAGTTTATTTACGTAATTGGTAGATGTTAGGATAATCGGAGGTTATTGTGTACACATGTAGTTTGAAAGTTTTGTTATTTTGAAAAAAAAACTACAATCGGAAGGTATTTAGTTACCATGTCTCCCGATTATGAAGTTGCCCTAAAATTGATATTTGAAAAAATCTCAAGTTTTTCGAATTTGGGAACTACCATAATCGGTAGACATGGAGTTAACATGTCTCCCGATTATGGAGTTGCCCCAAAATTGATATTTGAAAAAATTTCAAGTTTTTCGAATTTGGGAACTACCCTAATCGGTAGACTTGGAGTTAACATGTCTCCCGATTATGGAGTTGCCCCAAAATTTACATTTGAAAAAATCTCAAGTTTTTCGAATTTGGGAACTACCAAAATCGGTAGACTTGGAGTTAACATGTCCCCCGATTATGGAGTTGCCCCAAAATTGACATTTGAAAAAATCTCAAGTTTTTCGAATTTGGGAACTACCAAAATCGGTAGATTATGAAGTTCACCTCATCTACCAATTTTAAACCCCACGTTAATCGGTAGACAATGATAAAATGTTGTGTCTGATTATAAGGCTATTTAGGTTCAAAAGAACAATAAAAATGAAGCCACTATAATCGGTAGAAATGGTTAATATTTGTACTTCCAATTATGGACCTGTCTGACTTTTTTTTGAAAAGTCACCAGAATCGGTAGTTAAGGTTGATATCATTACTACCGATTCTGCACATATCTCACAATTTTTTCGAAAATTTACCAGAATCAGTAGGTAAGGTTGATATGTATCCTCCGATTATGGTGAAAAATTCAGTAGTTTCAGACAATCAAGTAATAAACATAACTCAAAATATATTCATAACCCAACAACTTAGGAACATATAATCCAAAACAAGTATTTAAAACACTATAATCCGAAAGAAACTGTTAAAACAACATAATCTGTAACATCGAACAACACATTATCACCTAGTTTTCTTCTTAGTAGTGTTAGCTAAAGTTTTAGAACGCTTAACACGATCCAGACGACCCCCATTATCACCAGCATCACCTTCATCTCCCTCAATATTTCCTTCAGCACGATAGCTTGCAGAAGCATGAGATCTTTTGTTCGCCTTTGATGGGTTTTTCTTGGGCGGGTTCTTCGTCACTTTCTCCCCAAACTCAGCTGCATACTCTTCATTATCAACATTATCAATCATCTCCCTGTGCTTTTTTATATTCTCAATTGGCACAGGCTGTCCAGCCATATGCAATCAGCGCACCATTTGGACAAAAACTTGAACCTATTCACCTGTTTTTTTAATTGACAAAACATCAAATGGAGTTCACCTAAGAAATTGAATTGTAATATTAGAGGGAAAAGTCATAACCATACGCACCAGTTTATCATAGCATGGGGTTTTTTATTTGATGATACATCTGTAAATGGAAGCCGCCGAGGTCGACTTTGCTTTAAGTTCATGGATTACACGAACATGTGAATACTCCCTGTACCACTCCATATAGCCTGGAGCATTTTCATCACTTCGGTTGACAGCTCTCCTAGTGTTCACCAAGTGGTACTGCCTCTTATCCCAATGTTCAGTAACAGATGGTGTACCAGAGTAAACTACCTTGATGTTGTCCTGGTTATGGTACTGTTTGGCAAGAACCATGTTGTCGCATCACCCTGGAGCCATTGTACATCACATAACCTGTGGGGTGCCACAACGGTCCAAAATAATGGGACAACTCGGAAGACCCGCTATGTGTCCACTAGCTCGGTCTTCCTTGTATGGATCAAAGCATACCTCGGAGGCCTTAAGTGAGTCTAATTTCTCCCTCAAGCTAACCAACTGCTGCTCCTTTGTCCTTGAACGGTTCTTTGTGAACTTGTATTTTGTTCCTCTCGGTGTACCTCTCTCCCACGTTGTGTTCACATCTGCCAATTTCAGACTGGGGTAGTGGTCATAGATCCATGTCTACATAGACATCAAACCAAGTATTAGAAATTGATTCTTAAATTAGAAAAAAAAAATATCTATCAATGGATTAATAGAGTTGAGAAAATACCTGGAATAGACTCACGTTCCCGGCAATTTGGTTAGTTCTAAGCCTCGACGCTTTTCTCAACTCTGCCATCAAGAATGCAATAGTTTCCATGCCCCAGGAGTAGTCCGCGACCTTATTGAGAGGATGCAATAGTTGTAGGTTGGCGTCTACTCGGTTGCCATTGGTATTGGGGAATATGACACATCCCAATACAACCAAGAGATAGGCGGTGGCCGAGGCATCCACTTCGGCATCACTTAACGGTCATTGTAGTTCTTTCTCGGCAGTGCCTTTGAACATCTTGATCAACTGACTCATGTTAAACTGTCTAGTTTTGTAAGTGAAGCACCTGTTGAACTCAATGTCTGCTGTCTTTTTATCCCAACCAAAAAAGTTTTTACACAAATCATAAAGTTTTTCCCAACTTAACTGCTTTGTGTAGTCATACTTGACAGCTACACCATGGTCATTCAGATTAAGATTCTGCTTCGCATCATCTGGAGTAATGGTCATCTCCCCAAACGGCATATGAAAGGTGTCAGTCTCGGGATACAATCTCTCCACAAAATCCGATATCGCGACCCGATCATGGTACAACATTGAGTTCTCGGCAGCACTAGATAATCCCGAGTTGTCTATAGTTCTCTTGAACCTCTCACATTCACCGGATAAAGGCTAATCATTCAATATTTTTGATGGTGCGGCAGTGGGTTTGAGTGGACGAATCGCATCGGAATGATACTATTAAACACACAACACATTACAAAATTAATAGAGTATTATTACGAATAAAACGGCAATATGTTAGTAAAAAAAGAATACGATTATTACCTCGGTTTCGTAGATTTCTCTGGCCCAGGAGTCTTTGTAGCCAAATAACAATGCTCCTCCATCTCTAGGCAGCCCCGGGATTTCTTCTTCAAAATCCATCTTCTTCAACGAAATGGGTACAAGGTGTGATGCTTTCTTCCCGATTGTCTTCTTTGTAAATCCTCCTTCTCCTTGTGTACCACTTGGCTGTCCTTCTTCTTGAGTGAATTCTGGAACACTTTGTCCAACTTCCTCTTGAGTGATTTCTGGAGCGCTTGGTTGTATTTCTTCTTGAGTTCCTTGTTGAGCGCTTGGTACTACTTCTTTTTTACTCCTTTCTCTCCGCGCACTAGCGCTTAGTTTCTTACCCCCTTTTTGACGAGGCCCTGTAACAGTGGTACCTTGGTCTTTCTTACCTCGCCTGTCCCTAACCAATAAAATTGGTTCGTAAAAATTACACTACAAACTTCACAATCAGAAGTCATAATTAAAATATAAACTTCTGATTATGCACAATCGGAAGCACGAGTAAAATCTTTTCTTCCGATTACAAACAATATATTCTAGTTTTATCTCCCGATTATGCATTAATTTGGGTTCAGAAACTGATAAAGTCATGAGACATATATAATCGGAACAAAACAATATAACATATCCACTGATTGCATATACTCGGAAGTAAAGAAATAGCCTTTGGCTTCCGATTAAAACGTATCCCCGAAACTGGATTTTGCTAAAATCACAAAATTTTCAAATTTTACAACTTACAAATCGGTAGTAGGTTGAATTCGTCTAACCTACGATTATACACAATCGGAAGACAAATACTATATAGTATCTTCCGATTCTGGGTACCAATTATGTGTCCTACATGTGCTAATTCTCTGTTAAAATCGTAAGGAAACATATAACCTAGCTACCGATTATGTCAATTTAATGGTTCAGTGGCAAACAACTATGTATAATCGGAAGTATGCTATAAAAATTAACTCCCGATTATGGTCGATGTAACCGAAAACCCTAGAAAATGGACACAATCGGGAGATAAAATGAAGATCTAACTACCGATTCTGGGAAATAACCGAAAACCCTAGAACTTAATTTCATGGATTCGTCAAATTGAAGCAACATAAACACATAAAACGATAGAAACTTACCTAATTGAGGCCATTTGATGGAGAGTTTGATTATCAGAATCACCACCACCACAACCACCTACAACAGCGGCGTCATCCTCTTCATGTTCTTCGTGTTCGTCGTCTTCGTCGTTTGCAGCAGTTACAATCACTTTGTTCTTTAATTTTTCTCGAGCTTTCGTGGGTTCATTAGTATCAGTCATCGTTTTATAGAAGAATCGACGATGTTTTTGATTCGGCGATGAACGACGATGATGAATTGAAGTTTGAGAAGGGGGGAATAGTGTTTTTACTCTCCACAATCGGAAGGGAAGAAGAAGAGGAGAAGAAGAGTTGAAAAGATAAGAAAGAAAATGAAATTCCTAGGTTTTGGGTGGTTTTAATCGTCCAAAGGTTGTGTTGGCAATTATACAATTGGTAGTCATATGATGTTCATTTGCTACCGATTATCGACTATTGCCCCAACTTCTCTTTTTTGCAAAACCGATAAAATTGAGTTTTCTACTATAACAATCGGTAGATATGATATGTTAGTATTCTACCGATTATGTCAATAACCCATTCTTAATAATCGGTAGTTTATGAAGGTATTTATGAACTTCACCTATCTACCGATTGCTAACGGCCACAAGTTCCATTTCTAGTTTGAAACTTTAACAATCGGTAGATAATACCTCTTTCCTAACTACCGATTGTGTAAGGGTACTTTGGTAATCTCCACAAATTTGGATATCCTGTAACCTTGTTTATGGATTGGGAATAAAAAAATCACCCCTAATTTTTTCATGGTCGCCCCTAATGACGCGGGGATATGTTAAGGATGACCAAATCTGTTGATCTTTTAAAAAGATTGGAGTTGGCTTGGATCCTTAGAAAAGAAAAAGAAAAAACATGAACCGATTCATTGGAATAGGATGTTTTCAACATACGCATGGATAACGTGTGACTTTGTAATTGGACAGACATACATTACCGTGTTCCAACTTCAAAAGGAGACCCGCATATAAATCAAACCCGGACTCTGTCAATACTCATCTCACTCAATTTCCCCACAGCCCCCAATTCCCATTCCGGAACCAACCCCTTTTCTTCTGATTCTCTAGATTTTCTCTCTCTAAAATTATCTCCATCCCTCCTCCCTGCCTAAATTTCCTCCATCCTCGATCATCTCCTCAAGAAATGGTGAGTCTCTCGTCTCTTCCCCATCTATTTTTAGCCTGATTTCGTTTGGAGTTTTTTCCTGGATTTTTTGGAATTTTTTTTTAATAATTTATATTTTTATTTACTCAAGTCTTTTTTAGTCGATTAATCTATCTTTGACAATCTAAGGCACGATCTGGTTGAATTTTTCAGAATTTTTCTTGATTAAAATAGGGTTTTCTAGGGTTTGATTAGTCTAATACCAATCTGATTTTGCTTGGATATTTGTTGTGTTATTATTTTGAGAAATTGGATATGTTTTAGGTCACTGATTATCTTCTACAGTGATTACAGATCTAGATGTTCGTTATTTCGTAATATACTGTAGAAATTACCGCTATAACTTTCAATCTAGGGTTTTTTCTTGTTTTATTTTCAACATCGCGTATTGTGGATATTGGATGAATTAGGTTTTGGTTCTGTATCTTGACATGCAATAGTTGTATGATTTGTATTTGGATTGGTATTGATTTTGGTATATGCTTATAGTTTGTTTTTGGATTGTGGATTGATTTTTTTGTATTAGGCTAATGCAGCGTCAGGGATTGCTGTGCACGATGATTGCAAACAAAGGTTTTTGGAATTGAAGGCCAAAAGGACTTTCCGTTTTGTTGTGTACAAAATTGAAGAGAAGGACAAGCAAAAGCAAATTATTGTTGAGAAGCTTGGTGAGCCAGCTGAAAGCTATGAAGATTTCACTTCCAACCTTCCTGCCGATGAGTGCCGATATGCTATCTATGATTTTGATTTCGTGACTGCAGAAAATTGCCAAAAGAGCAAGATTTTCTTCATCCATTGGTAACTTTCGCAATTGTGTTTTTTGTTGTCTGGTAGGAATTCGGGTCAGGGTTAGAACTGTGAGTAACCTTTGTCTCATGTATTGTGTTTTGAAGGTCTCCTGATACCGCAAGGGTGAGGACCAAGATGATTTACGCGAGTTCAAAGGAGAGGTTCAAGAGAGAGCTTGACGGAATTCAGGTAGAGTTGCAAGCAACTGATCCTACTGAGATGGATCTTGATGTCATTAGAAGCCGAGCTGTTTAATAATATGATGATTTCTGAACCATTGGCATTGGAGTTTTGCCCTCCAATGCATTTGCTTTTACTTAAAATGAAATGTCTATATTCTATGGGACGGTTGATTTGGCTTAGATATGATGTGTTGGCTTGTTTACCATAGAATCATATCTCAATATAGGACCGACTATTTCTCTGTTATTTGTTATTTGTGACAAGTACCTTATCTCTTGTAGTCTGATCTACAAGCTAATATGTAACAGTTTGTGCGGGTAAATGACACCCTTGGTTTGTTCTTCCTCTTCACTTCTAAATTTGAAGATGCTTGACATCTTTTATATCTCTATCTGTTTCGGTTATTACAATGTAGGCAATCTCTTACACATTTCTGAATGATATCTTGGTGACTTGTTACTCTATTCAAGTAAAAACTTTCATTATCTTGTATACTCATTGTTGTTCATATTTTGGCTACCTGAGCGTTGAATTAGTTACTGGTTATCGTTCTTGTATTTTTTCTTGGTCGCAGTAAGAGGGCAAATATGGCTCGACTTTCTGCATTTGGCGTCTTTATACTATTTGTGTATTTAGAGAAGCTTTTCTTTTGAACAAGGTCTTTTTTATATTGAAAAAGGTTGGAAGTGTAGAACTGACCAAGTGCAGTTAGTTGTACTATTGCACATTAGTGTCAAGTTTTCCATGTAGGCTACTTGGGACTTGTTGGGATTCATGTGTCAGATTGTAGCTAGTTTTATTCCTATTGATATCTTCAGAAGCATCTATGGCAGTAGTGATTGTTTCTATCTTTGTTCATTTGATGGCTGTCTTCAAATGTTCATTTTTTCTCTTTTGAGGTTAGTAAACTTGTGGTCCAATTCAAGACAGAAGTGATGACATGTTATTTTGAGGCAATTTTGTACAGCACACTTGTGGTCCTCTTCAACAACATGTAAGCTTGATTCATACTGTTGTCTTGATCACCCTTTGGGGCCGGCGTTTGGTTAGTGTCTGAAAGTTGGTTGAAGTATTGCTGTTATACCTGCAAGGATTTTCTGTAGGACTTGAATGGTGTGATAGAGATGCTTTTGAAAATGTGTTGAGGTGCCCTGGCAAATGTGGAGTTAGCTGTGTTTCTCTGTCTCATTGTTGGCATATTAGATACTGACTGCCATAGGTTAAGTATTTAGATCTTTGAATTGAGGATTTGCCGTATATTTTGATGTTACAGAATGTGTATTGATAGATAGTATGCCTTGTCTGACTTGTTTGGTCTAGGGTTGTTATTCTTGGTGAAAGTTGAATGATTTTTGGAGGCTAGTTAATGTAAGCATATGTGGTTATTTACTGGTTCAGGCTATGATTTTAGGTACTTTTGAGATATAACAACTAGTATGGAAGTATGCTTCAGAAAACTATGTTGTGCATTCGAATACATGGGGGGATAGAAATATTTGTCTGCAGTAAGCTTAAGCTCTTAGGTCTCAAAATGTGTACGTCTTCTTAGAGATATAGTACGTAGTCTAGGTAGGTAGTTATTCTTGTTGAAAGTTTGATGAAAGCGCCAGTATATTTCAGTGTAGGATGTGGTTATACACCGGTTCTCCAGGCTCTGTTTTAAGACGACAATCAGTACGGAAGTATTTTTCAAGCGAAATCTGAAATCTAGTCATAAAGCTCAGAATGTTGAATTTTGGATTGAGGTTACCTGAAATCTAGTCATATAAAGCTCAGAATGTTGAATTTTGGATTGAGGTTACCTAGATTAGCCAGGGAGTGGATATATGGAAAGCCTAATTGCTTGATGCATTTCTATCAAAATTTCTGTTGTGCCATGTTAGTCGTTTCTGCTTCTTGTCTATGATGTACTCGTCAGCTGACTCATGCTAGCTCCACATGGGGCAACATTATGGTCTGTGTTTGAAGAATACGCAACACATAAAAATCTATTCTTTCAGCAATCTGCAACTAGCCAACTACAATAACCTATAATACCCTAATCTGATCAATTTACACCAACGTCCTAGTTAAATCAATTTTCAGTTATTCGAAACATCAATTTTCAGTTATTCAAAACATCTGTACTGCAACAATCGAATAAATGACAAACGGCATGTGGCAAACAGGTCGCAAGTTCTGTTACCATTCACCTCACCTTCATGGGCTTGAACTTCTTTGGGCGTCTCTCGCTGCTGACATCACAGTAGTATCTGAATTTTTTCTTGCATTCTTTATTTTTTTGAACTCTATGCATCGAACAACTTTGACTACATTGCCTCATCTTAATGCCACTAGACACAAAGTATGCACAGACATTAAATGGCCGGCACCATGGATGTGCTTTCTCCCAGCAATCTGGGCATTTAGTCTATTTGCACTGACTGGAATGTTTTTTGATTTCTTCTATTCCGTTAATAGCCTGTAGTCCACCAGTGTAAAGTCACCAGTCGCCATTGTTATACCATCACTTAAATGTGGTGAACACAGTACACAGAGAATCTTGCGAATTTCCAGACCGTTGTAGTTTTAATTTTTAGGAACTCGTGGTTTACTGTAGTGTTTTGGATGTGTGCAAACACATATATGTAGTATCTCCTTCTTTCAAAAAATTCTCTCAATAATATTGGCACTGCCCTTGATGTTTGCGACAAATAATTTTTGGTTTGTATTATATTCATAAGCACTAAATAGAATAAAGGAGTTACAACCAAAAGTTGAAATAAAATTACAGAGTGAATTTGTAGAATTTGTAGCTAGATACAATGGAATAGTATGTTTATACGATGCAGAGTGAATTACTGGATTACTGGTGCCAAATCTTGATACGTAAATCCTAATCAATTGGTATTCCTCTTAAATCTTCTTAAAATTTTGCCATGCCAAATAATCCACATCATATTATCAAGATTATTCTCTCAACACTACTAACCATTAAAGTAAAAATATTATGGTTGGGGAGCATTTTATTCGAAACAGTTTCCACCAACATCCGAGATTTTCTTAATCAAATAGTCATTAAACCTATTTTCCAGTTTCTTCACATATGTTTTGGTTAATGCAACTGAGGTTCCATAAATCATAATAGAAAAAATAGGCTCAAAATGATAGTCAGCCATCAAAATCACGTGAGGATCGCTCATATCGTGCATTCTAATGAGAATCAAACTAGCATGACTACATGTTATCAAACGAGTAAGACCAACTGCACAACACCTTTCATACTTCATGGTATACAAGCTCCATTTGGAATCTTTAGTCCGGCTAGATGAGTGACGGCTATACAATTACCGAGGCGAATACTATGTGCGAGTTCAGGTTCTGCTGCTGATAAGTGTGTACCTGCGGGTGTGAAGAGTACAGCATTGTGCAACCCGACATGTGTTCGTTGCGTTTTCAAATTTTATTATTATGCTTTGGTTTATGCACAGATAGAATATTAGCACAATAAGACTATGCAGCAAAGGTGACACTCAAAGCTCTTATAAGATAGAAAGGGGAAAAATTTGCTCAACAATATGGGATGGATATGGAGTATAGCAAACCAAAAAGGACAGAGAAACATTAGCCTAGAGTTGGTCAAAATTTCCCGATTTCCTTCACTAATCATCGATAATACTCATATTTTTGATTTGTCTCTATTTATTTTTGCTATGTTTCTCTTTGATTTCAGTGTGAAAGCATAATGCGTAAAGGAAATCTAATCATATAAAACTCGAAATGTTGGGTGTTGGATAGGTAGATTAGCAAGGAAGTTGAAGGACCTGATAAGCAAATTAGAAACCAAATCTCTTCAAACTTTTTTTTTTGTAAACTAACAATCATGAAGATATATGAGACTGCATTTGCTTAATGCATTTTTATTCAAAATTCCTGTTGTTAGTCGTTTCTGCTAATGTATATCTTTATGTACTCATACTGAATCATGCCAGCTCCCCATGGGGCAAGATTAACTATGGTCTATGTCCGAATGTTTCATGGAAATCTATTCCTTTTTACATAGATAATTATAATCTAGTGAAACTAGAGACCACTAGTGAAAATTTGTAGCTTAAAGCCAACTTACAAATTACCGCGTTTATAAGTGTTCTAATGAACAAAAAACAATTTCGCTTTGATGAATGACATCATTCTACCATGGTATGCTAATCTGATCAATTTCCACCAACAGCTTAGTTAGATCTCCCCCCTTCTTTAATGCCAGCAAGGATAATTTGCTAACCTTTTTTTCGTTCATAATCAACGTCCGCACATTTAATCTCAGCCCTTAATCCAATCTCCACGCTTTAATCTCATCCGTGAAAGTGTATCTAATAGATCCGTTAGATCTCATCTCCCCACGTGCAGAGCACGCTCGCCAAAAACACTGGAATCTTTCGTTTGTGTTGGCCTCACATGTGCAGAGCACGTGCACTTTACTTGTAGTGTTTAGTTATTTGAAACATACTGAAGTCTACGACTACAATCGCTCAAATATATACTTACACGAAAAACAAAGACAAAAAAAATAAAATAAAATTCTAATGACATGTTAAATGAATTCCTGGATCACCACACCATGTCTTATAATGAAATATACATGATTTCATGCCATCCCGCACACGTAAAAACTGTTACATGTGCCGGCATGACGAACAGGTTGGGAGCTCTATTGTTATTCACTTTACTTTCATGGGCTTGCTTAATTAAGGCTTGAACTTTTCTGTCATCTGCACCCTATTTATAGAACTATGTTTTGGGACTAGCCCAAAACAGTGGGGGACTACTTTGTTATTCAAATGTCCACCCAAAATTTTAAGGGGTGTCCTAAAAGATTAGGGAAGACTAATCTTCCCTTATCCTAATTAAGATATAACTAATCCTACCCACTAATTTAACCACTACCCACTAATCTAACCCCTAAATAAAAACCAAAAATCAGTTTTAAAACACATTTTTTTTCTTCTCCTCTTCTTCTTCTTCTTCTTCTCCTCTTCTTCGTATACATCGTCGATTTGAAAAAAATTCATCGTCGATTAATCAATTTTATAAAACAATGCGTTCTAAGCAGACACCAAGAATTCCCGGATTGAGTCCGGGTCTGGCTAGCATAGCGAATCTCCCAAATCAATTTGAAGTTGATAAACAACTTCAACCAAAGTTGGGAGACGAATTGAAGCATCCAACATCAACCAAGGAGTCTGATTCCATCAAAATGAAAATCCGCATGTAATTTCCTTCGTACCCATTCCTTTGAATCGTTTTTTGTTGAAGAAATCATCAAAATCCATTGAAAATGGTAGTTACAGTATAGATTTCGGCTAGGAGAAATATTGAAAACCCTAGAATTTGGTAACCGAACTTTGAATATGAAGAACAGTTCGGCGAATTAGTAATTTTAAGGTAACCGAACTATGAAGTTCGGTAAGCTCGCAAAAAAAAAAGGTAACCGAACTCCTTCTTTATATGAAAAAATTGAGTTCGGTTTAGTCGATAAATTTATATAGGTAACCGAACTTTCGATATGAAGAACAGTTCGGCCAATTAGTAATTTTAAGGTAACCGAACTATGAAGTTCGGTAAGCTCGCAAAAAAATAACGTAACCGAACTCCTTCTGTATATGAAAAATATGAGTTCGGTTACCTCGATAAATTTATATAGGTAACCGAACTTTGATAAAATATAATTCGGTTACCTCGCACTTTCTATGTGGTAACCGAACTTTGATCTGTCACATACAAACTTGTAGTTCGGTTACCTCGCAACTTATACCAGATAACCGAACTTTAGCCTGTTAACATTTTGTGTTTGATGTAATCCCATGTTCATCTTTATTTGATAAGACAATATTCTGTTTAGGTAATAATGTGGTTTTCATTCATTAGGAACAAAGGGAAAAAATCTAATCCCCACGTAGACGAAGATTTGAGAACTCCAACACCTCCCGGTAGGATACATCTGGATTTCCGAAACCGTGGTACCAAAAATGCAAAACATGGAGGGGGATGATTATAGGAAGTCAATCAGGAGGTGATGGAGAATACAATTGATAATGTTATTGAAGAAGAGAATGATGATGAAGAAGAGCAAGGAAATGAAGACCAAGGAAATGAAGAGGTTGAACAACAAAGAGAACATGTTGAGAATGTAGAGGAAGAAGAACAAGGACAGGGCAAAGAAGGAGAAGGACAAGAGGAAGAGAAGGATGATGAAGAAGAGGGAGAGGAAGAAGAGGAGGGAGAGGATGAAGAGGAGGAAGAGGAAGAAGAGGAGGAAGAGCAAGAAGAGCAAGAAATTGTTCATGTTAAAGAGAAAAAGAAGCCGAAGCCGCCTTGTGATAGATACTCACACATTCCCCCTGATAATTTGTGTTTGCCACCAGTGAACCCAACTTATGGTACTCCAAATGATGGAGGGGCCACCTTGTTTGGCTACAAACACTCATGGGCTGCGAAGATCTATGCGACAAAGGTATTCTTTAAGTTCATTTTTACCTAACAAAATGTTTTTTTTTTGGGACATGTTTCGTCAAGTATTAATAGTGTTATGTTTTTTTCGTAGGATCATAAGGATGCAGTACGTCTTATTCGGCGTCAAAAGGCGTCCAAATGGGATCTATCTTTGGAGTGTGACGATTTTCAATCAAAGGTGAAAGAGTGTGTTTTATGGAGAGCTATAGAGGATGCACATGCGGATTTTGACGTTGTTGCCGTATCCGCATTTCTCGAGAGGTACTATCCCGAGACATATACAATTCATCTTCCATTTGGCGAGATGGGAATTACTCCCGACGATTGCTCGAGAATAACCGGCTTACCAGTGGAAGGTAAATGTCTTCGAGAAGGCTACAACCCCTCGATGCATTATGAAGCTCTTGAAGAATTGGCTCTAAAATGTCTAGGATGGGATGCAAGAAAGGCTCAATGTGAGTTTAGACGTTCTGTGAGGTCCCCTAAACGTGGCGATGAGTATAATCCAAGAGAGACAAATGGAGCCTTTAAGAAGAGGTTGAATAAATTCAAGTTGGTAAAGTTGAAGGAAGCATTTGGAGGGACAAGAAAGAAGGTGGAGAAAGGAAAGTTGGTGATGGACCAGGAGACCCATAGGTATCATGTCACCGCTTATTGGTTATATCAGCTAGGAACCGTCATTTTCCCAGACACTTCTGGAAATAGGGTGGATGCACATTATCTACAGCTTTTGGAGAATCTCGATGAGATTAACAAATACTCTTGGGCCACTGGGGTGCTTGCTTTTGTTCTAGGAGAGATGAGCAAAGGGTCGAGGATTAAGACAAATCAAATTGGAGGTTACTTAACTCTTATTCAGGTAACTTTCTACATTGTTAGTTAGCAAATTATTCCCCAAAATTTTCTGCTTTCAAATCAATTTTCATGTATGTGGTTAATATTTTCGTATTTTCGCATAGGTTTGGATTTATGACCACTTCCCTTCATTGGGATTGGCTAGGGAAAAGACACCTTATCCCTATGACGAACCTACAGCGGGAAAATGGTTGTTTTTGGACGCACAAAAGAAGTCTAAAGAAGAGAAGTTGACTTCGTTGAGGGAGAAATTGGATAAATTTACGGTTAGCGATGTGGTATTTCACCCATACGCCGTACCCGATGATGTCCCTGTAGATGAAGAAGATATGAATGGTTTCTCTATCGTCTCGGCATACTATGGACCAATTTGGTATCCTAATGGCTACGCAATATATAATCCAAGGAGAATACTAAGACAACTTTGTTGTGTCCAAATGGATCCCGACGTGGAGAATGAAAATTTCAATTTGGTGGTTCAAGGAACAAAGAACACCGAGAAATATTTTGTTCCAAAACATGAACCAACTCCTACGGTAGGACATTGGAATGCACTTCGTAACTACTACTTACCTTTAGGTGATTGTGTACCTTGTGGTGGAGATGTAAATGCATGTGATGAAGATTATACGGTGTTTTATCAAGAAATTAGTCATCCTTTTGTGATAAATAGAGAACAACAAGCTAAGACTGATAAGGCGAAGGGGAAGGCAAAGGAGAGGGAGGCTAAGAGAGGTCAGAAGGAGATGCCTATTTGTGGAAAAGAAGCAAAAATGTTAATGGATAATATGGTAAGAAAATGTCTTCTCTTATACTTCCTTGTTGTTTGAAAGTATTGAAAATATATTTACTTATGCTTAAAATTGGAATCAGGTGAAGAAGGGTACGAAATTATTGAAGAAATTGATGGCTAAAATCCGCAGTGGAGAGCCGATGTCGACTAAGGAACAAACCTACTACTACGGAGAGTGGGAGGGTCTTATAACTAAAAGAATGATGGAGCCAAGTAGGTCTAAGCAATTGAAGAGGGGTCGACAACAAGGAGAATGTTCAAGTCGCGCCATGGAGGAAACCGGACGAGTAGATGAAACCCCAAGTGATGAGGAAGTTCAACCTAAAACTCGTGGTAAACAAGGAAGTGGTAAAAGGGTTCGTCGTGGTGGTCGTTAGTGATTTCGTATGGTTTTAGTTTCAAAAAACTTCTTAGTTATGGATTTCGTAGTTTGGTATGTATAACAACTTTTATATTTGTTTTAGAAACTTGTTTTTGTTTTTAATTTAAATTGGGTTTGTGTTTTCAATTTTATATGGAAGAAATTTTGAATACAGGATTTTTTTCGGCAACCTGAAATTTAAACACAGGTTAGTTCGGTAACCTGTAACTAATTAATGGTTGCCGAAGACAGAGTTCGGTTACCTCGCAACATTTAAACTGGTT